>OU896719.1:4585991-4638589 GCA_918026855.4 Phaedon cochleariae | reverse complement strand
CTCAATGTTGTCACGAATTTTGCATCTTCTTCTTCGAAGCACTGGTGGGCCTCCTTATTCGGGCCCATTGTGCGCCCACATGTTACCATGTTACGACATTCAGCTGGGTATGCCGACTGCCTTGGAGAATTTTGCATAGTTCCGAAGGAAAAAAATGTTTTCTTCAATAATGCTAACAGTCATTCATAGTAGAGTTCAATATCTTTATAATAAAAAATTTAGGTGATAGTGGAAACAAAGGCAGAACGTTTTTTCTTCAAATTTATGTTCAACATGACGCTCACCTTCATTTCGTTTGTTTCTACTGCCAAATAATTTTGTAATACAATTGTAGCTAACTTTTACTAGGAATATCTGTAGACATTATTTAAAAAAACATTTTTCTCCTTCGGAACTATGCCGAATACAATATTTTCAAATGAGCGACAAAATGAAGATAATTAATCTCGATCAAAAAAATTGAGATGTTCTTCTCATTTTACTTCTCTCAAAATTTGTCGTCACTATGGACATCCCGACAATATAGTTATATGGATGTCCAATATGTACTGCCAAGTATCCGGTATGGACATTTCAGTGGATAATCGATTTGCATCCATGGACATAAGTAGACTTCCAGATGGAGTACACACTTGAACATCAGCTGGATATACAACTATGTACATTTCTAGATAGTTCCATTTGGTGTCCATGAATGCCTTGGACTTCAAATGGATATAAAATGGATGTCGTCTTTATAACGTGCGTTATCAGAATAGTAGGTGGAGCCACGACGCTTTTTTTCTCTCTTCGTTGAATACCCATGAATCAATAAACTTATTCATTAACACTGTATTCTTGCCAGTTGTGTATACAGGTTGTAAATTTGAAAACTCTCAATGCGAATATCTCGCGAAATAAAGAAGTTAGAAAAACGCCGCTTGGCACAAATGCCAAAGTGTTAGGAAGAACTAGAACCCCCATATTTCAGTGAAGGGATGAGTCACCCTGTCAACGCAACACACCCCAACTTTGAAATGTCAAATGGCACTACCTCTTTTGTGATACCTCAATAAACGGTCTCAGTCAGTAGTTTTCACCTGTACAAGACTTTTTTTTCACCCACTACAGGGTGTACGAAAAACATTAAGTCGAGGGTATAAATTTGAAAACCTTCAATGCGAATATATCGCTAAATAAAAAAGTTAGGAAAACGCCGTTTGGCACAAATGCTACAGAGTTAGGGGGAACTAGAACCTTCATACTTCAGTAAACGGATTAGTCCCCCTGTCGGCGCGACACACTCCATCTTTGAAATGTCAAATGGCACTGCCTCTTTGGTTATACCTCAAATGAACGGTCTCAGTCAGTAGTATTCACCTGTACAAGACTTATTTTCCACCCACTACAGGGTGAACAGAAAACATAAAGTCGAATAAAATAAAATGCAGAATGCCGATATATTCCAAGAGATATGTTTCAAAATGTTAGAATGGCATTTGAACATCGATTATACTATTGCTCACAACAGAATGGAATGCATTTCGAACATTTGATCGAATAAAATATCCTTTTAACACAATTCATTTTATTTTTTTCGACTTTATATTTTTCGTACACCCTGTAGTGGGTGGAAAAAAAATCTTGTACAGGTGAATACTACTGACTGAGACTGTTCATTTGAGCCATCACAAAAGAGGTAGTGCCATTTGACATTTCAAAGTTGGGGTGTGTCGCGCCGACGGGGTGACTCATCCCTTGACCGAAATATGGTGGTTCTAGTTCCCCTTAACTCTTTAGCATTTTTGCCAAACAGCGTTTTTCAAACTTTTTTCTTTTGCGAGATATTCGCATTGGAAGTTTTCAAATTTACACCCTGTATAATAAGGTTATCTAATAATCGGTTCAGTGTGTCAATCTTGGTTCGCACCAATTTACCGACGAATCGACGGGCAACGGATGAATAACAAACGTTTGGTCACAAAATACCCAATTCTGTGGTTTGGTAATTCACACGAAAATAACCCGTTCACAGAGTCGGTCTCATGCGCACACAAAGGCTTGAATATGATTGGTATGAATCAAAAATGGACAACAAAATCAACAGCCAGCAAGTGCAAGTAGGTACCCAAGAATAGGGCTATAAATCGAAGAATTATATTCCGGTGAAACAATTTCAATACATCGAATATTTTAGTATTCCATCCAATAGTCGAATACTTATTCGAATATTTTTATTCCAGATTTTTTCTGATTTTCTCCTCGTTTCTATAAAATGATATATGAAAATATGATATGAATATACGTGTACTTATTAAGGACAAATCAGATGATTTGCCCCAAAATGTCACTGGGTTTAAAGAATTTTTCTATAAAGGTATAAAGAATGAATATCAAAATTTCACTTAGCATTGGGAAAACAAACAAGGTCCACCACAACAAAATCAACCATCAATAACGACAAATATAATACCATACATACCCGGATTTATCTGAAAAAATTAATCGTACTGGTGATAAATTTCAAGGGAAAACTGTGTTCGAAACTGAAAATACAATGAGATAAATTCTAACACAAACGAAGTCAAAAAATTTAAAACAATATGAAAATGTAATCACAGTATACTTTGTGTTTGTGGTGAGTTTCATACAGGTGAAACCAAGAGACCTCTCTCAGTAAGGACGAAGGAACATAAGTACAATATAAGGAGAAGACATATCGACAAATCAAAACTAGCTGAACATATCCTTACTGAAGATGGACAACATATGGGAGAGTGGAATGATATTGATATTATTGGAAAAGAAGATAACAACCAGAAAAGAAAAATCGAGGAATCTGCTTGTATTCTTCTGAACGGAGACAATAGCATTGCTTCTTGTTCAGTTGATATAAATAGAACATGGTATTCACTACTGGAATCTGAAAATGAAAATGCTGGATTCAATATTTCAATGAAAACCTCCTGTAACTCGTTTGATTACCAGCGTCAGCAATGGTCACTGGGAACTGAGAAAGAGTGTCAAGACGGAAACGAATTTATTATTATTATTTGATATATCCCTTTTTTATGTTGAGAAAGGAAGCAGATTCGTTCCCGAAACTTCGAAAGCTAAGTGAAAATTTTATATTTTTACTGAATACCTTTATATTCATCCTCTCCAAACCTTTTTCAATACAAATTGTCACTAACCAGCTGGTGAATTCTTCTTTCAGGCTATCTGCTGGGAAAATTCTTCACACACAGTAACATTTTGGGGCATATCTGTTGAATATGTTCATGTTTATTTTGATAGAATGCCCTGTATCAAGTATCATGTATGTACTAATGACACGAATAAAATATAGTTGACAGACGTTTGAGGCAAAAGGTCATTCTCATTATATTTATACTATAATTTTTTTAATAAAACCAAGAGGTTATGGGCCCAGGTCATGCCCAGCATGTACAGTAACGAGTAAAGTAAAGTGAGGAGAAAATTCGTAAGAAGAAACAGAAAAAGTAGCAGATAGCAAGAGAGAATTACGTCTTCCGGAATATTGCCTTTTCCTCAGCTAACAAGCAGTAATTATAATAATTGGAGATTTCGAGTGGAAATCATGCTGGAAAAGGAAGATGTGAAAGAGGTGATCAAAATGGAGAAAGGAAATTATGAGAAACTGAGTGCTGAAGCTAAAACTATGTATGATAAAAAAGATACGAAAGCGAAATGTATCATAGTGCAATGTATGACTGATAAGCATCTAGAGTACATAAAAGATGCGAAAACAGCACAAGAAATGTTGAACAATTTGCAAAATATTTTTGAAAGAAGGAGTACTTTTTCGAAACTATATATAATGAAAAAGTTACTGAAGCTAAAGTGTACGACGGATGAACTACAAGTACATTTCATGAAAGTAGAAAGTTTGCTGCGAGAACTAGAAGGTGCAGGAGCTACACTTGACGAGAGTGATAAAGTATGTTATTTACTTCTGACAATGCCTGAAAAGTATGATACTATAATTACGGCCATCGAAACAGTCACCACAAATATAACTTTGGAATTTGTGAAAAGCAGACTTCTCGACGCAGAACTGAAATTCAAGGATTCTCAACCAGAAATGAATGATAACAAAAATTCTGCATTTCATTCTAAGAAACTTCCCAGTGGTCAGCCTGATATTAAATGGGCTCAAGTTTCGTTTAGCTGAAATCAGTTATGAAAAAACTGTTGCTATGGCAACGATCGTCATAGTAACGAGTAAACAAAAACCCGATTCCCGTGGTGAGGAAATGCGTGGTTGCCAAGTTGTATCGGGTTTAGTATAGCTGAAATCAGTTGTGGAAAAACTGTTGTCATGGCAACGATCTCCATGATAACGAGTAAACAAAAACCCAATTCCCGTTGTGAGGAAATGCGTGGTTGCCAAATTCTATCGGGTTTAGTATAGCTGAAATCGGTTATGGAAAAACGAAAACCCGTGGTGAGGAAATGCGTGGTTGCCAAGTTGTATAGGGTTTAGTTTGGCTGAAAGCAGTTATGGAAAAACTATTGCCATGAAAACGATGCCAAGTTGTATCGGAAAATTATTGCTTCATCAATTAATTTCAAAAACATTCTTCAATGTAACCATCCTTCGCGTGCCGAGCTATTTGACAAAATCGAAAAGAAACAGAGCCATTTTGGAATATTCATTACGAAATATCGCGCAGGATAAGAGACACTACAGGTACTGATTTTCTAATACAGATGGAAACATCTCGTTAGGCCCACCCACATTTCCATTTGCCTTTATTTCGATTCACCCATACCTTTCTTCACGCGCACATTTTGATTCAGCAACAGTCTTCAAACATACACGGTCGATGCCTTGCAACCTAATCTGAAGGATGTTGGGAAATATATGTTTTTCGAGAAGAAGGTTGATTTAAGTCGAGTTAGGTTAGATTGTTTGGAAAAAGTAGTGTCATTTTTTATGCAGTCTTCAGACACACACGAACGATGCCTTGCTACCAAATCTGATCGATGTTGAAAAATATATTTTTTCTAAGAAGGTTCATTTGAGCCGAATTAGGTTAGATTGTTTAGAAAAAGTAGTATCCTTCTTTATGCGCTATTTATTCCGCAATATTTTGTTGCTCGCTATTTTGTCTAGCTCTGTTTAATAACAAAGCCTATTTTTTCCTGACGTTATTCCCATATATGATCGTCATAGAAGTAGTAATTTGGGAATTAATCAACGACGAACAGTTTTCAAGAAATTGATAAGAAGGGTATTCATTCGAATCAAGTTATTTGTTGAATACTAGCAAGAACTTTTGTGAAACAAAATTTGAGGGTCGAAGATTGCGCTGATTTCAGCTGTACTGAATTTGGCAACCACGCATTTCCTTACCACTGGAATCGGATTTTTGTTTACTCGTTACCATGACGATCGTTGCCATGGCAATAGTTTTTCCATAACTGATTTCAGCGAAACTAAACCCGATACAACTTGGCAACCACGCATTTCCTCACCACGGGAATCAGGTTTTTGTTTACTCCTCACCATGACGATCGTTGCCATGGCAACAGGTTTTCCATAACTGATTTCAGCTATACTAAACCCGATACAACTTGGCAACCATGCATTTCCTCACCACGGGGTTTTGTTTTCTGTTTACCTGTTACCATGACAACGGTTGCCATAGCAACAAATTTTCCATAACTGATTTCAGCTAAACGAAACTTGAACCATTAAATGTTATGGTTGTGGGGGTGATCATTATTTACGTTATTGTCCAAAGAATCTAAACAAATATGTAAGCAGAGGCAACTACCGAAGTATGTCAAGAAGATACAGAGGACGTAGTTCAAGCGGTTATTTCCGTGGTTATAGAGAAGGAGAAGCAAATCACGCTACTGGTGAAGAATCTAGCAAGAACGGTGATGAAATTTCATTTATAAGTGAAGTATTGAGCGTTGGAGAGCCAAAACTCCAGTTCAGTGAATTGAAAGTAGATTTTATACTAGACAGTGGTGCAACAGATCATTTGGTAACTGAACGAATGGAACAATATATGACAGATATTGTGAAACTTGATGAAGAAATAAGAATTAGAGTGGCCAACGGAAATGTACTTACAGTAAGCAAGAAAGGAAAATTAGTAGTAGAATATGGAGATAAAAAAATTGATTTCGTTGCTCTTATAGTGCCAAACCTAACATATAATCTGTTATCTGTCAAGAAAATTAACGATAAAGGAAACAAAGTATTGTTTGATGAAGAGGAAGCAATAATACAATGCAAGAAAAACAGCAATGTGAAATGCAAGTCAGTAGGAAACTTATATGTAGCAAGCTTCAAAATTGGAGATGAAATGTGTAACTTAACAGTAAAAGGTGATATTTGGCATAAGAGACTAGGACACATTTCAGAAGCTTACATGAAGAAAATGAATTTACCAATGCCTACTAACGTATGTAGTCCGTGCCAAGAGGGAAAAGCAACAAGGCAACCTTTCCATAGTCAAGTTTTACCGCGGTCAAGGAGAATTGGAGAATTTCTTCATTCAGACGTGGGTGGACCAATCCGTACACCAACTAACAATGATGAAAAGTATTATCAAACAATTATTGATGACTATTCTCATTTCATAACAGTTTATTTGATGAAACGAAAAGGCGAAGCACAACACAATTTAATGAATTATATCAGGGAATTGAAAGCGCAGAGTTACATAGTCTCGAAAATCAGAATGGATAATGGAGGAGGATATACAGCAACAGAATTCCGTAATTTTTGCAAACGAAAGGGTATCAGATGTGAATATACTTTGCCTAGTACACCACAACAAAATGGGGTTAGCGAAAGAGCTAACAGAACACTTATGGATAAGGTAAGGTCAATGTTTGCCGAAACGAATCTACCTAAACATTTATGGGGAGAAGCCATACGTAGTGCTGCATATCAAATGAATAGATCTCCAACAACTTCTTTGGATGATGATATACCAGCAAACTCAAAATCAAGAGACGTGAAATTCGATGAAAGTGACGTAGTATATGGAATAGTACAAAATGAAACTGAAGAAAATCAAGAAAACTATCGAAAAGAAGTTCAAAAGCAGAATAAAGACGATGAAGATTTAAATCGCACTGGAAGAGAAGAAAATACCCAGGAAAATGAAGAGATCGTGAAAGATAGATCAACCAAAAGACCATCAAAATTACCTTCAAGATTCAATGAATATGAAATGTATTATACATGTTGTCTTTTGACAGAAAGCGAACATCCTAAAGATTACGAGCAAGCAGTGAAAGCAGGACCTGATTGGAGAGATGCTATTGATAAAGAACTTGAAGCACATGAAAAATATGGCACATGGGAACCAGCTATCTTACCTGAAGAAAAGAATGCCATTGATACTAGATGGGTTTTTACAATCAAGCAAAGTGGCTTGAAAAAAGCAAGATTAGTAGCCAAAGGCTATCAAGAAGAGCATCATTATAATGTTTACGCTCCAGTTGCAAGATATCAAACAATAAGAATGTTCATTGGACAAGCTTTACAAAATAATTGGGAAATCAAGCAACTAGATATTCCCACAGCTTTCCTACATGGTAATCTGAATATTGATATCTACATAAAAATACCAGAAGGTGTAGATGTCGATAAGAAATTCAATTCTTTGAAATTAAAGAAAGCATTATATGGATTACGGGAAGCTCCCAGAATGTGGAATGAAAGATTTAATGATTTTACAGAGAAGAATCATTTGAAAAGATCTGGTAATGATTTTTGCCTGTATATAGGTGAAAATTCATGGCTTTTACTTTGGGTAGATGATATTATTGTGACAGGACCTTGTACTTCTTTTATTGTGAAACAATTGGAAAATGAATTTGAGGCTAAAAATCTTGGACAACTCAAACATTTCCTAGGTATGGAGATACAGTCAATCAATGATAAGAAGTATATTTCACAATCTATACTGCTCAACAAAATGATTGAAAAATTCAATTTGCAAGAATGTAAACCGGCAGTGACTCCTATGGAACCAAACTTTCAAGTTGAAAAACAAGATATTATTGAAAATGTTCCCTACCGAAAATTAATTGGTTCATTACTCTATGTGGCAATGATCAGCAGACCTGATATATCATATCCTGTCATATTCCTCAGTAGATTTTTAGATAAACCTACTCAACAACTTTGGATAGCAGCGAAGAGGATTCTTCGATATTTGAAACACACAATAGATTTTACTCTGACTTATGAAGCATAGAATTTAGAATATCCTGAGATAATTGCATATACTGATGCTGACTGGGGTGGCGATTATCTCGATAGAAAGAGCGTTAGTGGATGTGCAGTCTTCTAGAATAAAAATTTGGTATCTTGGATCTCCAGAAAGCAGAATGTAGTGGCTCAATCAAGTTTCGAATCCGAATATCTAGCAAGTGCTGTTGCAGCTTCTGAGCTATTATATATTCAAGGAATTTGTGCAGACTTCGGTATACAAAACTTGAAAACCATTCTAATGATAGACAATCAAAGAGGACAAAGCATATAGACATCAAAGCTCATTTCATAAAAGATACTGTAGCTAAGGGACTGATAAAAATGATGTATGTTCCTTCAAACGAAAATGTGGCTGATATTTTTACATAATCACTCTGTAAAGATGAATTTGAATTTTTCAGAAACATGTTGAATGTGAAGGCATACTAATTATGTGATTCATTTTTATTATTCAATTTGCAATTCAAACATTCTGTGAATTATTTAAATTGAGTAGGGGTGTTGAATATGTTTATGTTTATTTTGATAGAATGCCCTGTATTAAGTATCATGTATGTACTAATGACATGAATAAAATATAGTTGACAGACGTTTAAGAAAAAAGGTCAATCTCATTATTTTTATAATAGAATTTTCCTTACTACACGAATATTGAATTGATATTCATATTCGCAGGGTATAACATGAAGTTGTAGTCATGTTGTAGCCATCTTGTGGAAAAGCTCTGAGGTAGGATACAGAGATATCGCGACATACACTGTATGGCGCTGCCATCTATAGTCACACGTACAGATCGACCCCTACGTCTACAGAGTAGTACTACAAGTAAATCACTCTGCTGACAGCTGGCACTACCTGACATACTTGAGTGGAAGTTTTCCACCACCTATTCAACTGCTAAATCTCATAACTAAGAGATCTAGGATGAACAGAGTTGCCCCAATTGTCAGTAGGAGCGAGAAAGTACTGTTTCGACCCACCAGGTCTCATCAGCCGCTCTTGGTCTGCTGACAACTGGGACAACCCTACGCTTCAGGCATATCACCCATTTCGAAGACGCAAGGTATAACATGGAGTTGTAGTCATGTTGTAGCCATCTTGTGGCAAAGCTCTGAGGTAGGGTACAGAGATATCGCGACATACACTGTATGGCGCTTTCAACGAATTTGTTTCAACCTTTATGTGTTCATGGTATTTATATTCAGAATTTCCTGAACAGTGGTTGTGAATAAGGTGTTCAGAAAGTATTATATGTTGGAGAAAAACCAAAAAAATAAAGTTGGTACACCCTGTATGAGCGCATCATCGCAAAATTGAAATAAACTATTATTATATCGCAATCTGCTGGGGTTCTCACAAACAACATCATTATTGCTGATGAACTAGATAATGTTATCAATATCAATGTTTATGAAATTTTTCACTTCAGGGTCAATGAGAGAGTGACAGTCGGAGAATTTATTATAATCGATCACTGTTATTTTCATTCCACTATATCTGTATGTTTCACAATAAATTTCCTTCTATAACCTCAAAATTCTCCTAAGAAAGGTCTGAAATTCAAAAACCTGCACCTAGGCATTGTGAATCAAAAATGGAATATGAATCTGACAAAGATACATATGAAAACGATAATATATGAAAAATTGTCTTTTCCAAAACTCGTTCGTCTACAGAACGGCAAAGCATTGGAATTCTTTCCTAATGAAATGAGTAGTCTCCAGATGAAATCTCCAAAAATTCAAAAAAAGGCCAACACCTACTACCTCCTCTTCCTATCTCCTTCCTAGGTAGGGGTCGCCAAGACAAAACTTTTCGTCTTGGTAACAACTTTTTTTTTTCTTGAGAAAAAGTCAAGAAATATCGAAAAATCTTTTCTCGACGTTTCTCTCGACATATCATTTCTTGTCTTGACTCAAGAAATTTCAAAATCTTGTAATTTCTTGTTTGACAGGTAACACCGTTCATGGTTGATTGATTGATTGGTTAATAGCAGAATAATCAGTCAGGGGTTTGAAGCCCAAAACACTGCAGCCTTTGGGCCTATTGTATTCCTGATCATGCTGTTGACTTAGGTGAACAGGTTCGCTAATTTGATGAGGTTTAGCAGCCTCTACACCAAATCATTCTTTGAAAATGCCTCTTGAGAGTTTACTGCTCCCAGAAAGTTGTATCTCCAACGCGCTAGTGCTTCGCACTCCAATATTACATGGGTGGCAGTTTCCTCCTCCTCATTGCATAGTCTGCATATGGGTTCGTCTGTATACCCATTTGATGCATATGTTTCCTCAAGGGGCAGTGACCGGTTATTAGTCCCGTCACTTGTTTGATCTGACTTCAGTTTAGGCTCAGAATGTCGTTAGTCACTGTTTCGGACAGTGTTCCAACCATCAGTTTACTGTGTCTTTGTCCTGGGACATTATTCCAGTATGCCTGATGTCTTTCTTGCATCCACCTTGCCAGCCAGCCGCGTATTGAGGTTTTGGGGATACCGAATACAGGTTCCGGTCCCATAAACAACGTCGCAGACCCTTGCCTGGCAAGAGCGTCAGCTGCTTCATTGCCTTCAATTCCCTTATGCCCTGGCCCCATTGAAGAGTTACGTTGTTGTGGTTAGCCAGGGTTAGCAGGCTTCGAAGGCAATCCCAGACCAGTTTTGATCTGATTTTAGTGCATGTTAAAGATTGAATGGCCGCCTGACTATCTGAGCATATGAGGATTTGTTTACCTCTGTATTCTCTTACAATATTCTCTCTCAGGCATGCCTCAATAGCATGCACCTCTGCCTGGAATATTGAAGCATACCTCCCCAAGGAAGCACACATCCTGGTTCTGGCTCTTTCTCCATATATTCCGGCTCCGGTGCCCTCATCAGTCTTAGAACCGTCAGTGTACCACACTAACGTGCCTTCCTGACAGTTAGTCAAGACCATTTCATCCCAGTAGAGCTGAGTGTTGAAGGGTCTATAATAGTTATTTCTAGGCAGCATTTTTCCCTTTCCATATCCATTAGTGGGCTTGAAACTTGACTGATTATTTTTGTATGTCCCAGGGAGTCACCCCAAGCATGCCAGTTGCCACTACACTCCAGTCTGTATGCCCCCATCCTCGCTTCCGCCTTGATGAAGGTTTCAAGAGGTGGAATATTGAGAATGGTTTCCATAGCAGCGGTAGGAGTGCTGCGCATTGCACCTGTGATGCAGAGACAAGCTAATCTCTGGAGTTTTGAAAGCTCCATTATAGCTGATCTCTGTTCAGTCTTAGGCCACCAGACAAGCGATCCATATACAATCATTGGTCTCACCACAGCAATATATAGCCAATGTACCATGCGTGGTTTCAGTCCCCATGTGTTACCAATCGCTCTCCGAGAAGCCATTAGTGCCATTTTGCCTTTGCTGACAGTCTTTCGCAGTTGAGTATTCCAGGTTAGCCTAGCATCTAGGGTTACTCCCAGATATTTAACCTCCTGTGTCATACTTAGCTGTGTGTCAAAAAGTCTGGGAACTTTTAGTTTGTCCAGTTTCTTCTTTTTCGTGAAGGCCACAAGTGCATTTTTACTAGGATTGACCCTGAGGTCTGCCTTTCTGCACCAGCCCTCTACTATCCTCAGGGCTCGCTGCATCAAGTCTGAAATAATTTCAGGATGCTGCCCCTCTACCAGAATGACAACATCATCTGCATACCCTGGTGATTCCATGGCGAACTTTTCAGCTCAGTAGATTCCAGTAGATTTATTTTGTGCTATACAAATTTCAGGATAATGAAATGAACTTATAACGTCAAAAAATAGTTATTTATTATACAAGGGAAGAAAGTAGTAGATTTTAGCTCCAGGTTGTGTTGTCTCCCGACGCGTAGCGGAGGGAGACAAAAAACCGTGAGCTAAAATCTAATATTTTTCCCGTGTATAATACACTATTTTTTTCTGTGACAGAAGGAAGGACGAATCAATATTGAGAAGATATTACATTATTTGGAAATCTGAAAATTATCGACGTGAAATTTCAAGTTTTTAACAGTAGGGACACCTGCGTTTTATAGACATCTTTATCATTCTTTTGAAGTAATCAAATATCTGATGTCACTTCTGTCAGTTCAATTCTGTGATTTGATTTTAAAAAATTGTGAATTCAGTTGTTGTTTAGTAATATACGAAACCGCGAAGTCTAATGGAAGATAAAAGGACTTGCAGTTCTTTCTCGGAGACGGTACTATTGACTCATTTTTCGGAACTATAGCACAACAAAAGCCATTAACAGAGTATATATATGTGATATATATCCGGAAAAAAAGTACTCACTTTTTTCCCACGGGAAAAAAGTAATTTATGAAAAGTGACATTTTATAACCTGCCAACAGAGATGAAATGCCAAACTTTTTTCCCGTCACAGAAAAAATATGTATTTTTCTGTGACGGAAAAAGTTTGACATTTTATCACTGTCACTTTTCATGAAAGTACCTATTTTATTCCTGTGAAAAAAGTGAGTACATTTTTACCAACATATCAAGCGCTTGGCTTAGACGCATTCGAATTCATAATCAGTGGCGCCAGAAAATTCATTCACATCAGAGCGTGACTAAATATCACATATAATAATATATGAGTGTATTTGATTATGCGTAAGATCAATATTAACAGGTGATTATAATAATAAATGAGTGTCATATTTTTTCGTGTTTTATTCGGTAGATTATGAATGTTTAAGTAGATCACTTGTTCAATATGCAAATCAGTAGATCACCTGAAAATTCAGTAGAACTGGCAACACTGTCGCGTGCCAACACGGCAATCTGGTCGTTCCCGATCTTTCCCAGATAACACCAACCATCAGCCCAGCAATTCTAGGTTGTCCAGGCGGCCGCCAGCCGGCTGTAATACACATTACCGGCGATTAAATCATTGACTCAGCAACAAAGGACACCGCACATTTAGTACAGAAAATGGCTTTCGACTCATTTTTTCAAAAAATTTTACATGTTTCAGAATTTTCAGATATCAGAGTCCTTAGTACACAGTCCAATTCACAGATCGATCCTATGACCAGTTTTCGAGCTACAGGGTGTCAATCATTTGATTTTGGCTGTTTAGAATATTTTGCATCGATTTGAATTATGTGCTCTCAGTCATGATAAATCTCCAGTAGATAAAAACGCTTCACGTGAAATTTTTACCTCATGAATCCCTTTATTCGAATAGATAATATCACATACTGGACATTGCATTCCATCATGACAAGGTTATATTCATGGCAATAGACAAATATTGAAAATATCAGAATTTTGATGTTTCCTCAATAACTGAAAACTTGAAAACAAACGGCCAGAATAAACCAATTATTTGACACACTATGGATCTTGATCATCAACACGAGGATTCATATGATTTACTCATGTAAAAAATGAGATAGAAATCAGGAATGGTTCACAACTGTTAATATAAAGAGAACACCAATTCCTACCTTATTTCCCTTGGTTCTCACGATGTTCTCTGAACATTACAGAGGATATTCGTTTTCGTGGGAACCAGAACATAAAAAAAAGATGTGGCCCTGTTTCCCAGAGGTCTCCTTATCGACAACATATAACCTCGGTGCCATTCATCCCTCATCACGGGTTTCCACATTTTGGATCTGGTTGCCAGACCCTCGTTATCAATCCGCGTCCACATAAGCAGATGTTCACAAATTTACCCATTCTTGCACTCAGATGTCCACAAAACTGTCCCATCTGAGTGATTAGAGCAAATATGCTCCCAAAATGCTCAATCTGCCGAGCAGCCGCAGCTTGTCCTCCCGCTATGGTGAGATTGGGCTTTAGGAGAGAAGGAAATGAGAAGCTTTCACCAAGAGAGGTCGATACAAAAGATTGAAAACTGAAGAGTCAAGAGGATACTACCAAAGACAAGTTGATGATTAATGAGTATCCGGCTTGGGTACCTCGGGATTGTCATTCACGTACTCACAAGTCGTAATCCCCTGAGGGTATACTTTACTATAACTATCATACAATTTCGTAGTGGTATTACCTGATGAATGTGGTGACTGGCGCCTATTTGGTATGAACTAGCATTGCTCTCCGTGACTGCGATACTTAGCCAAAAGCCATCCTTCATTCTTAATATATATGTAACGATTAGATGAATAATCTGTATAGTTATTTTGCAACTTGAGTGGTGTGCAACGAAACACCTAGTGCAGAAAATCATCACGTGAAACCTAAAGAAAAAATTGAGGAAGGAAAGTTTGTGTTTAAGAACAATGAATCTGAATCTAATGTGAACATACGTACCTTACCGACCTGTATCTATTTATTGTAGGTAGTTCGTGGGTTTTGTTGCAATATTCACTACGGAAATGCCAAATCATCCCTTGAGATCCCAAAAACATAGAATAACTTCCTTGATCTATCTTTCCTAGGTACACACAATGTTTCTGGAACATTATAGGGATTCCGTTTCGTGCGCTCCAAGATTTAGAAAAAATAATAGTTGGTTATTTGTCATGGTATCGGGATACCACTGTTGATAATTTCATGACAATCGGAAACACGCTCATTGGGTGATACCAATAATTAACATATTGAAATTATAGTAATATCTAGCTGTCCCGCCAGGCTTTGCACGGTTGCATGGTATACTCATTTTGAAAAATAAGACATCCGTTGCAGTCATTTTGAGCTATGCGCGTATCTATATACAGTTTTTCTTTTGTTGTTGTTTTATTTTTGTGTTTACCTATAGCTACTATTATATACTTACACCTATTTTTATTATCTCATTATGTTTTGTATTTTTTCTCAACCCAATAGGTCAAGCCGTTAAGTAGTTGACGTACCGACAGCAGCGCTACCTACCCTGTACATTTCAAATCACCCAGGAAACCATCGAAATACTCATTTCAACCCTATCGGTTCATATTTTGAATTGACTTGGCCGTTACTTGATGGAAATTAATATCAAATGTTAAAACTTCACAAAAAATTAGCTGTCCACAAAATTTATAATAACACGACATGTTTCGCTAACTCAGTAGTTTCATCAGCTAATAGTAGCATATACAGGGTGTATCTAAATTCTAAATAACACCGAATGAATTCAAGGGGTGTTTTCTTGTGACATTCTAGCAAATAAAGTTCATGTATACATGTGTCCTCACTTGCTCCGTCTTTCAGATACTGAATGTTGAAGTTGGAAGTATCAATTGTTTCTGTTTATAACCCCCCTGTATAAGATTTCATTGTGCCAAAACTCAGTATGGATGAAGACTGAGAAAGCACTAAAATATTGAAATGATTCTAATTGAGGTTATTGAATAATCTCAATGGAAGTCTTGAAAACACCTACATTAAAATTTGGAATCAAATCGAATTTTTATTGTTTTCCCAAAAACTAAGCTATACAGAGATCATACATGGGATGAAAAAGTTGTTATTTCAATAGTTCAATGTGATAAAAATATGAAACCCAGGAAAACCGGTGGTGTACAATAACATTCACCATGAATATCGATAAATTTACCCACTCCTTCGCCACTGGATATATTATTTCGAATCTAATTGCAGAAGAAGCTCCATATCACTATTAACAAAACCACAACAAAACATATTTTTCATGAAAATATTGATACCCTGTATCTCAAAAACGAAGCAAGTTAGGGCAATGTTCATATAAACTTTATTTCCTGAAATATCACTCCTCGAATTTATTCGGTGTTATTAAGATACGCACTGTAGAACAAATAACACGTTGGGAAGATTCATCAAAAATAATGAAGACAAAACTTGATGTAAATTCGAAAAATCAGGGGTATTCAAACTCAACTGTGGATCTTGTCCTTAGGTATATATCGGTCAGACAGGTCGTATGTTTGATCAGCGCATTCATGAACACGAGATGAATTTTTGGAAAAACAAAACAAATTGAACATAACCATATATTAGGGGAAAACCATAGTTTTGATGATAGTTTCGAAATTCTACACGTAGAAAATAAATGAATGAATTGAACTCAATCATTTTGAGTCATTAGAAATCAACAATCTCAAAAATTCTAATATTTTACTTAACAATCAACTATACCTCAATAGTTCACCTCTGTTGAATCCGTTTTCTTAGTAGATAATGATATGTATCTGCTATAAACCCTCCCAAATTGATCCATTACACTGTATTTAAATGTAGATATTGTGCCTATTTTCCGAAAATGCAGGTTTATCGAACCTTTCCACTGGTAATTCTATTCCTTCAGGTTAGGAAAGTAGGATATATAAGTTTAGGCAAGTCAAGGTTAGTTTATTTCATTGTACCAGTATTTCGCCTGATGAAGCTACTGTGTTAGCGAAACATGTCGTGTGATTGAGAATTTTGTGTAAATCTCATCGTTTGTGAAGTTTTTACATTTCCTATTGGTTCAGCCGTTTAGAAGTTATGTGAAAAAGATAAGTACGGAAGGATAATATTACCCACTCCCCGTTGTCCTATTACCCGTTTTCCCGTAGGAATGAAGCATTTTTCCGTGGTAAAAAGTAGCCTATGTTCACCAGGGACAATGCCGGCTTCTAATGGTGAGAAAATTCTTCAAAGCGGTCTGGAAGTTTCGGAGCGTATTCAATATAAACAAACACATTTTTCCTCTTTGTATTTAATAATGGTGACGAATATATGAGTATGGGTAGGTATGTTAAAAATACATTGACCTCAAAAAAATTCCAATTGAATCAGAGTTTTCGTTATTATTAATTACATAATGAGTTATTGCTATCAGGTGTGGAAAAATTATTATGCATTTCATCAGATAGGTAGAATAATTTAATAAAATTCCCCGAACTTGTTATCATCAGGGATGTGGTGT
This sequence comes from Phaedon cochleariae, assembly GCA_918026855.4. Lineage (NCBI taxonomy): Eukaryota > Metazoa > Arthropoda > Insecta > Coleoptera > Chrysomelidae > Phaedon > Phaedon cochleariae. Next base: position 4,621,489 of record OU896719.1, on the reverse strand, counting down.
TTATCCATCATGAATTATCGTTGTTATCATCAAAAATGACGTTATGTTGATTTTTATTATATTGTTATCTCACTTTGATAGACACACCTACATATACAGTGATTTCGTAAAGTACTTAATGCATTAATGTTTAGCCAAACTATACATTTCTGATGAGGAATCTCAAAAATCAGAACGTTTCCATATTTCAATTTGCCACATTTATGATGAGAATTTAAATGTACAGGGATCTACGTTTTGGTAGTGACGTTCGTGACACTATATTTTTCATTCCTTGAGAATGTATATCTCAGTCTGAATGAGGGCGAGGTAGTAGCAGCAGTATTCTGCGATTTTTCGAAAGCATTCGATTGTGTTGATCACAGAATACTGCTGGAAAAACTACATTATTATGGATTCAGAGAAGTTGCTCTCAAATGGTTTGATTCATACCTTCTTGAAAGGAAACAAACCGTTGAAATTTCTAGCGAAACTTCTGGCTTCTCACATGTCAAATCAGGAGTTCCTCAAGGATCAGTGCTTGGCCCAGTTCTGTTCCTATTATACCTAAATGTTCTAACAAGCTTGCCAATCAAGGGGAAATTCACTCTATTTGCTGACGATACTACCCTCCTTTGGCATGGAAAAAATGTAGAAAACCTAAAATTAGTAGTAGCCCAGGAACTCTACGAAGTCAAATCTTGGTGCGATTCAAGCTGTCTATGCTTCAATGTGGAGAAAACGGATATCATTACCTTCAAATTTGAGTTTAAAAATCTGACATTGAGTACACACCAAGTTGAAAACAGAACAAGTACTAAATTCCTAGGTATACATATTGACAGAAAATTAGGGTTTGAAGAACATGTAACGTCACTAAAAAAAAGATTAGCATCAGGTTGCTATGCCATTAGAGTTGTATCAAATGAGCTTGGTCCTGCTGTTGCCAGAAACACGTATTTTTCCCTCATAGAGTCTCATATCAGGTACGGCATAGCCTTCTGGGGTTTTTGTAGCCAAAATTTGTTGAATTCTGTCTTTATTCTACAGAAGAGAGTGATCCGCTATATGTGTGGGGTTAAAGCAAGATATCATCGTAGACCACTTTATATCAGTCAATAAATTCTCACTCTCACCTGCCTCTTTATTTTGGAAACAGTCTGTTTGATCCACACCAGACATCATTCATCGAGAAAAAACCCGGTGAATCATATTTTGTTCACTAGGAATAACAGTCACCTGTCTCTGCCGATACCGAAGATGACTCGAACAAAAAATTCCATAATACCTATATGAAAGCAAAAAAATCTACAATCACTTGCCAGATCAATGCAAAGGAACTGGCTGCATAAAAAAATTCATAAAGGAGGTTAAAGAATTCCTTATTCAGAAAGCGTACTATGACCATATACGTATTAATAAACAATACGGATCATAACGGGTGCCAGGATGAAGCCAAAAATATGAAACAAATGAATATCCATAAGGATTTGGTGGCATGATACGCATGCGCCATGCACTATTATAGTAGTCATCAAAGACATGCGTTTCGGTGGACAATGACGTTTACTAGCGTTTCAATCAAAGCAGTATGTGTCTGATCGTTTCAAAACTTTTCCTTATGGATAGTCATTTGTCTTCAAAAATCGGCTTCATGTTTCGCTATGGAAACAGATAGAGATTATCCGTATTGATTATTAATACGTATATGACTATGACCTGCAGGAATATTACAACGAGAAGTTTTGAAGTCATGTATAATTTATTTCTTGATTTTTTAACTATTATGTTAGGTACCTAGCTGGCGTTGTATGTGATATAGATGTTATGCTTTCAGGGCTTTTTTGTAGTTGTTTTATACCCTTGTATTTGTTTTATTTATCAACTATATTTCATGTTTATATATCTTTTATATCTTTGTACAAATAATTGGACATAGTGGATCTATCCACTTGCTAGTTTCACGCTTTGTCAATAGGAAGAATGTTTCTTGGACAATAAAGCCCAGTTTTGATTGATTTATTGATTGATTGATTTGTGAACACCCTATATAATATACAATTTTTGGAACCTCCATGGAGAGCTTAATTCAGAAATATATCAGAATGTGTAAACAGTGCGTTCTTTGAATTTTGTGCTCTCGTTTAGTGGAAAAATTCGTGAAAAATTGAACGGATAACTTTTTGAAGTAACAGTCTAGGCGTCAAATTTCATTTGCATTCGAGCAATCTTTCGAATTCATTAGTACCTATATACAGAATGGCTCGTGTAGGAGAAATGGCAAAATTTTTCACGAAATCATCCACTATATTTTGAGGAAGCTTTGAATTCAACGAACGCACTGTATCCGAACCCTATGTGTGATATGTTTGAATTCGGCTTACCATTAATACTCTCAGAATTGTGTTATATATAGGGTGTTCCAATTGAAATCATTGGCGCGGATATGATTACTCGAAAGGAATCACTTTCTACGTATAGACATTCAACTTTCCCCTATAAATGTGGAGAATTGAAAATAAAAATCAACCTATTTCAAGAGATTCCTCAGAAATTGAAGCTTTCTTGCTGTCTTATCACTAACCACTTGAAATTGGAAACTATATGACACCCTTTTTTCTTGTTAATGAAAATTAGATCCAGCCTTGTATATCATTCTGTCAATGAAGATTATTGAAATGAGTTTGCAATGTGAACTACCTGTATTATTCTTGAAGATATTTTTCCGAACTCTCAAAGTTGATTTGCTTTTTATACAGGGTTTTCAAACTTAAGTCGGCACTATTACTAACTTGGTTATTTGGAGCTACAAAGTCAGTTAAATAGGCATACTACATATATAGTTACTATTAAATGTTCCACCATTTTGTAGAAGCTGAAGATATTGACTTTATATTCTAAGGATGTGTAGTGTTTGTCACATCATGAAATGAAAACAGTAGCTACTTCATAACAAGTTTATCGTTTATCAATTTGTCAAAAAATCAGGACTTCTCTCTTTGGTCAATTTGTTGTGAATAAGAATGTACAAAAATTCAATTTACACGAATCCAGTTGAAAGTGAAGGGTTATCAGCCAGGTCTAAATTGAAAACTTATTCGAACGTTTTTGTTCCATATTTGTTCATTGAATCGGTCAAACTGTGATGTGCAAATTGGCGTTTTGTCTGATCTTTCTGGATCTGATAAGATTTCATCGAAAAAAGTTATCACAAAGTGAACTTTTCTGAGATAACAATAAAAAATGAAGTCCTGATCTGTATTTTTCCTTTATAATAAGCCATCTTGAATCGTTTCAATGAAGAAACTTCGCTGTCAAATTTCTGCCAATTACGATTGATCATTTCTGAAATATCTGCCATCGAAGTTATTGGTAATTTCATATAATCTTCGTTATGGATGGCCAAAAAGAATTTTCAAATATATACGACAACTCGTCTTGATATCCCATATTCATCATTTGACTATGTAAGTTCCCTCATGAATCACTTTGTTCAAGTACATAATAATATATTATGTAACAAGTGTTATGAACGTCCTTTTAGTAAGAGTATTTTGAGCACGAGCGGAGCAGAGCGGAGCTAGTGTTTAATAAACGAGTGTCTAGAAGAGTTTATGAACGCGTTACATACTATGCTTTTTCTTCGAACTCTGGAAATTACATTAACATATACCTGCTATTCCTGCTAACCTACAAAATAATTCGAAAGGAATGGGAATTAAGAACATAATACATGCAACTGCATGCAACTAGCGAGACACGTATAAGTGATAGTGGTTGTAGATGTGTCCAGTCCATTGCTTACTAACCTTTGTTTCACGTTCATTGTCATGCTTAGCGCAGAATAAATAAATTGTTCTCAAAGATGGATGCTTCATTTTTACACTTCTTGGAGACTTGCAAGTACCAGAACATTCTCTTCGATTTCACTTTCGTCTATATTTCGCATATATTTTCAATGAAGAATTCTGATACAAACGAATATTGTTCGAAGAATTCTGATACAAAATTCGAAAATATCAGTTGACAAATTAATGGAGCTGTGTTTAATGAACTGCGTTGTCATGGTAATGTGTTTAAGAAATCGTGTTGCCATGGTAACGTGTTTAATATTTTGAATAAATCACAGATCGACAATCCGTGATTAATCGATCATTCAGCATGGTACATATCCGTACGCTAAATGCCATTTTAGATATGTGAGTACCAGTGGCGGCTCGTGACTTTCATGACAGAGGAGGCTGAATGATATGAGATTTATAGTGAAAAACAACTCTCTACTCACCCAAATCAATAGCTTTAATGACATTCTGTTTACCAGTTAACCTAAACTTAATACTTGAAGAGATGTGTTCCTGTGATTTGCAGTGTCTATCCAATCAGCGAGGCAAATTTTTCAAATCATTATATCCTAATCGCCCCCAACATGATGACTTATCGGTTGAAAATAGCTTATTCCTTACCTCAGATCCCGTCAGCCAGATATATCTTTTATAATTATCAGAATTGAACGAACGATTTTGTTTGTTACCTGTTACAATCAGATTTTTTAATTCCGGTGTCGGACGTTTGTTTTCCACAATCAATTTATCTTATAAGACAAAGCACTGAATGGGTTCACAAAAAAGTACTAAATCGCAATCGTTTAAAACACTCATTTTTCAGAAATTTATAGAGGTCCTAACCATTAATCTAACAAACACGTGCTATTCGGGCGTATTCGGAAATTTGTATTGCTCGCGTAGGTTGCGGATTGTGAAGGAGTCTAGCCTCCTATAGATGTTGCCAAGTTGAATATTTTACGCGTGATTTGCAGACTCCAACGTGTGATGCGTGGGCAAGCACTGTTGCCAATTCAAACATATTCAACTAAAAACAGGAAATAGAATCGAAATCCATGTATTTTGGTGTCCTTTTAATGAGAAAGTATAGATAATATTAGTTTGAGGAAAATCTCTGAGGAGTCTCAGCCTCCGTTGCCTCCTCTGAGGAGCCGCCACTGGTGAGTACATGAAACAATATTTCATTAGGAACAGCTCAAAGAATTTATAATAACAATGTATTGTATTCGAGCTACTCAAGCCCAAATAGACTCCTGACACTTCTTTAGAGTTAAATAACAATAATTTACTTCTCAAAGCCACCTTCGTTTTTTATTCATTCAGATGACTATCAGAATAGTTGATGAGAAGAGTTTTCGGCAAATGATACGATGAGAATTTCGATGAGGTTGTGAAAAATAACTTCGTTTTTTATTCACGCATCGAATGGCATGAAAATATACAGGGGCTCCAATCTGAAATGAGAAGAATATAGTGCTTTGAAATTTGAAAAGTTTGCCACTGAATTTTGCACACCCTGTGATGATTCGTGTCGATCAAAGTCGGTTAGCGATCCTCTTAGGCCTTATTTGATATGTATCTCTCATGATCCTATTGAGCAGGCACTCTCTTTTCTGTTATCAATGTTTTTGACCATTCAGCGTAGTGTAAAATGAATTGTTTTGATGAATTTTTTTTACGTGAATAACAGATTTCAATTAAATTTCAAGAGTATGTAGGTTACCACTAGAGGCACCCAAATGTGCAACAGAATATATGACATGCTATTTTGAAATATATATTATAAGATTCTAAATGGAGGCATCGCAGACAGACACAATTTTAACACTCAAACACATTTTTATTCACTCAGGACGGCTTGTACAAAGATGACCGTTTATAAAAATACAACATCGACAAGTGATTCGTTCTGATGCTGCGATGCTGATGACTAAACCTGCTTCAATCTCCGATCACACGATGATTACGAATACCGATGAGTCGTCGTGGCCGCTTCATTATGACGCAATCATTATGACGTCAAACTTTTTTGGGACATTCTGTATAATCGAAATTATTGTCCTGTTATGCGCCCTATGAAACAATTGAAGTCTACAAAATATCAAAATTCTGACTCAACTGATAACTTAGCTATAGAAGACGGCAGGTGAGATGCAGGACCATGTTTCTCTAATGAAGATTGCTATATCTCTGCTATTAGTATAAGGCACGCTGGCAAGTAATTATTAGGATTCATTTTATATTAAGTAGATATGTATTGTATAATTCTAAAGATATAATTCAATATTATGTGATGGTATCAGCAACGAAAGTAGTAATGATTTTCTCATCTTTCAAAAAACCTTCAGTACTCAATATTTGAAATCTGAGCAGCTTTGGACCACTCCGTACAGTCATTTGAAAAATGTGAACAAACGGGTTCAAAATAATGTTGCAATATTATGTGTGACGCTCGACATACTAATATCATTATCAATTTTCCATAAAAGTTGTTTTTTACATCATTCAGATAATAAAATGATATTATATAAAGCGCAATGATTCGGATAATTCAGTTAAGTTGATTTCCATTTCATATCTCAGCTGGTGGTTATATATAGTGTGTGTTCAATCAATCATTTTATTATCGTGTTTTCATCATCCTCAAAATGACCACTAATGGAGTGAAGGTTAACGGGCATGGAAACACCCAGAATATAGAATATTTCGGAGATAATGGTCAACATAAGACTGAAGATGACAATAGGTGAGTGATATTTTTTTATACTCGAAGAACACCGTGCATACCTTGGGAGGATACACGGAAAAAAAAGTTTTGTTGCACCAACAAAATAATTTTGGTCATTCTATTGGTTTTTCCTAACGAATGGAATTCAAAGAATTTAGAAGTCGAAAAATTCAATGGAAATAGTATATTACACAGCGAGGAGGGAAGTGATTCATTCCTGTCGCGAGATTAGTTAGTTAACCGAGACGCAAACACGGAAAAAAAGTTTTGTTGCACAAACACAATTTTGCGGAATCAACAAAATATATATTCATTCCAAATAAGCAACCTATTCAAAGTGACAAAATAATTTGATTGAAATATTTGCTTACTTGAACAAAAGTTTCATTTCATTCAACAACATTTATAGTTGACATAAAACAAATTTTGTTGATCCAACTATTATCTCATTGTTCATTCAATCATATGCATTTTGTCTATTCGACAAAATTGAATTAATGTTGACAAAATTAAATTAATTTTGACAAATATATAACTAAATACAACATCATATTTTGTTGAGTCAACAATCATTTCATTGTGCAACCAATCAAAGGTTTCCTTCTATTCCACAAAATTTAATTGATTATGTCAACATTATATTTTGTTGATTCAACACATCACTATATCAAGAAATATGTTGTTATTTCAAACAAATCAGTTTGTTGAACAGAACCCACAAGAACATTATATCAAACAAATATTTTGTTGGATGATTATCTAGTTGCATTCTTGCCACCAGGTGGCGTTTCTTCCAACCTTCCTACGCTCGGCTCGATTAGGGTGTACAATTGAACATATACCTACCCAAAACATCCGTTTATATAATTATATTAGGCTGTCCTAGAATTTCTTATGACGCTTATACAAGCTAATAGTCTTGAATCAACTGAGGAAATTGATCTCTTATCTCTCTCAGTTTTGAAATTCAGTCATTGGATTTCTTTTTTATTATTCAGCAAAATATTTCGTCAATTCTAAATACAATTTTGTTGATTTTTTTTTATGGCTTGGAGCGCACGAAAGGGAATCCCTATAATGTTCAAAGAACATCGTGCGTTCCTAGGGAGGATAGGGATAGGAGGTAGGTATTGGAATTTTTTTTGAACTTCTGAAGATTATATGTTATTGGGAATATATTTTGTTATTTAAACATATTCACTCTCTGAAAAACTGAAAATTTTGTCACTTGAATGAAATGATATAATCATTTCAATCAACAGAATCGTTCATAATAGAAGAATATTGTATCATAGGAAAAAAATAATCTTTGTTTATTCAACCAATTCCTGCTGTTGATTTGAATCATTAATCATTAATGAGTTGATCAAATGAATTTTGAATTGAAAACTGACAAAAAACATTTGTTGCGGTGACAAAATATTTTGTCGTAGATATATGACACTGATATTTTGTTGAATTCACAAAAATTTTGTAGTACTATCAAACAATTTTTTTTCTGTGTAGTTAGAGGAGGTAGGTATTGGAATTTTTCTTGAACCTTTGGATATCGTAAGTTATTGAGAATACTTCCATCGGCAGAGGATTCCAAAGCCTGGCCGTTCTATGGAAAAACGAATTTTGGAAAAGTGAAAATTTCACAAAAAATAAGATTTCCACAAGATTCTCAAACACACGACATGTTTCGCTAACGCAGTAAGCTTCGTCAGGTGATATACTGGTTCAATGAACTAAACTAACCTCGGCTTGCTTAGTTTTTATATATTATACTTTCTCAACCCAAAGGATTAGTTACCTGTGGACAGGTTCGATGAACCTTAATTTTTGGAAATAAGGCACAATATCTACATTAGAATACAGTGTACCGTATGCGTATTTTGAAAAGCGTACTCAATAGGTCTCCGCGCCAGTGCTGAAACCGAGACGTGTTTCCAGAGCTTGGATGTGCTGGAATACCGTATTCAGTTGGTCATCGCTGAGGGACGTATCAGAGACGCATTTCGGAGGGAGATATTTTTATTTTCCAATCACGAAAGAATAAAACACAATTCATATGAAATTTATTATGTGATGATGACTCACAAAGGAAAACTCATTTCATCCACTCATTATTCATTAATCCAATCATGCAATCAACGTTTTTTGCTGGTGGTACATTCACCTCAATATTCAATGATATATTATGTTGTCGTTTTTTGGATTTCCTCTCTATATTATGTTCCGTTAGGATTAATTTATATATATCATCCTGTACATTTATTCAGAATGAGTTGAGGTACCATTGAATCCTGAGGGGTTTTGGTTTTATTGTTGTTTGACAGACTTGTCAGGAAATTGTGCTAGTGAGATGAATGATGAATTTTGAAGATTAAAAAATTTAACCCGAATTAGTATTCGACTCATTCATCCATAATACTTCATATTACTCGGTCGACCAGATTGTATTCTTCCACCAGTGATGTTCCTATTCTTTCTTCGAGATATGGCAGTAGGTTGTACTTTGATCTTAAGAGATCGTCGTTGTTTTATTTTATCACAAATGAATGTCATTATTTGTGTAGGAGTTTCCAAATTTTCTAGTACCTTGACAAAACTCGAAATTTTAGTCATATTACTGATATACAATCATATCATTCTCAAGAACTCAAGTGATACGACCAAATTCATCATTCATTCTATTAATATTATTGACATACTCGACTTTTGCTTCAGGGTCAATACTGCTTTTGAAAAACGAAGGGAAAATAGAATTATTCACGGAATTGTAAATAGGTTCAGATAGGTTCTCATTCAATGTGCATTCCTCATACTGTTCAGGCTCGGACATTTCTTTGAAAAATGTAGGAGAAATTTCACTCCTTAGTGCTAGCTGCGCTAGCTCTTGCCGATCTGTTTCGTTCAGTAATAAAATAACGATTACACCAAATAATTGCCGTAATAGGGACGGGTTTATTCGCATTTCATCCTCAAATTGAACATAAAAGGCGTCTCTGATACGTTCCTCAGCGATGACCAACTGAATACGGTATTCCGGCACATCCAAGCTCTGGAAACAAGTCTCGGTTTCAGCACTGGCGCTGAGACCTATTGAGTACGCTTTTCGAAATACGCGTACCGGATTAACATGAAAGGGTTGATAGCAAATACATATCATCACCTACAAAGAAAACAACAGTGGTAAACTATTGATGAATCTAATTGATCGTAAGAAAAAAGTCAGAATTTTCGAGTTTGTGGATTTCTAATGATTCAAAATGATTTAATTTCTTTCCCTCATTTCCTACGTGCAGAATTTCGAAAATATCAAAACCATAGCTTTCTGGCAATATATGGTTGGCGTATGTTGAATTTATTTCCTTTTTCAAGAGAATTACCTTATGTTCATGAATGCGCTGATTTAACGTACGTCCTGTCTGACCGATATATATATACCGGGTGTCAACGAATCTATTAGACAAGTCATAACTTCTAGACCATTAGGTGTATCAAAATGAGATTTGGTATAGGTAAATGGTATGTGACTCCGGTTCTGAATTTTTAAATGGAACGCCCTGTATATTGTAACATTTTTGGATTTCTTGACAAAAGTAAATTAATTATCATGAAGTATTTTCGTCAGTCGTATTCAATTTATGTTCTCATTTCTCAAATAAATTAGTATCCTCAGATTCCTCAAAATATCCTTTTTTCGGAAAGTGCTTGTCAAAAATAAACGCCGTTTGAAATATAATAGTTAGACACGAAAATCTAATTTTGCCAACTTGTCTTATTCATATCTATCATACTTGTCACTGAAACTTCGCGATTGTAATTTTCTGATATCACCTGAGGTCCTTAGATTTGTTTACTTCCGATCATGAGCACCTAGATGTAATTTCAAAAGTGAATCCGAAAACATCAAATAGGTATAGAAACTTTCGAAAATGTCACATTCTGATCTAGAACTGTCACAGAAATCCAGAAATGTTACAATATACAGGGTGTTCCTTTTAAAAATTCAGAACCGGAGCCATTTCCGGTGAAACCGGATGTGACCGGAAAGTGATAAGTATGTGAGAACTCTTCTCTTCACATACCATTTACCTATACCAAATCTCAATTAGGAGACACCTAATGGTCTAGAAGTTATGACTTGTCTAATAGATTCGTTGACACCCGGTATAATATACCTTAGGACAAGATTCACAGTTGAGTTTGTATACCCCTGATTTTTCGAATTCAGAAGTTTTGTGTTTATTATCTTCGATGGAGCTTCCCAACGTGTTATTTGTTCTATATGATACTTTTAAATCCTGTTTATGTAGAATTGAAGCTAATTTTTCAGTTGATGATCCGAAATAGGTTGATTATCTTTCTTGATGGTAGGATAAACTTCGTAATGAAGCTATTCAAGAAGTTCATCAAAATGATAATCAAAAATATAGAACTTTAACCTATTTCGAATCATCAACGGAAAAATAAGCTTCTTTTTTACATGAACAGGACTTAAAACAAGCATTATAGAACAAATAACACGTTGGAAAGGTTCATCAAAAATAATGAAGACAAACTTTCAAATTCAAAAAATCAGGGGTATACAAACTCAACTGTGTCGGCTTGGTCTAAGGTATATATCGGTCAGACAGGTCGTACGTTCAATCAGCGAATTCATGAACATAAGGTGAATTTCTTGAAAAAGAGAACAAATTCAACATACGCCAACCATATATTTGAAGAAAACCATAATTTTGATGATAGTTTCGAAATTCTACACGTAGAAAATAATGGAATGTTTCAAGGAGAGAAATATAGATATATTGAGAAAATATCGAATTTTTACTAATCTTTGGACGTTTCGGGAACGGATCTGCTCCCGTTCTCAACATGAAAATGCAAAATATTTTTCTTTGGAAGTTGTGCTCTGCTTATAGTTTGACACTTCTCAGTGTTGAAATAATACACTCATTTTTATTTGATAGAAACGAGGAGAAGATCCCAAAAAATCAAGTAAAATGAATCTACCACCCCCTCGATTAACCTACAGACAGTACTTTTATGTACATTTATTACTTATATTGTAAGATTAATTCAAACAGAGTGTGCCGAAAAACCATGTAATTTATAAGTGTATGTGATTAACTGAATAATAATAATAAAGGCAATTATAATAATGAATAAGTGTCAAAATATTTTTCTGTGGGTCATGAAATGTTTTAGTGGAGCGGAAGATCAATATTATGAATGCAAATTCGAGGTAGAATATAATGTAGCATCCACCACTAATGACGAAAATTGTAAGATTAATCGACTTACCTGAAGGAAGATTAATCCAAATTTTCCGAGCTTGTCTTCCGACATAATTACACACACTGTAGTTTCCGAATCTCATACGTGACGGTACGTTTTTATAGTAGAGCACAAAAAAGTATATAAAAACCTCGGGATACCTCACCACTGAATACCGCTGATAAGGATGATCATTCCGTTTGAGTCTGAAAAATCACACTTTTTAAGGGGTTCATAACTGGGAGAGGAGGGTTCTAATTATGTCGGAAGACAAGCTCGGAAAATTTGGATTAATCTTCCTTCAGGTAAGTCGATTAATCTTACAATTTTCCTTCGCTTGTCTTCCGACATAATTACACACACTGTAGCTGTTTAAAGCAGTGTGATTTTGATCCTTTAATGGGTAGAACTAAGAAAGATTTATTTGGTATATTACCTCAAAAATGCTGGTAAATAAATGGTGAACAAATGGTAAACAAACTTGTGAATTGAATGTTACATTTGAACATCAAAAATATATAATATATGTACCTATTTGGAAAAAAAATTAGGTATATATTATGATATCATGTAATATAGGTATAGTGAATTTTAATATAAATCAGTCTCCCAAATTGAAATTTGATATTGTACTTCATCGTCTTTTCCTACTGGTCTATTGTAGAATTGAGAAAATACATTTGATGATTCAGACCAGCCTGTATTTTTATACTATTAATGTTCACCCCGGCGGACACTGTGGCTTTTGAATAATTCGGTATTGATTCCACTATCCCTCAATACCGTTTTTATCCACCTGCTAATTGTAGTGATCTATATTTGTGGCAACACATAACTCTGGTTTCAAATTAAAATAAGGAATAGCTAAAATAGAATACTAATTTTTGGGCTGATGTTTTGATTCTTTCAGATATTATTCTGAATTCGAATTTTCCCTCATGTATAAACATACCACCCAATCTCATTTCCGACATAGTTTGCACCCTATGAGCAGTTGTAAGGGCTATCAACATGACCAACTTCCAGGTAAGTTTCTCCAGACTAATGGAGTGTAAGGGGTACAGAAAACAGAGATATCGCAATACTGGTTCCGGGTTCCAAAAGGATGTATATCTTGGAGCAGTGGGTTTAATGTTGCTCGCTCCCCTTAACAATCTTTTGATTATTTTCTCATCATCGATATTCGGGTGGAAAATGAGATTCCGTGCTGATCTGTGACAGTTGACAACGGAATACGAGTTGCCAGTCTCTATAGCCTTGATCAGGAATTCAATATAAGTATTCTAATTATAGGTAAGGGGGTTGTTTTTATGTCGATACAGAATTGCCAATATTTTTTGTATGTGGCTGAGTACTGTTTGAGGGTACCTGCTGTTATAGATTCCAGGATGATTGGTATTGCGGCCTGTGGAACCCCCCTTTCAGCAAACGTTAACCTGATAACTTCCCTGCTACCAGGGAAATTTGCCCGTTCAAAGGGTGTCTCTCTCTGAAAGGAGATGATAATAAATATTTATTCGGTCTGACAATTATTGGGCTTTGTGTCAGAAGGTTTTTTAACAGTTTTTAACAGTTGTGATGGCCAGTTTGAAACTATAAGAATTCCACAGGCCCTTTCTTGAACAATTTTTTCCAGGACTCAGGTGGTTATAGAAAAGGGCGGGAAAAAGTTGAAAAAATATTGCTCCAACTAATCGTGAAAGCGTCTACTGACAAAGAGTCTGGGTCTGGAAACCAAGAAACGTATTTATTGCATTTGGCATTCAGTTTAGTAGCGAAAATATCTATTTCCGGTTGGCCAAAACACTGCACAATTCGATCGTAGGCTGTTCGATTTAATTCATATTCTACGTTTTGAGTTGAAGGGATGTATGAGGCAAATACCAGATCATTTTTTGATCCACATCAATCCCACAACGATCTCGTGATTTCATTAAGATTTGCATATTGTATGCTACCAAAACGATTAATACAGGAAATTGCAGTAACATTGTCAATCCTGAACAAGATGTGAATATTACTGGTATTTTTGGCAAAAGACTTCAGGCCATAAAACGCCGCTTTGATTTCAAGATAGTTTATATGGTTCTGTTCTTCCTCGGAATTCCAGAACCCATTTCTCCGCTGACCTTGGCAGAAGGCCCCCCAATCTGTTGGTGTCTGAATAGATTTCTAACGTTATTTCCTGTAATTTTTTTTTTTTTTTTTTTTTTTTTTTTTTTTTTTTTGTGTTCAGATTTTCATTCCACCAATCTAATTTATGAATGAGATTGGTTGGAGTTTCCATCCATTTCTCAAAATTTTTATTAGGTTGGCTCAAAGCTTCGAATTTTGCTATTTCCAGAGGTTTGACGTGCAACCAACCATAATTGATGGCAGGGCAGGCTGCAACTAATTTGCCAAATACCACTGCAAATTCCCTTATCCGATATTTTTGTTCAATAATCAATTTCTTCAACAATCGTCGAATTGTAAGGATTTTTTCTTCCGGAAATGATATGCACATCTTTTGCGTATTCTATAAAGATCCTAAAAATTTTAGCTCTTGTGTAGGCACCAAGTTACTTTATTCTAAATTGACAATGAAACCACAAAGTACCAGAGCTTCCAAAATTGTTCTAAAATTGTTCTATCCGTCATTCGGTTGCCCCCTTACGAGCAACCCTCAGAAGTCTTCGAGAGTCTTATTGTGCGAGCAAGGAATGACGGGGGCCTTACCTTTTAACGTGTGATCCCAAACACTACTGTTATTGAAGCAAATTCCTTGCATTCAATTTTATCTTCGCTGATTAAGGGAATGTCATCTAAATAGGCAACTAACACAACACCTTGGTAAATATATAGGGTGCTACATTGAGCCCGAATGGTAAGCAATTGAATTCGAATGAACTCTTGTTGAAATTAAGTCTCAGATATTTCTTATGGTCTCCATAGATCGTTTACAAAAAAAATATGCATTCTCCAGATCGATATTGGCAATGAAACAGTTCTTGTGTAATAGCCTTGAAACTGTTCTGGAGTTTTCCATCTTGAAATGTAGAGCCTCCTATGAAAGTATTGAAGTTTTTCAGATTCAAAGTGAGTCTATATTCACCATTCTGTTTCTCTGTTACAAGGTAAGAAGATAAGTATTGATTTTTATCAGGTGAACATTTCGAGATGGACCCCATTTCAAGAAGCTCCGAAATTGAGTTCGTGTATTTTCAATTTGTGACTTTGAGATATGAACAATAGGTTCATCACGCTGGATGGGAGGAATTGTATGAAAAGGAATTTTCACCCCCTTGACTCAACGTGAAACCCTCTTGTCTCTGGTAAACCTCAACCAATTCTTATGCAACTCATGGAGGGTACCTGCATATTTTGAAGTTACCTGGTTTATGGACGGCTGTGATATTGGTAGTGGAGTTTCGTCTGATGATTTCTCCCTCCGAAGTCTGCTTCCTCTCTCCCCTTCTCTTTTTTCTTGGATAAGTAGTGGTTGTAGGCACTGTTGATGTGCTTGGCTTCGAAATAGGAAAGAAATTATTATTGATTCTTTCGATTTCTAAACTGACTTTTTTCATCGCTTGTTTATTCTTGAAAGATTCATCAAAATCTTTTCCAAATAAATATTTACCGACCATGGACGACTCGATAACCTTTTTGCATTCAGAATTGACGAAAGGCACTATGTGGTAACGTCTGTGCAATGACAAGGTGTTATGAGCGTTTGCTAAGATTTGAGAAGCATCTGCTAACTTGGTCAATGTATCAGATGAGTCATCAGGGGACTTGGGTCACATCTGATTCATCATAGACCCAATGGCAGATAAAGCATGTCCTATTCGTTGTATGCTTGTCATAACCCTATCATGAGAGACTGCAGCGTCAGGAAGGCACGCCCTAATTCCACCGTTCCCCACTGGGGGATTCTTCCCTTGTATCTTTGGGTAGGCCTTGTTGGAGTTACGCTGTACATCTCAGGATTATTTCATTATGTAACTCTTCACCCTCGGTGTTTTCTGCGGGTGGTCTAACTCCCAGTGCCTCGAATGATGAGTTAGGTAGTGCAATATCATTAATTACGGGCTCATTGACTTGAACAACTTCGGGATTTGAAATGTGTTCAACAGGGGCCATGTTTTGTATTTCGAGAGGGTCAATTTGCTCTCCATTCTCCATGACCTGGGAATCAATGAACTCAACTTCCTCATCAGAAACATCAGAAGAATCTTCAAATTCGAACTGGATCAGTTTTATTTCACTTACGGTAACGCTTGTTACCCTTACTCATCTGGTGATCGCTCGATACCATCAGAGTTATATTTGAAATAAGTTTCTTGTTGGGCAGTTCTGTATGAACTGACTGAATTCATTGAGATAACGCACGTTATCTATTCTCTTCAGGTGATCGCACGATACCATCAGAGTTGAATTCAAGTGCTGAGCTAAAAATTAATTTCATTATTATTTTCAACTTACCGGAATTTCTCGATTGCTCCGAGCTATCGGAAGATAATTGAGTTTGTCCAATTCCTTTCTCAATTTCTTGAAACGCTTCTTTGTTTGTTTCTCTTTGTCTAATTTTCGTTTCGGCATTTTAAATGACTAATAAATCTTGTCACCGTCAGGTACGAAAACGGAATGATCATCCTTATCAGCGGTATTCAGTGGTGAGGTATCCCGAGGTTTTTATATACTTTTTTGTGCTCTACTATAAAAACGTACCGTCACGTATGAGATTCGGAAACTACAGTGTGTGTAATTATGTCGGAAGACAAGCGAAGGAAAATAATAAAATAATGACAACGAAAAGATTGAACAACTTTCTCCCATGATAATCTTTGTTGGAACGACTCTGCATGTACTTGATGATAATTAAATTGGAATTATTGCAAAAAATTAATAATGTGGCATTGTAGAATACGATATTCGTAAGTATACGTAACAGTTATAATCCATTATCGTTTTTATTCTGCTAACTGTATCTACTCTATACTTGATTAGTAATCTGATAATAATTAGTCGATGTTCATATAATATATACTGGGTGGCATGTTCAAGAAGTTCTACACTGAACCTGAATACAGTGAGGACGTAAAAAGTCCTTCCCCTGATCTTGAAGCATATTCAAATACAGATGGCCAGTTCAATTTCCTGTCATAAATATCGATACGTTGACCTTCTCAGAGTTTGAGTATGACCCTCTCGAAGAACGTGCAGATTTACGTCTGACCAATAACGCACATTCTGTCTATTTACCGTTCCATTCACAAAAAACGTACTTTCAGCACTAAAACAAATAGAGTTAATGTAACCGGGATTGCGGACAGGCATGATCTCACAAAACTGCAGTCTTCTATCCGGGTCGTCTTCTGATAGATAGATAGATAGATAGATAGATAGATAGATAGATAGATAGATAGATAGATAGATAGATAGATAGATAGATAGATAGATAGATAGATAGATAGATAGATAGATAGATAGATAGATAGATAGATAGATAGATAGATAGATAGATAGATAGATAGATAGATAGATAGATAGATAGATAGATAGATAGATAGATAGATAGATAGATAGATAGATAGATAGATAGATAGATAGATAGATAGATAGATAGATAGATAGATAGATAGATAGATAGATAGATAGATAGATAGATAGATAGATAGATAGATAGATAGATAGATAGATAGATAGATAGATAGATAGATAGATAGATAGATAGATAGATAGATAGATAGATAGATAGATAGATAGATAGATAGATAGATAGATAGATAGATAGATAGATAGATAGATAGATAGATAGATAGATAGATAGATAGATAGATAGATAGATAGATAGATAGATAGATAGATAGATAGATAGATAGATAGATAGATAGATAGATAGATAGATAGATAGATAGATAGATAGATAGATAGATAGATAGATAGATAGATAGATAGATAGATAGATAGATAGATAGATAGATAGATAGATAGATAGATAGATAGATAGATAGATAGATAGATAGATAGATAGATAGATAGATAGATAGATAGATAGATAGATAGATAGATAGATAGATAGATAGATAGATAGATAGATAGATAGATAGATAGATAGATAGATAGATAGATAGATAGATTACACTATATGGGCGGACGGATCCTTCAGCATGTAGGCCTCCTAGTTCGGGCCCGTTATGCACCCACCTCTGCTGGGAATTGGTTCAGTCTTGAAGGTAGCCAATTTCGCGGGCGAAAGAGACCAGCCTTCTCAACGAAACCCTTCTCACACTCTCTGGTTCCAAAACGATGTTCCCGAGATGTGCTTCCCGTATTGCTGCAACTGCTGGGCATTCCATGAGGATGTGAGTAGCTGACTCCTCGTCCTCCAGGCACCACCTACATTCAGCATCATCAGTGATACCCATAATGTTGAGGTGCCTGTTTAGATGGCAGTGACCCGTGAGGAGCCCTACCACTATTCTTATTTCTTTTCTGCTCAATGTGAGCAACGTTTTGGTTTTTCTGATAGAAGGGCCTCCGATATGGAGTTTCGATTGTCTCATGCCTGGAGTCTCTCTCCATACCTCCTGGAATTTCGTTTCCAAGCTTTTCATCATGGTTGAGACGCTCCAGGATCTGGAAACTCCTAAGATTGGTTCTGGTCCAATGGCTGAGCTATTTGCTCCTTGTCTAGCCAGGGAGTCGGCCCTTTCATTACCGGGAATTCCCTTGTGTCCTGGGACCCAAAGGAGTTTCACTTTATTGGCAGCGGATAGCCTTTGAAGCTCATCAATACACTCCGACACCAACAGCGAACTGACCCTGTATGATGTGAGGGCCTTGATCGCCGCCTGGCTGTCGGAGCATATCGTGATCAGCTGGCCATGGTAGCCTCTGTTGATATTTTCTCTAACACAGGCGAGAATGGCAAAAACCTCTGCCTGAAACACTGTAGCAAAGTTCCCCAGGGCGTTCTGTTGATTGTTGCAGAATTTTTTATTTATATGGGTGAAATGAGTGTTTTTAAGATATTTTTTCACACTGACCGTAGATACGCCACAATCCATGGCTTTCGTTGTTTGTTGCGGAACAACAGGTGCCAGATCGTCGATTTGATGTTCTTCTGAAATAGATTTTCCTCCAGATCCTTTTTTCCTCGTTACGCAACCAGTCCTTTGAAATTTATTGACCAAAATTCTCACAAGTAGGTACGAGATATTGGATTATTCGGGAAGCGCTCATTATGAATATTCTTTCTGCTTCATGGTAATTACGCCTAGTTTCAGCGAAAATTGAAATAGTTTCGGTTTTTTCTACTAAAACACGAGGACGAGGCATATAGACGTGCTGAAACCTATGAAGACTGGCATTGGAATGAAATGCTAATTGGAGTCTCCAGCAAAACAACTGAGGTATAAAAAACTGGAACAAACACCACATTTTAAAATACTAGTTTATAAGGAATGTTCCTGAAATATTAGATTTTCACCAAATTTCCTAATCAACAAGCAACTTTATCTGGAGAACTGAACATACAATAAAAAAATATCGAGTTGGTACGGCACTTCAAGACAAATTCAATGATTGCAGAAATCAGTGTGATTCTGATCTCCACACGAAAATTTGTACGAAGATAACATACTTAATTGCTATACAGGGTGTTTCAAAAAAACCTGACCCCCTTGCTAGGGTAGGTAGAACATTGCAAAATAAGTTGGGTTTGCTCAGTAAAAAAATGTCGTAACGCCATCCGTTTTCAAGATACAAGGTGTTGAAACAATATTTTTTTTACACATTTTTTACGATTATGTTGAAACCACTGGCAACATTATGATGAAATTTTGTATGGATGTTTCTTGGAATCTGACACATCGCATGCATTTATTTTTATATCTGACTCTCATAGAGGGCGCTAGTTACACGAGTCGTACCGAGTAGTTCTGAACATAATTTTTTTGAGGTTAGATTTTTCAATCCAAATCTGATGTGAACTTGAACATCATTCAATTTCACACCAAAAAGGTACACTTGGTAAAACTCGATACTGGGTTCCGTTTTCGGAATATTTCGATTCGAAAATGATGAAGTGGTAACTGGTGCTGGTATAAAGCTATGTATTAGAGTGAGTATATATTATGAAAAACTATCACCTATTTATTGGAAATCCAAAACAACAATACATTTCTGATGCAAAAGTCATCGATTCAACAATGAATCACAAGAATAACATCGAAACAGATTTGACTAAGAACATGGATTACACAGTTTTGTTGTATCTATTGAGCAGAAAGTCTAGGTAGTCTAGTCTAGTCTAGTCAAGAGTTGTGAGACATAATTGAACATCACTTAAATGACCTAACAGCTGATCCTCAACTGTTCAGAAGAATAATACATTCTTAAAAATAGAATATATAATCGTGTATTCCTCGAAACGTAGGACATTTTGAACACTTACTCTAACGGATTCAATATTTCATGTTTCTAGTCAAATATCTCTTAATTTTCTACTTATGCTTCTTTGTTCCATCAATAACTTCAGCACAAGAATAATTTCATTGTTTTTGAACCTGAATAAAAAGGTAATTGAGCTCAATAAAATTCATTTTATACCAGCATCATTACTACTCCATTATTTTCAAATCGAAATATTCCGAAAACGGAACATAGTATCGAGTTTCACCAGCAGTACCTTTTTGGTGTAAAATTGAATGATGTTCAAGTTCATATCATATTTGGATTGGAAAATTCAACCTCAAAAAGTTATGTTCAAAACTACTCGGTACGAACCGTGTAACTATCGCCCTCTATGAGAGTCAGGTATAAAAACAAATTCATGCGATGTTTCTGATTTCAAGAAACATCCATACAAAATTTCATCACAATGTTGCCAGAGTAGTTTCGGAATAATCGTGAAAAATGTGTAAAAAAATAATTTTTCCAACACCTTGTATCATGAAAACGGATGCTGTTACGACATTTTTTCACAGAGCAAACCCAACTTATTTTGCAATGTTCTACCTACCCTAGCAAGAGAGTTAGGTTTTTTTGAAACACCCAGTATAGTGTATAGATCTCATTATAAAATAAATATGTAATATGTATAAAATAAGTATGTTAATGAATGTACAATCAGAAGAATTGATTGACGTTTTCACCTGTTTTTGAATGAATTCATCCATCACTCATGAACCGCACTATAATAGTGGAGATATAATAATATCGAATTATACAATTTTTTGTACGGTTCAAAAATGGAACGCAACGACTCTATTATTATGTAAAGTAGGTATAACTTGTTTCACACTGTGAAAAAGCTCATATTTGGTGCTACAGTTGTAGTGTGTGTAGTTGATCACTAGAAATCATGTAAGTTCACCTCTATGATTGATTTGGATATTTTCAATTGAAATCATTGCCAGGCGAATGTTTGATTGTTTACGCATGAACGACAGTATGATCTCAGTCCAGAGGTGCCGAATAATTATCATTGTATATATTAATAAAGAATATCCAAATAGCGCTGTTATTCGACTATTCGATTTTGAAAAACAAATAGGCAAATAAAATTGCTCATCAGATATACTATAAGAAATATATGCGGCTCTGATCTTTTTTTTATTTCAATTGTAACGCCAGCGTCATCAACTATCAACCCTTTTTCCAAATGACACGTTTTTCAAATTTTTTTTTCTAATCGAGAATTTTTCTGCATAGGTATGTACATACAGTGGATTTTGGACAAAATTGGTTGAAATAAAATATCAATGCTCAAGGAGAAATAGATATCTTTATATAATTTTGAGATATATATATATATCATTTAATGTGTCGCTGAAACGAATATCAATGTTTCACATGTCAGATATTTCGACACCGCACAAGTGATTGGGAAATAAAATCAAAATATTCAACTTTGCCGTCGCTATGTTGAACACACAATTCCGATTACTAATTACACATTGATGATTAGATGAGTTTGGTGATAAATGTATCATTTTCACGTCAATTATTCTTACTATTATCGTGGGGAAGTAGATATTCTTAAATTTTTTGGGAGTATACTGAATATTTAATAACAATAAAAAATGTTTCTTCAGGCTAACTTTGGGATTGTTTCGCACTCTAGTATAGGTACCTGGAATATTCCTCAATAGCACACAACGTCCTAGAAACGTCCCTATTTGGTACAATTCAAGTCCGAATGTCCCGGACCAAAAATAAGTGTCCTTGGGATGATCCATCCCGTACATCTCATGCAATATCCGAGCAAGGACGTCCACGGAATGTCCCAGCTGGTACATCATTTTAAATGTCCTAGAAATAGCATCCCTTAGACGTCCCACGTGGTACATATTGTAGAATGTCCATGCAAGGACGTCCTTGGCATGTCCCTGATGGGATATGAATTTAAACGTTCCTTTACAGACATCCATCGGATGTCTCGAGTAGTACATATTCTGGCATGACTTCAGATCTTATATAATAATCCTTCTTGACAACCATTACATGCCCCTGATGATACATTCCTTCAAATATCTCTACACAGACGCCCTCAATATTTCCACAGGATCATATAACAATCGAAATATCCCTCAAGAACATCCTTCGAATGTCACTTAAAGATATCCGTCGGAAGTCCCAATTGGTACATAAACTGGTACTCCCAAATGTCCTAGAAATAACGTCCTATGGACGTCCCAGTCAGTATTTTCAATATGTTGTTGTCCCTGCGAAGACGTTAACTTACACCTCGCCGACGAATGATTGCTCGTTGGCTATAAAAACTCCCCGTCAATGTCCTCCACGTAAGTCCATTGGACATCCCTGGGAAACATTTTTAAGGATCTATTGGGGATCTTCTATGGACCATCAACTCAACTGTATGTCCTCATCAGTTGTGCAAGATCTGCTCCTAGAGGGACCCAGAAAAATTCAAATTCAAAAATAATTCAAATGTCCCTGGAACATCCTATGGACATCCAATTGATATTCTTCAGCATTGCTGATAGGTTGTCCTACGGATGTTCTAAGGATATCCTCCGTAGTGCTCGATAAGGAATACTGTAGGATTTAGGTATTCGATAGTTGTCCCAGGGATATCCCTCAAGGACATCCCTAGTTGCTCCTCAAGTGGGACATTTGTGCGTTTCATAGACGTCCAATGGACGTCCACGGTACCAAATTCAAACGTCCTGTGAACGTCCTGAATGTCCCGACTGGACATGTCCTAAGGATATCCATCGGATATAATTGTGTTATTAGGGTTGGAATATTCTAGGAAGTATCTGGAATATTCAAGAATATTTGTGGAATATTTCCTGGATATCTGGATGGGAATTTTTCAGATATTCATGGAATATGTTCAAAAAAATATTCCATGGATCTCTAGAATACATTCTAGGAATACTACTTGGATGTTCCTGGGATATTCCAATAAACATATTTCAAAATAAAAAAAAGTTACCCAAGATGGACTCAAACCCGTGACTTCAAGACTGTAAGAGCAACGTCTCGACCACCAGACCAGTAATCGTATTGAATGATATTATACATAACAATATCTTGGGAAGCGTTGTTCAGAATCGAATTATAAAACACTTTTTGTTACAAAATATAATAAATGTTCGATTATCACATCTGTAGAATAATCATCAGTGTTCATGCTATATCCTTCCATTGAAAACATGGAGATATTCATGAAATATCTCACTGATATATATATATTACAAAGAATATTCAGTTGGTGAATATTTCCCCACTGAGCAAATTTGGAAGCTTCGTTGATGCAATGTTGTAGCAATTACTGAAACGGAGGCTCAACAATATTGCGAATGTGAATTTGTAAAAGTAACGTTCCAGCAAGGTCTCAGCAAGATTTAATATTGCTGCAACGTTTTATTTGCACACTGCTCTACCTTTACAATATTGCTGAACGTCCGTTTGGGTAATTGCTTCAACATTGCACCAACATAACTTTCAACTTGGCTTAGTGGGTCATAGAATATACAACACAGAATATTCAGTTGGGAATATTCCCAAACCATTCATATCTGGATATTCCTTGAACCATCAAAACAGAATATGCTGAGAATATTCCCGCTAGAATATTCCAGTTTCGAAAATCACTGGGCATGTACGTATATATTCCAGGAATATTCGTTGGACAATTGGAATATATTCCTCCCTTTCAAGTATATTTAGAGAATATTCTAGGAATATCCACTGCTGCCTGGGACGTGCGTGAAATTAAAAAAAAATCCATCATCTACCTCCATAGGTACGCACGATATTCCTCGAATATCATATGAATTTCTTTTCGTGTGCTCAAAGAGATATTTCAAGAAATAATCAAAATGTTTTTCCAGGAGCACTTATGAATCGCTGGTTCAAACAGCCGATTTCCTCAAGAGGCTGGTACCTTTCAAACCCGAAATCGGAATCATCTGTGGATCTGGCATGGGTAAGAACACATCATTATTTTTTGAGTTTATAAAAAAATGCACTTTTCCGTCGACCTCGTATAAACTGAAGTAGGTTTGATATGTATATGGAATTGATCGTTAATGACCCCTATTATTGATCAATCTGCCTTGATGCATGATTGTAGTATAGGCAACCAAACATACAACAGTTCCATTCACTTTTGGCACTGTAACTTACGGAATCTTCATTCAAATCGAAAATATGGATTTCATGAAAGATTTAACGTTAACGGGCAAGCCTTTTAACGATACTGAAACGATTTTAATCCTTGTTTTTCAACAAAAGAAATTTATTTTCCATGCCAAATGTCAAATGTCATACTAGTGTCGATAACAAGTTCGTTTTCAATCGGCGTCTCGGAGTATAAATGTAGATGGTATAGTTGGCTTCATTCTGACAAGTTATGAATGTATTAGTTTTTTTACTTCTACATTGAAATTTCTCGAATAGGAATCGGCAGTCCTAAACAGAATAACAATGAATCAATGAATCACTATCGGCTACATTCAAAATGCTTGGTACTCTCAGTATTCCTCATTTCCCTAACAACACAAGTGTGGATACTCAGAGATCCTAAGGACTTCCCAGGGACGTCCCTTATCTTGTACCAGGACATCCCTGGGATATCCTTTGTCGGGACAAAGTACATACAATGGACGTCCCAGGAACATCCATTTCCCGACAAAAAGGACATCCAAGGGATGTCCTTCTGGTACGTCCCTGGGATGTACCAAGTACGACGAAAGGATATTCCTAGGACGTTTCAAGGATATTCCAGGGACATCCCTTCGACAAAAGAAAGGAAAATTTAGGTCGAGTAGGGATTGAACCGGAGACCTTTAACTTATCAGGCACGCACCTTACTCCATTGGCTAATATGCCTTCTGAAGATTTATGTACTAAACATATTCATGAAAAGTACAAAACTGAAACCTGATTGAATACAACTTTGTTAGGATTTCATGTATAATTATTATCATTCTTGGGTGTTCAAAAATGAGGGGGCATTATGCATTCACGATTTCTGTTTGCGAAAAATGGTCAGAGACTATATTCTTTATTTTCATCACAATTATTTTCCGGAAGAAAAACAAACATTTTCAAATGAATTCAACTCAATATTTTCACGAAATTCAATGACTCTGATGTGAATGGATATCAGATATTCCACTGTTCACTGAACAACCACTGCGGGACATCACCTGGATGCCCCAATCATGTCCTTCTACCGCGAGACAAAAAAGGGACGTACCTAGGACATTCCTGTGTTGTTAGGGTTACTGTCATCAGGGTGAGAACAGAATGAAGCCGACACCTAAACTGATCAACAAAATATACGTTGTGGTCCAAAATATAGGATGATTTCAAAAATTTCTATTCGGTTATTACAGTTGGCTCTGGGCCAATCTACAACCGAATGACCGAACCTAACCAAGTCATCCTGACCCAACCTAATCAACCTAAACTATCCAAACCACATTCGGAAAACATTCCCGTACAACGAAATGAGTTCATATCTGTTTTCATTGTGACCATATTTTTGTTACACGGTACAGGGTGATCCACCATAAATGTCCCCTACTCTAGCTCGGGTATTTTTTAACCGATTTCAAAATTTGAAATATCAACTTGTATGATTTTTGATAAAGTTTTTTTCCGCTACATCAGAAAATACAGGGTGCTCGGAACGAACAATCAACAGGGTAGTATTTCATTTTTTTTATATGAAACACCCTATTTTTCGTTGTATTTTTAGATTCTTCCTCAAAAGCTGATTTGTTCAATGTATCACACTTGGGGTCTGGCGGGAATGATTACAGAGGTAAAGGGTGTTCAAAATCGAGATTTTTCAACTTAAGAATTTTTTTGAGGCGAAACTATACAGCATCGGTCAAAACGGCTTTCATGTCCATATCTCAACTTCTGATTTACTATCTACTGAAATTTAATAATTGGAACAGATACAGGTCGATCAGGATTCTGAATCATGAACCATACCCTGTAAATTTTCCAATTAAATGTCAGTAGACAGTAAATCAGAAGCTAAGATGGAAACATAGGAGCCGTTTCGACCAATAATGAATAGTTTCGAGACAAAAAATCCTAAACTTGAAAAATCTCGATTTTGAACACCCTATATCTCTGTAATCATTTCCGCTAGACCCAAAGTGTGATACATTGATGAAATCAGCTCTTCAGGAAGAATCTATGGAATTCAGGGTGTTTCATATGAAAGAATCAAGAAGTACTCTGTAGATCATTTGTTCCGAGCACCTTGTATTTTCTGATGCAACGGAAAAAAATCTGAAAAATCATTTCAGATTATATTTCAAATTTTTAAATCGGTTCAAGAATGAGTGCGCTAGAGGGGGGGACATTTATGGTTAATCACCCTGTACCTTGTATGAATATCCTCAATAGTATCTGTTCATTTCAGTCAAATCTACATTTCTGAGGCGAATTCGCTGACTTATACTTCCTGCTCTACGAAATATCATCAAAATGCATCATCGTGCATAAAAAAACAAATCCCTATTAATGTGGATTCAGATTTTAAAAATGTCAAAATCATTTCGAGAAGAGCCAACAAACTTTATGTTCGTATTATTAAACTCCATAATTTCCTCTATGGAATTGAGAAAACTATGTTTCATCTTCAGAAATATGTTTTCATTCATCGAATCTCACAATAACTTCAACTAGCCAGGAAAGTAGTTGTTTTCTGTTGAATATTCAGAATAATATTATGTACAGGGTGATCAGTTAAGGGTAGCGAGCGGCCATATCTCATAAGATATTGGTCGTAATGATTTGAGAAAAAAAAATCATGATAAAAGTTGCCAAGAGAAATTGCTGGAAATTATTTTCGAGCTTGTCAAACGTCCGGTAGAGGGCGTAACAACCAACCAAGTAGAAAAATGGGATTTTTATAGAATTTTGTTCAATGAAAGTATATCGATGATATCATTTTCATATTTACTGACCATTTCCCTACATTTTTTGTCTAGAACGTTTTGTTCTATCTATCAAAATGAAGCGGTGGGGGAAGTTCAATTGTTTTTTTAAACAAACCAAGATTTCTCCCGTTTCTTTCGACCGATTTTAGAAAACTTAGGCTCATATGAAAGAACATAGTTTGCCCTACAAAACGCTTATTTGGTTTTGAATTTTTGACTTTTGCTGTCGCCGCTAGATGGCGTTAACTGAAATGTTAGCAAATTCTTTAGTTTATTTCAAGAAAAACAAATGTAATGGTATATTAATCTTCATATATTTCAAAAGAGGATGCATTTCTCTATGATTCAATGAGAATAATTCATCATCTACCTTTTTTTGAACCGTTGATATTGACTAAAATATAATTTTATTACATTTAAAAATGGCACGCCACTGTTTTTATCAAAATGTAAATCAGTTTTGTTATCTCTCATTAGTTGCTAACAAAAAAGACCTCTTGACTTTTTTTCGTCAGACAAACGGTTTTTGATTGAAAAAATAAAATAGGTTTACATACCGGTTCAAATTTATTTTAGATATGGGCGCCCCATGTAAACCTATTTTATTTTTCCAATCGAAAACCGTTTGTCTAACGAAAAAAAGTCATGATATATATGTGATGTTCCTGTTTCAATGACTTTGATTGACTCTCAAAATTTTGCTTTGTGACACTTATGCTCCTAATTACACAATATACTATTCTATACTAATTGGCAAAATGGTGAGGATTGATGAGAAAGTCGAGCTATAAGAATGCCAAATCTTTATCTCAAATTCGGTTCACGTGTTAGTAAACATTTACATTATGAATCAGTTGAAGAAAAACAATGATGAAATTTTGGAAAGATTAAATATAAATTCGACAAATATTATGAAAATATTGCACCATAAAAAGTGTTGGAAAACAATGATAAATATTACATCAGAGGAAATATGTTTTGAAAATTATGGGCACGGTAGCCAAACTTACCAAGGCGCTCGAATTCGCTAGATAGCAGTTTACGATTCTGGGGTGCTTGTTTTTCTTGAAAATAAGTGATTCTCGGTTGTAATCCTGTCGAAACCTCGGCGCCTTATCAAGAGTGGTTCAGAATCCACGATAAGCCATGGAGGTCCCGCTCTTCCTAACCTCGCACAAGTTTCGACTTCTGGGGAGTTGGTTCCCAGCGAGCACAAACATCCCTGGGATGTTTTGGGATGTTTTGCAATTGTTGGCATGAAGATGTTATTTTGAGACGTAATATAAGCACTGACCAAAGAGGTCTTTGAAGGATATTGAAGTATTGTTTTTGTTCTTCTGTGGCATTTCTTTGTTTGCCTACTGAGAGGTATCCCTGGAATGTTTTGGGATGTTTTAGAAATGTAGGCATGAGGATGTTTTTTTGAGGCGTAATATGCACTTCCCAAAGAGGTCTTAGAAGGATATTGAAAGTATTGTTTTTGTTCTTTTGTGCCCTTTCTTTGTTTGCCCCACCACAACGTCTCATGCTTACGTCACAATACGATGAATTCTGATTTGTATTCGATTTTGTTCTTCTTGTTCGCAATTGGCATTCGCGTTTGCAGCGTGTCACGCTTAGGTACATCACGCTGCTAACGAATAGAAAGGAATTTGGTGAAGTTTATTGTGTTAGAAGACTCATTTAGTTTGTAAAAATGACCATCAGATGCAAGATGTGTTGTTCGGTGCCTCAGTGTAATCAATATATAAAAGTACGAATTCATCAATACACAGTTTCTCCGCAGTTGCAAAATTATGCATTGTGGAGAACATTTCAAAAATTGGGAAACCTATTTCTAATTATTATATGTCTGTGTGTAGTAAGCACTACTCAGAAACCGATTAAGAAGGTAATTTCATATCAAGAAAATATTTTTATGTTCAATCTATTTTGAATGCATTTTTTCATTCAAGGGAAATGAAATCCTAATGCAAAAGTTCATTTTGACAAAAGGCTTCAGAAAAGTACCTCGAAAATGGTTTTGTTGCAGCGATTTAATGTGCGCAAGACGCGTTGAAAATGTTCTGTTGTGTCCATGAAAAGGCTTGAAAAAGGACTAGGGAGAAGGTAGTTTTGTGACATATCAAGGACATCTCGATAATTGCCGCCTGCGGCGGACATTGGCTGTTCTATAATAGTTCTATTCATGTGTGAACAGAACATCGCAGTGGAGGTTCAATGTCTCGAAATCTCGTACTTTCAACATCTCTGAGATGTTTTTGTGCTCGCTGGGTTCCCAACTCTGAAGTTTAGCGATACCTATACAAAATTAAGTGTATGATGATAACTCGACCTTCCTGCCGATTGATCGACGGATGTCCCCTTAGCTCAATTGGCAGAGCGTTGGGCATGTAACCCAGAGGTTGTGAGTTCGACTCTGAGGGGCGGTGGAGTTTTTTTATTTGCCTAGAAATCAGGGCTTTTTATCATCTTCATTATTATATACAATATTGACAAGAATGTAACACATTTTTTCTCAGGTGGCAACTGATATTTTTATTATGGAACCATCTATTTTGATCGACTTTATCTCAGAGCATATAGGTTAGATATCAAATGGCATTTGAATTCAACTCAAATAACGTTACCGGGAAATGGTGAAATTTGTGGAGACGATTTCGACCTTCCTTCCTTTGAAAAATTTCACTCCACTTTGAGCAATAGGGACTTCTACCAAAGACTAGATAGATTAGTTTTTCCACCACTTGCTGTAGAACCTACCATTATTTTCACTACCAAGGTAGTTTTCGTCATTTTATAAACCACTAGTCAATAATAATGACATATGTTATGATTATCCCGGGTTCACTGAAATAATGCGATATATTAGCAGAGCCGAGATTAAGGGCCACTTTATAAGAAACTTTAAGACTAAAGATTTATCAACTAACATTTAAGGCTTATCACTTATGACAGATGGAACATGGAAATATCATTGGTTATGTTATGAAACCATTTAAGACTTATGATTTAACATTTAAGATTTAAGAAGATGACCAACTTTCAACTTAAGATGTGCCGATGAATGATCATAAATGGAATATGGAGTGCGCATCCAAAATTGGCATCTCAATTTCCCGCCATTCAATAAAAATTCAAAATATCTCGTGTTATAATTCCTGAATATTTGTTTTTCTTCTGATTGATACTGAACCATTCTCCAAAAATACACTATGATGTCGCTCTGTTGCCTCCATATTTGGCAAAAGATCCAAGGAGTGAGCCAGTTTCTGTTAGACAAGGAATAGTGATTACTGTCAAAATAATGTGGAGATATAATGGATGTTTATATCATTTCAGGGATATAAATATAAATTAATAGAATGATATCAGAACATGAAATTTTGATTTCCAACCAGTTTCTAACTTACTAAACTTCGAAAATCTGGTTCAGTATCAGAAACTAGATTTCTCTACTTGAGACTCTTAAGTCTTAAATGTTCAAATGTTAAATCTTAGATGCTAAAAGTTTTTATAAAGTCACCCTAACATAGTTAGCGAAACACGTGTCGAGGCGTTCAAAAAATCGGTTTGGTTAGTGATACAATAACAGTGTAGTGTATTATCGTGCCAAAGGTTCCAGTCTTCGAGATATTTTATAGATGAATAAATAAATAAATAAATGTTCATTGATCCCATAAGCTAGTACAAAAACAAGATGGTACATGTCATTACAAGTAATGAAAGAGATACAAAAGTACCAATCCAAGTTTAAATACATAAAGACACATATATATACAGGGTTGCCAACTAATAATCCAGAGTTCGATACCTCTGTTGTCTTCAGAGATACAAAAAAATGTTTCGCATTCAAATTAAAGTGATAACCGAGCTCCAGATTTCAAAATTTATTTGAAATACACAGGGTGTTCCGTAAGCACATCAAAGCTATGTTTTTTTCATTGGAGCACCCTATATTCTATTCCTTTTTTGAATTCTCCCTGAAGATCTGATTTCAACGATCCATCATACTTAGGGTCTAGCAGTGAAAGTTACATAGGGTGGGCAAAATCGAGATTTTAAAAGTTCAGGATTTTTTTCTGTCGAAACTGTTCATTATTCGTCAAAACGGTTTACATGTCCCTATCTCAACTTTTCACTCACTATCAATTGTTGTTCAATTGACATTTAATTAAAACAAATTATGAATTCAGATTTTTTTACCACCTTTTGTATCAATTTCAATTGATCACCAATTGATAGTGAGTGTAAAGTTGAAATAGGGACATCCAGACCGTTTTGACGAATAATGAACAGTTTCGACAGAAAAAAATCCTGAACTTGGAAAATCTCGATTTTGCACACCCTATATGTCAGTAACTTTCACTGCTAGACCCTGAGTATGAAATCAGGTCTTCAGGGAGAATTCAAAAATGAAATAAAATATAGGGTGTTCATATGAAACAAATATAAATTTGATATGCTGAACACCCTGTATATTCCAAAATAATTTCGACATGTGCAGCTCGGTTATTACTTCAATTATGATACATGACTTTTTTTGTATCTCTCAAGACAACAGAGAAATCGAACTCTGGAGTCTTAGTTGGCCACCCTGTACATGCAAATACAATATTATCATCACTCCTGATGCAAGTTACAGTACTGCTAAATATGTCTCGAATTCAGCGAGTGAAAAAAACATTGTGTGAATAAGAAATCTTCTAGGCGAGATTTGAAAAGTGCTGGTTAATCCGCTTTTTATATTGTCTGGCAGACGATTGTAAAAGCGGCATGCAACCAGCATTATTCGGTGACTTTTTATAGAAAGAATGTTTGTGTTTACTTAATTTGATGTGGTTTTTACATCTAGTGTTATGGGAGTGGTTGTCACTGTTTAGAGAGTTCAAATTCTCATTTTTGAATATATAACAAAGAAGTTTGAAAATGTAAATTGATACATGTTAGGATTTGATATTCTTTGAAAATATCCCTACAAGAGTTGCGATTTTTTATGTCAAATATTAGTCGGAGTATACGCTTTTGAGCAACAAACACTCTAGTGATCTCAGATGCTTGGCCTCACGCTATAATATTATAAGAAATGGCGGAATATACGAATGCGTATAGTATATTTGGTGGAGTGGGTCAATTTTCAGCGTGTTCTTCAGCTTTTTTTTTCAATTTCTTACAAACGAAATTTATTTGTTCTCCCCATGAGAGATTGCAGTCAATGTATTAGGAGTTGTGATGAGCTTCTATTACAAAGAAATTCACTTTAAATATCCCTTTTAAATCCCTGAAGTGCATGAAAAGACTATATCATCATGTAATTCTATTCGGAGTCTGGTCATAGTTTTGCCAAACAAGTATTCGTGAATAAGAAAAAATTGCCGATTTGATTTGAAAGACCTGTAAATATTCCAGGATCCCTGGCAGACGCCCTGCGAGACAAAATCGAAGTGCCCTACGAGCGCATCCCCCACTTCCCGAGGAGTACCGTCAAGGGACACGCTGGCGCTCTGGTCTTCGGCTACCTTGCAGACGTTCCAGTCGTGTGCATGAAGGGTAAGTTTAGAAGTGGCCAATTATCGATAGTATTGAATGCCGATATCCTAATAACACACCTTCATCCATTGGACATCCAATGGATATCCTCACCCGGACACCCTGGACATCCATAGGATAACCACTTTGTGTACACAGGACATCCTATGGATGTCCATAGGAAATCAGCTTTCCACATTTTGGGACATACATACGTTATCCATGATGGACATCCATTTGGTGTCCATTATGGACATCCATTTGGTGTCCATTATGGACATTCATATGGTGTCCATATATTGGTCATATATACCAACCTATACGTATTCAAAAGACAGGTTATGTTATTTTCTTTTATTTCAAACATTGTTCATGGGTGAAACGTAAAGTATATAATATGATAAAAAAATAGATAGTACCTACTTAGGATGGTAAATTGGAAAAGAAGTGGTCCAATGCACTGGCAGCACAAAAACTGAAATGCATATTTTGCATTGTTTCTGCATTGTTTTTGAAAATATTCACTGCATTCTGAATCTGTCTCCATAATTCCTGTTCATTATTTACTGGTCTGAAGTACACCTCAAAATTTATAGGTACTGCTCCCCATAAACTATAGTATATTTTCTCTGCCGTTTCATCTATACTTATTATCTGAAAACTGTTGAATGAAACAGCAATGGACATTCAGAGTGTAATGTGGTGAAGCCTCACCATGCAAGAGCCACATGTAGTGAAAAAGGTGTTTCATAAATTTTTATCGTCAGTTCAGGTCGATGAGCAAGATAATTGGCCCCAAGATGAAAATTCCTCAAACTGCGAAATTGTCAGTGATTCTTGCCCACACATCATCTGTTGTCGTATTCATTCAAGAGTTTGTCAACATCCGATGAATTTTTTTCTACTTCATAGTAGATACGTCGGAAGAACCTGTTTCAAATCCTTTTCCTTCTGTTCATTCTGGTGAAGGGTGTTTTACCTACCTATCCAAGAAATATGTTATGTTATCGTAACAATTCGCAATTAAGAACACCTGAATAGACACAGAAATAATAAGAACTTACTTGTATGACGGCCGTTTAAAGCAGGAAACTGGGGCAGAATTCAACTATAAAATACTAGTAATTATCATGAAAGTCCACCAAAATGGATGGATGAAATAAACATAACCTATATTATGTTTCGAATTCTGACAGATGAATTCAGATCGTTCTTCTTCTCATTTCACTCTTCTCAAAATTTCTCGCTACAATGGGCATCCCGACAATACACTTATGGATGTCCAATATGTACTGCCAAGTATCCCGGTATGGACATCCAAGTGGCTATTCGATGTGCGTCCATGGACATAGATAGGCTTCCAGATGGAGTACATACTAGATCATCAGCTGGATATACAACAATGTACATCAAACGATAGTTCCATTTGGCGTCCATGGATGTCTTGGACGGCAAATGGAAAATGGATGTCGTCTGGATATCGTGTGTTATTATAGGGATAGTTTCGATAGTTATTCAAAGACTAGCAGACCTCGCAAACGTTGTTTTCCTACATACATTATTTCTATAATATATTTTTCCAATTAAATATTCATCAAGACATTATTATCATTTAATTTTCTATTTCTTTTTAGTTTCGCTATCTATAAAACCGTGTTTCTCTAGTTTTTCAAACTACCAATTACTTTAACTTCTTTTGAGTTCACTTGAATTTCCCAATTCAGACGAAAGAATCATAATATCCGACTCCTGAAACTCCAGATGAAAATTTTGAATAGAATCGGATCATAATTACAATACTTGACCGCCATATTGAGTCCGCCATCTTGAATTCCCTAATATTGACGGGAGCATCATAATCTCCTACCCCGAGAACCAACCAGTTACCAAATTTCAATGAAATCGTATCCTAGTTACAAAAACCACCATTTTGGATCCGCCATCTTCCTCAATTTTGACGAAGGAATCATAATCCCCGAGCACGAAAATCCCTAGGTACCAATTCTGTAGAGAATCGGATTATAATTACAAAACTCGTCCGCCATCATATATTTTGAATAGAAAATCGGACCATAATTACAAAACTCGTCCGATATATTAGATCCGCGATCTTGATATGAGGGTACCGGAATAAAAAGTATCCTTTAACCTCCTCCTGGCTCTAAAAGCTACCTCCCCACCAATGTTCAGCCAAATCGATTCGTTCAAGGAATATTGAATATTTTTGATTTAATAATCAGCTTCTTGGTAGTAGGTTAAATATTGTTCTATATTCGTATCGTAAACTCATATTACTATAAATGATGGGTTATCAAACTCGGCCTAAATTTTCCATCAAGTGTATTTTCTATCAAATATTTTTCCTATCAATTGTATTCTCTATCATTTATGTTTCTATCAAATGTATTTTCTATCATGAAACATTCGGTCAAATGCATTTCTATCAAAAACACTATCGATCAAAAGACTTCTATCAAATGTTTTTCTATCATTTGTCTTTCGATCAAATTTCCGCCACCCATTTTTGATCGTACAATGAGCCACTGGTGAAGTTTGACAGGCTAATTTTGGGACACCCTGTATAAACTTTTCTCACTATTTTTGTTCCTAGAATCTGCGGTTGAGATATTATTTCTATGTTATTTCGAACCACCCTGTATAACTGATAGTTTTCCATCTCTAGGCAGGTTTCACTACTACGAGGGTTATCCGTTGTGGAAGTGCTCTTTG
>OU896719.1:4460573-4585491 GCA_918026855.4 Phaedon cochleariae | reverse complement strand
AATTTTGACATCGTGTCTGGTCAAGATTGCTTTGTATTCAAATCTGACACAAGAGACAATAACCTAAGTAACTACTTCATTTTATTTACTCATAATTCGCGTTAGTGAGACATTTTGTACGGAAGGCGAGACAATTTCATCTTGGCTGGACGTTTCATGTGTAATTTAATAAGTTTGCATATTTGTTGACGGTCAGACAACAATACTAGAATTCAAATTCCCATTTGAAGTAATCTCATTCAGTCACTCAAGTTATTGTGACCAATAATATCCAGATGATGTGGCTCAACTGATAGGGTTGTTGCGCGGTGATACGAAGGTCGGTGGTTCAAGCCCGTCGGCGACAATAATTTTTTTTTTAATTATTTCATGTCACATAAATTCAATTTATTTTGTTCGAATTGGATAGCAAATGTATACACTCTTTTGAGAGCTACCATCTCCAAGATAATAAACAAAATACTGTTTATCAAAATTGTACATTCCACTTTGTGAATTAATAAAAGTAAGTAGTTAATTTCTAAAAAATTGAATTCTGTATTTCATTACTATCATCATGTTCTTCTTCGCAGTTTGAGTTGGAATAAACTTAAATTATGTTTCCTATTTCTTATATACCGGGTGACACAGGTTATCGGGCCACCCCTGTAACTTCTGCATTCGTCAACGGATTTTTCTGAAATTCGGTACAGTTATATAAGCAACTATTTCGGATTTGATCACATTACAATTCAATATGGCGGACTTCCGGTTTTTCTGGAAATGCCAGAAATTTTGTTTTTTCAAATGGAACACTCTGTATATTTTTACATATTCAAGTTCAACAGGTCAAAACAAGTGCAATCTTGATGTCAAATGTCATTCATTCCACAGCCTACCTAGTTGAAAGATTATTTTAACTGCAAGGAAATTCATAAACTAGTTGTTGATTTTTGAATGTATACAATTTGTTACTGCACCGAAAAACAAAAATGATATGTCATTTTGTTCCTTAATGTATGTTCTAGAGAGACGGGTAGGTGGCCCATAAGGGTTCCATTTGAAAAAAAATAATTTTTGATCAAAAAGTGATGTGGCTGAATTGATTCCTGGATAAGTGACACAAAAAATAATTTTTCAGAAAAAATTATGTTCTTCTGTTATGTGTGACTCATTGTAAATAGTCTTGACCACATCTCATTTATCCACGACGTGAAATGAAAAAACAATTTTAATTTAATTTTTTTCGAAAAAATGACATTTGAAATAAAGATTGCACTTGTTTCGACCTGTTGAACTTGAATATGTAAAAATATACAGGGTGTTTCATTTGAAAAAACAAAGTTGCTGGCATTTCCAGAAATACCGGAAGTCCGCCATATTGGATGGTAATGTGATCAAATCTGAAATGATTGCTTATATAACTGTACCGAATTTCAGAAAAATCCGACGACGAAGACAGAAGTTACAGGGGTGGCCCAATACCCTGTGTCACCCGGTATATTGTCTCATTCAATCATGAAATAGTCATACGAATACAACTCGTGATACTATTATTCCTGGAAATATTCGTCGATTGACATACTCCAGCTTGCTGCCCTTATTTCGCTCATGACATTGATCCAAAACTACTCGCCTACGGCTCGTAGTTTTGATAACAATGTCATTCACGAAATTACTAGGCAACAAGCTGTCGTAACAATCACCGAATATTTCCGGCAAAATATTATCACTTGTGGTATTATATATGAATATCGCAACAGAACATTGAAATCAGGTTAATTAAAATAGATATGGTTACATCATTATTGACTAGTGGTCCAGAAAATAACGAAAACTACCTTGGTAGTAAAAACACACTCTACGCCTCGAAAAGAAGTAAATGGTAAAACTGCATTCATCATGCGATGGGTTTTTTTCGAAATTTTTGTTCTGGTACTTACGTATTTTTGTCTGAAAAACACGAATTTGATGATGAAAATGTGAACAAACATTATTTATTAAGATATTCGACTATAAAGTTACAAATTCCACCTTCTTTTTCGCCTGTCTTCTGGATGACATTTAGAACAATTTGCCCTTCTTTTTTCATCATTGGACAATTTATTATTTTCAGCTGTCTCCGAACACGTTGACGTCACTGCACCAAATGGTCCAACTGATCCAAAATAGCGATTATACGGGGGGAATCAATTTGCACACGCAGCTGGTGTCCGGTCCTGATTTCGCCCAAATCGCTTCTTTCATGCCAGGACTGAAAGTGTTGTTACAGTGTGCGCTGCAATTGCAAGTGTATTTGAGATGAAACTCAAATTCACGACTAGTCTATTTAAGAGTTTCAGGAATGGTGCTTTCTGCAGGCAATCTGTTAAAGATATGAAACTGTATTTTTTCTTTATTTTATAGGTACCTAGGTGTTAAGCGAATTGATAATGTAGCTATACTAAAATGTTTATAAATTGCATCTTATACATACATTTCAATCTTTTTTTTTTTTTTTTCGTTGAGAAATCAACCAATGGTACTTGTGGCGATGGCTTCAATCGCAGAGTTCAACTTTGCAACAAGGAAAATATACTAAACTGGGCGTCAATTGAAACGTTAATAGTGAAATTTGGCATCAAGTTCGACTTCTCGTAATTTCTAAAATATTGAACCAATTTTGAATTGCCGCCCAGATTCTGAATGCCTTTTTCATCGTCTTTCGAACCGTTCCTTACAGCTTCTTCTAAATTGATCAGGACCCGTGATACAGGGTGAAACAAAGTTTCGTGCATATTGATTAAAATTTCTCCGCCCCTCCATTTTGTCGGAAGACCACGATGCTCATATTTTATTCGGGCATCTCATGCATAGCAACCATACCTCGGGATATTTTCGAGTTTTTGCCAAAAACTACTGTGGTTTCCGATAAAAAAAATTTTTTTGCATTTTTTTTAAATGGGGTAATTTTAGAGGAGTTCCATAAATGGATGCTTTTATGCATTTCAGGAAAGCGTTGAAGCAGAAATGTATACCAGGTTACTCAAAAACAATCAATAATTTATTACGTCGCAGTCTATGGTGAAAGTTTTCCACCTTAGTGAGCAGTAAATCAACACATCTCATCAACAAAAACAGACAACGATACCTTGCTTCTATAACAACGTATTGTTGAAACAATGTAGGTATGCATAGAGGTTATATAAATTGACAATTTTCATGAAAACGTCAGTGTAATTCGAGTCCTAAAAAATTTAAAGATGCCTCGTTCAAATCGGGTCTAAATGGAAAATATAATAAGGTAACATCACTATAATAGTGATATAAACTATAATTCAGTACATATAATTATTATTTCAGGTTACGACGATTAGGATATACTCAAACTCATTTTCAATAAGTCAGTCATGACAATAAATGATTGACTGATTCATCGTTTTGAGGATACAGTTAATCAGTCCATTTAAAAAAATGCAAAAAAAAAATTTTCGGAAACCACAGTAGTTTTTGGCAAAAACTGGAAAACGTCCCGAGGTATGGTTGCTATTTATGAAATGCCTGAATAAAATATGAGCATCGTGGTCTTCCGACAAGGGGGGCGAACAATTTTTTTTCAAAATGCAAGAAACATTGTTTCACCCTGTATCAAGGGTCCTGATCAATTTAGAAGAAGTTGTAAGGAACGGTTCGCAAGACGATGAAAAAGGCATTCAGTATCTGGGCGGCAATTCAAAATTGGTTCAATATTTTAGAAATTACGAGAAGTTAAACTTGATGACAAATTACACTATTAACGTTTCAATTGACGCCCAGTTTATTCAATTCACAAACAATTTTCAACCTGAACTGTTTGAGTTGAAACAAATAGATCGAATTTCAACCGAAAACAGTTTTTAACTGAAGAAAACAAATAATCAAGTTGTAGTGGAAGTTCTATGCAGTTGTCAGATATATGATTGTTGAATCGAAATCCATCGGAAATTAACTTGATTGAATAGGTAGGTAAACAGCAATAGACAATATAATACTGTAGTTACCAAAAGTCATAAACTACACGATTAATTTGTTGTTTCAGTTTCCGAATCGAATGAATTTTGATGAAATTGCAATGGGTTTAGTTGACACTCGTTGATCATCAAATTATTCGCGAACACCGTTATATCACAAGAGAAGATGGAATTATAAAAATAATAACATCGAAAATACTCAGTTTATTCATAATCTTCACCACAAAACGTAGAGTATGTGTTACAGCTGTTTCCTGAGTGTCTGTTTCATTTTGGTGGATAGTTGACATGCCTTCATTATCCGTCTCCAAACAATTCAAATCTGAAAGGGTAAGAAACATAACAGCCTAAGTATCACCATGCAAATGATTGTTAGGAGATAATGAAGGTTTCAAGTTAAGTCAAGTCAAATTATACTTTATTGTCAAAGATAATAGATCTTGTTGACAAAGCAAAGTTGAAGTTCAGATGATTTTAAAAATTCCTGTCGTCTATTCAATGATTTGTTATATACAGTAAGAACATTTATTGATAAATATGAAATCCTAATATTCACAATACAATAACAAATTTTCAACAATACCTACAAATATATCACAGAGTGTCCCATTAGTCATGGATCAAAAAAGGCTGTTTCAAATAACCCCATATTAATATGCAGTACCAATTCGCAATTCAATATTGAATTGGCAAATTTTTCTTATAATTGGTTATTTTCGTTCATAATCAGAGATTAGTCCTTTCATTTTCTTCTGATTGTTTCGCTTCATAAGTTCAGTTTTTAAAGAAATCCTGAAATACAGGGGGAAGAGTGAATTGTAGCAGTTTGGGAATAGTATACTGTCTAACGAGCACAGAATGATATTGTCATCCCCCATGAGAATGATGTTTGCAGCATGAGCCGTAGGCGGATTTTGCAAATCAAACGGGTGGGAAATTAGTATTTCGTGCGAGTTATTCACTATACTTTTTCTAGGGTTATAACAGATAACAGCGACATTTTTTATTTTTTCGGCTTGTAGCCATCTGATTTCCTTTTAAGTAATGCTCGTCTATATTGGACTGAGCTGTCATTGCATGAAATTTGACTTTTGAAGTGACAAGAAATGAAGCAATAAACATCGCATCTATTTAGCGATAATCGACTCGAATTACAGTCCAAATATACACAAAAATACGTTTACATAAACAAAATCAGACAAATCTTGAGGAGTAAAACAATAACCTCAGTGACACGTTCTGCTTCCAATTATTACAGTAGTTTAGTTCAACAACTTTTTACCTTCGTCGAGAAATCGTGGCATAAACTGAAAAAATTAGGCTTGGGTGTAATAAGCACTTAATAGACTGACACTTTGGGAACTCGAAACAAGGCTCAGGTCTATTTGCCAAAAAACTGCACTCAAGATATTCGCTGCTTCTCACCCCTTCATTTGCGCAATTTCCATCATCAAAACTCTACTCAAATCATTCGATAGTTTTCACCTAATTAATATTGTGATTTTTTTTCTGATAGTAAATAATGTTGTCAAATACAATTCTTGGTGCAAGGGTCTACATCTGTTTCATAACATCTTTGGGCCACAATCGCGCTACAATAAATACCTAATATTAATATGGTCTATTCACCATCGCTATGTTTGACCTCTACGTGGTTGAGATTCTCCTGACATTCGTAATCAGTTATGCATCAATAAACTCAATGTAAACATTGTTTACATTGACTTCAATATTATGCATACGTTCGTCATCAAACTGAACCTGAACACTGTCATATCGCAATGTGCAATTTACATCGATTAAACTATTTATTTATTTATTTATTTATTTATGTGCAGGCCCCCTAACAGGCGCAAGCCCAATGACAAGGAGGCACATATTACAAAATAATACATACATATGCGTACCTAAATCTAGAATCCTAATAATAAACAGAAAATAAATATCTATTATGGGTGAACATTTTGTGAGTTATAAATGCAGTTATAATAATTGTGCAAAAAATAAAAGATACAAAAATCAATTAGGAAAGAGAAATGATAGCAAAAATACACATGCAAACAAAGTAATAAGTTCGTGTAATTCATCAATGATACAAATAAGAACTAATCCAATAGGAGAGGAAAAAAAGGAGAAGAGAGAAAAAGAAAGCCATACGAACGTATGCAAAACTTGATCAATTCATCACATTCATCAGGGGAGAGCAACATACATCGATACAAGAAGTTCCTTCAACTTTTTTTTTATGGATTTTGAGGCACGAAATATATCAATAGAGGAGTCGCTTACCATGGTATTAAATCAACCATACTCAGATCATTCGATAATTTTTATGATAAACAGTACAATTTCAATTTGTTCTTGAATAATGTTTCTCCCACGTCATATAACCTCTTCGTGATTGGAATTCTCCTGACATTCGTTATCGGTCATGCATTCGTTCGTAATCAAACTGAACGCGAACACTATAAGATCACAATCTGAGTCATGAGCAAATTTCTTCATTGAAACTACTTAGATCATTCGATAATTTTTATTATAAAAAGAACAATTTTCATGTGATATTAAACAATATGTTGTTCAAATACAATTCCAGGCAAGTATATATACATATGTTTCCCAAGTTTCATTAAATCTTTTAGCCACAATTGCATTGCAATTATAAATTATCGATGTTTCATTTGCCACCGATGTGTTTCACGACACGTTGCACAAAGTTCTTGAGAACCTCCTCTCGCATCTTCCCCACGTCAATAACCTCTTCGTGGTTGGGATTCTCCTGACAATCGTAATCGGTGATGCATTCGTTCGTGATCAAACTGAACGCAAACACCGTCATGTCGCAGTGGCGGGCAGTGATGACCTCGTGCACCGTGGACATTCCCACAGTGTCTGCCCCGAGCATCTTGAGCATGCGCAGCTCGGAGACGGTCTCGAAGTTGGGGCCGCCCAGGCAGGTGTAGACGCCCTCGTGGATGGGCAGGCCTACTTCTTGGGCGACTTTCTTGGCCGCGGTGATGAGGTCGCGGTCGTAGGCTTGGTTCATTGGCGGGAATCTTGGGCCGAACCTGTAGAATAAAAATAATAGTAAAAATACCCAGATAACCACAACGATCGGTCTACTTGAGAAATGACGGCTAACTATTGAAATATAATATCTTTTCATTGTCGAGGTGTCCAGGCGATCACCTGTTTGCCCTAATATACATATTCGACCGGCGATTAATAGTAGATTGTTTTATTAGGATCAAAAGTGACACTTTGTTTGACAAGCGAATTTTGCATTTGCGAGGCGGAGCATATCAACAATGATAATAGTGATTATTTATTCCTCTACATAATGTTCAACTTGAAAAACATAATCTCAAAATCATGCAAAACCATAGTAGTTTTATTGGGTCAAAAATTTTTAACAGAGTTCCATCAAAATTGAGACGTTTGAATATTGTAACATTCAAAAAAAAAATTAAAATTTGGTTTTTGGATAATGCAAAAGAAATTGATAATCTCTTCAAATAATTTAATTTTATTATTATTTAATATAAATATTTTTAAGAACTTGAAAATTTTTTACAAAAAGTTTATAATAATTATCTAATTCACACACAGGTCAATAACCTATGTGAAGTAGATAAAATTTTAGAATTTTTATAATATTAGAATATGTATGTCTTTGTAAATGTATTCATATGAGAATAAATAAATAAATACTACACTGTGTTTGACTTGATAATCAAATGTAGCTAAACAATATCGTTGTTTGAGACAATAAAACTATTGCTTGCCGTGATTATTCAAAAACAAGTTATCCATCCCGAGAATAACGAATGAAATACAGATCAAGCAAGTATTTTGAATCTTCAAGGCTTCCATGATCAAAACAAAAATACTTAACTGATATGTTTATAATTCCAATACTAAACTATAATAAGGTGTATTTATATCTCCAGCATGGGTATGAAATGCCAAATCTGCTGAAATCGAAAACAAATCAGGTATGCGTCTCAACCCAAATAACCAACCGTCACAATGTTGTTTATTCTTGATGACGTCCAGTAGATCCTTTTCAGTTCCTAGGAGCTAAAGTTCAACTTTAGCTACTAGGAACTAAAATTCAACTCTAGCTCCTAGGAACTAAATATGTTGCCTAGCAAAACATACCTATTTTTGTGTCAGTAATAGAAACGTCGATTTAAGAGCTAATTTTGGTATCAAAATGGACGACTTTTGTGTTGGTTGCAGAAAAAAATTATTATTGACTCAGAAGTGCTACACAGCGGCAACAAATTTCAATGCACAATTGATGGGATCGCTAAGCCACCAACGTATACAGAGGGTGTATCTATAAATATTACAGAAAAATTTCAAGGGGTGATACCTTCTGATATTTCAGGAAATAAAGTTCA
This sequence comes from Phaedon cochleariae, assembly GCA_918026855.4. Lineage (NCBI taxonomy): Eukaryota > Metazoa > Arthropoda > Insecta > Coleoptera > Chrysomelidae > Phaedon > Phaedon cochleariae. The sequence continues at coordinate 4,577,117 of OU896719.1, read as the reverse complement.
TATAAACATGTGTCCTAACTTGCTTCGTTTTCGAGATACAGAGGGCATTAATATTTCCATGAAAAATCCTTTTCTCGCTTTTTTTATTCATTTCTCAATTGTCTTTTCATAAATTCCAATATAACATTGTGGTTTCGTTAATAGTGATATAGAGCTTCTTCTAGTGCAATTAGATTCGAAATAATATTTCCAGTGGCGTCACAGTGGGTAAATTCATCGATATGTATTTATGTCATTGTACCCCACCAGTTTTTCTGAGTTCCATATCTTTATTAGATTGAACTATCGTGATAACAACTTTCTTATCCTTTGTGTGATTTTTGTATCTAGCTTAGTTTTTGAGGAAACAATAAAAATTCGATTTGACTCCAAATTTCAATTTACTGAGGGTGTTAACCCCAATTAGACTAATTCTCATTTTAATTTCGGTGTTTTTTCAGTCTCCATCCATACTGAATTCTGGCACCATGAAAGCTTATTATACAGGAGGGTTATTAATGAAATCAATTAATCAACTTCATTTGCTAGAATGTCACAAGGAAACACTCCTTGAATTTATGCTATTTATTTAGATACACCCCCGTATATGCGTTTGCAAATCCGTATTAACTAGGTTGGATTTTTCGAGCACTTTCCAAGTATCTGACCGCGAACTAACGGGTCTTCAACAATGATTGTATCTCTTTAACGTGAGTGGAAAAGAGATGCCGCATCAAAAATGATCACGTGATATTTGATCATTGTTGAAGACTCTGTGCATTTGTAAATGTTGTAGTTCGCAGTTACATACTTGAAGAGTGCTCGAAAAACTCATAAAGGTGAGCATGGTGGGACTTGGACATCGTAGAAATTGGTCATCGTGGATGAAGAGTGGGTATGGTGGAAATCCACCCCGGTTGCCTGGGTGGCAGATGACGTTCCAATGACGTTTTTTTTACGTCACTTGAATCCAAGGTGACGTCAGTAGTTGACGTCGCATTGACGTGATAATAACGTGATTAAGTCACAGCCAAATGACGTCATATTACTCACGTCGTATTGACGTCATTCACTCACCAAACTTTGACGTCCGACTGACGTCATAATGACGTCAAAATGACGATTGAATTTGGCGATGATACGTAAAAAAGATTCCTTCAACATGATGTGATTAACACCACTAGCCTCTGATGACATTATATAATATCGATTATGCATTGTTGCGTCTGCTTGGTGTCATGTTCATTCAATCGCCTATTCAGCAGCGCCATCCTTCAGTACGCATCTCCATCAGAATGCAATCAGTTACTCGTATTTGTATAAAAAATAATGTAGTTTGTGTCGGCGAGATGTAAGCAAACAAAGAATAGTTTGATAGCAATGGAAAGGATGTTGGCGAATATATGGCTTCACTTTGTTGAATAATGTATATTGATGCATTTTTTGTCACCCAACAATAATCTGAATAGTAAATTATTGAAAAATTTTCTAAATGACGAAGCTCACCAAATTGGTACGTCACACCGACGTGATTTTTAGACGTCATAGATACGTCACTGCAACGTCATAAGAGTAACGGTTTCAATATAGAATATAGGTATACCTGAACAATCATTTTTATATATACATTGCTTATTGCTGGTTTTCGAGATATACAGTGTCAAAGTTTTTTAGAAAAAAGTGTTTATACTTCTTTTCGGGTTTATTAATAATTAGAATGAAATAACTTGCATGCATGTTGATTCGCTTTCATGAGTTATACTTCTGTTTCACATGATAAATATATAAGTATCCATGGTTTTGAGATGGTCTGGGAAAAATGGACGTTGACAGGACGTCGATCCCTGCAACGTCATGAAACTGGCGTATTTTTTTACCCATCCAAATGACGTTCACTCGACGTCGAAACGATGATGTGATTATCACGTCATAGAAAGTACGTCATAGTGACGTCATAAATTGGTGTGTGACGTGATCATTCGTCATCTGGTTGCCTTGGCAAGGAGGGTGGGCATGATTGGAATCCTAGAGGAAGGTGTAAATGGTGTGAATTGGGCATCCTAGGAATTTGGAATCGTAGGAATGTATGAAAAGTGGGCATGGTGGGAATCCACGGAAGGTGGGCATTGTGGGAATTGGGAATCGTAGTAATTGAGCATCGTGGAAATCTATGCAATGTAGGCGTGGTGGGAATCTTGTGTTTTCTGAAATTTCCTCATGACCTGGCAACGTTGCACTCTTATTCGGCAGTCTTCGTAATCGTCGACATGAAGGTGAGCATATGGTGGGAATTGGGCATCGTGGGAATTTTTGCATCGCGCTACGCAAATAAAATATCGATCCAATGACGAATTTAGTATTTCGTGTGAATATTTTATTCATTATCAAATCGTAGAGTTTTTGGCAAATTTAACAACTTTCTCATTAATATTTCATATAGAACATTTCTTACTTGCAGGTATATAGCACTATTTGATGATGGCTTATTTGCCGAAAGCGGTCTGCGATTTGTACACAACTTAAAAAATTACCCTAATACAGCTTGTGTATCTTCTTGGTTCAAAAATATTTGATATTGATCATGAACCTATCATGACATACAGGGTGATTTACGTAGGCCACATATGAGAAGAGTTTTAGAACATGTCGTATGTTGTGAAAATAGATACATAGCACCAACTTTCTCATTTTAAGCATCCAGGAACCTACATTTTTAAACCGTCCATCTGGCCTTCAAATTCTGAGATAAGACTGCCTAATTCACGTCCACAGATTTATCACAGTTTTCGAGACAAGTATATATACAGTGTGACCCACTTCTAATGGAAACACCCCTGTATCTTATTTATCTTACGTGATCGTTGGTAGGGATCCTGAAATTTTCTGAAGCGAGAGATATACCAAAAATGCACTCTATGATCAACCACCCCAATTTCCGGAATATGATATAAGGAGTCAAAATAGGTTGAAAATAACCACTAACTATTCAAAGTTTTCCTAGACAATTTTTAGTTATGAAAAGTTAAATTTTGTCTCATTTCTCATGGGAGCACCCCCATATCTCACATAATTATTGAGGTAGGGTTCTGAAATTTGCAGGAGGAAGGGCAAGTCTAAAGATAAGGTCAATTACGTGAGATACGGGGGTGCTTCCGTGAGAAGTGCGACAAAATTTAAATTCTTAAAACTGAAAATTTTCCAGGAAAAATATGGATAGTTAGTGAATTGGGCGTCCTGATTACGAATCTGAAGTGTCCCACTTACCATGCTCACCATGGGTATCTTTTTTACGGTGAGAGATACTAGGTCGGTTAAATGACACCAAATGTGGAGTTTGTCAAGGCCAACTATAATGTGAAAAAATATTTTGATAAAATCTATTCGTTTTTGTTTTATACGCAAAAAACAGATTTTGATCATTTTCATGTCTCCTTCATAACTTCTTTATTTATGAAAATATTCAAATAGTAATTCCACATTCTCATGGCAGTTTTTCGAAGTGATTTCGAAAAAAATATGAAATTTATACCAACTCTTCTAGAATTTGAGATATCAGCACCAACTTTAGATTTTCAAATGTAGGTCATAGCTCACTATGACCTAGTTACAAATAACTTTTTTTTCTCTTACAGATGATATGTCGCAGTAATTGTTTTGTGCTGATAACAACGGAGTTATCGTCATTTATACAAAACCAAAAAATTTATTGGAAGCCGCCATCTTGAATTTATAAATTTCAACAAAAAAACCATGATCTCCGACCTCAAAAACCCCCACTTACCCATTTTGAATGGAATCGGACCAAATCTTGTCCGCCATCTTGGAGCAGCCATTTTTTTTTATTTCAACAAAAATTCCATAATGTATTGTCACCGAAATTATGAACACCTGCCAAATTTCAAGTTAATCGGAGTTATGGAATTTTTGTTGAAATCAAAAAAAATGGCTGCTCCAAGATGGCGGACAAGATTTCCGATTCCATTCAAAATTGGTAAGTGGGGGTTTTTGAGGTGGGAGATCATGATTTTCTTGTTAAAATTTATAAATTCAAGATGGCGGCTTCCAAATAATTTTTTGTTTTGTATAAATGACGATAACTCCGTTGTTATCAACACAAAACTATAACTGCGCCATATCATCTGTAAGAGAAAAGAAAGTTATTCGTAACTAAGTCATAGTGAGCTATGAGCTACATTTGAAAAACTAAAGTTGGTGCTGCTATCTCAAATTCTAGAAGAGTTGGTATAAATTTCATATTTTTTTCGAAATCACATTGAAAAACTGCCATGAGAATGTGAAATTCCTATTTGAATATTTTCATAAATAAAGAAGTTACGGAGGAGACAAGAAAATGATCGAAATCTGTTTTTTGCGTATAAAACAAAAACGAATAGATTTTATCATAATATTTTTTCACATTTTAGTTGGCCTTGATAAATTCCACATTTGGTGTCATTTAACCGACTTCGTATCTCTCACCGTTAAAAAGATACCAATGGTGAGCATGGTAAGTGGGACACACTGTATAATTTTTTCATTTTTTTTTTTTATTTTTTTTTTTTTTTTTAGCATTGGTATTAGCAGCAGTGAACGTATAGCTCTGAAGTTCTCGCGTTTTTTTATCGGATTTATAGTGATTTCAAATCTGGGAAGTTTACCAGTTGTGCAAAATAGTGTGACCTATAATTTGATACAATCATCGTACCAAAATTATTTTTGTAAGTCCATATCCCATTATGATTTAGTTATCAATTGAAAATGGTTAATTGCACTGAATGTTTAACGGCGATTAGCAGAACGAAACCGGCGATTTTTTGTGAATCATGCAAAAACTCTGTTCACTCTGCTTGTATTTCTAAGACGATAGATATACTGAACGCAATAAATGCGGTACCAGGTCTTTTTTGGAGATGCAATGACTGTCTCAGGGATTGTGTTTCGATCAATCAAAATGAAATCAGTCAACTATTGGAATCCAAAATCGATGATGCGTTATCCAAAATAAACAGTCAAATATCATCCATTCGATCTGATGTTACCAAAATGATCAAGGAGCCTTCAGTCGATAGTACTCCCATTCCTTATGCAGATGTAGTCAAGAATAAAACCCATCCGGCTGTTATTATCCATCCTAAGAATGTGAATCAGCCTATAACTCAAACTAAATCCGAGCTTATGAGTAACATCAACCCGTCGCAGAATGATTTTCAATTAGCAAAAATCAAACATATGAAAGATGGCGGAATTCTCATTGGTTGCAAGACCAAAGAGGATAACGAAAAAGTTAGAAGGCTGGTTGAAGAAAAGATGGCAGTCTCCTATGATGTTCGAGAATTTGCTGGTATCAGTCCAAGACTCCGTGTGGTTGGAATGTCTGAATTGTACTGTGACACTGTCTTGCTTGATTTATTATTGAAATGTAATCCTGACATATTCTCTGGTTCAACTGATTGTAAAATAGTTAAGATCTTTCCAACTAAGAAAAATAATAGTATCTACCAAGCTGTAATTCAAATTGAGAGACATTGTTATGATAGAATAATGAAAGCTGGCAATTTGTTCATCGGCTTTGATAGCTGTTGTGTTTTTGATGCGATTGATATTTCTCGATGCTTCACTTGTAACGATTTCCATCATTCCTCTAGAAAATGTGACAAGCCCCTAACTTGTCTACTGTGTGGTGACAATCATGACGTTAAAGCATGCAAGTCCCAAATACGAAAATGTACTAATTGCGTTAAACTAGCGAACAAGAATATTTCAGTAGATCATGCAGTCTGGGAAAAAGAGAAATGTACTGCTTATCGAACTGCATTAGGAAAATTCAAAAATAATCTACTTAGCTGTTCATAGCAACCATCTGAAACAACTGACAGCAACACCTTTTCAGACTCTCCAATGAGTGATTATAAAATCAAACTGTTTTATCAAAATACTAGAGGTTTACGTTCTAAAACAACACAATTTTTCAATTCAATATCAGTGAATGAGTACTCGATTGTTGCATTGACTGAAACTTGGTTAGACAGTTCAGTGAGAAGCGATGAATTATTCCCAAACTGTTACGAGATATACCGTTGTGATAGAAATTTTGCTGAATGCAGGTGCTCGAGGAGTGGAGGAGTCCTAATAGCAGTTGATAACTCATTCGTGTCCTCACAGGTTGAAATAACATCATTGATTCCTCATGAACTGGCTACAGTGGACATAGTTATGGTTAAGATTGTGACTGATTCAACTTCTTTCTATGTAATGAATATTTATATTCCACCCTCTTTGTCTAACGATAAGTATAATATCATTTTTGAAACACTTACTGATATTCAGGTCACATATGATAATTGTATTCTCATTACTGGTGACTTCAATATTCCTTCATATGTTTCATATATACAGGGTGGAATACAGAATGAAATAAATACTCTTCTCAATAACTTTTCGGAAATTAACAACTTAACACAGTATAACCATGTTTATAACGATTATGGCAGAATACTCGACCTCACCTTTTGTAGTAGTAGCACTGAGTGCCGCATTGAGAGATCATCGGACCCGTTAGTACCCGAGGATAAACATCACCCTGCACTTAATATATATTGTAAGCCTGATGTTGTTCATAACTTGAGAAGAAATTTTGTCACGTCCTACAATAAGGTGTACAATTTCAGGAAAGCGGATTTCCCTCGTATGTATGATCTCATGGCTAATATTGACTGGACCTTCCTGGAAGCTTTCGATAGAGCAAATGATGCCTGCAATTATCTATATGGAAAGATTTATAATGTATTGAATCAATGTGTACCCCTAAGAAATACTAACTTCAAGCGAAAATATCCGCCATGGTTCGATAATAATATCATTAGAGAAATTCGTCTCAAGGCGAAGCATTGGCGCTCGTTTAAAAACAGCGGTGATGCTGTTGCCCGTGTCGAATTCAGTCGTTTAAGAGCCAAAATCAAGTTGGATGTAGACAGAGCTTATAAAAAATTTGTAAAGTCAGCTGAAGAGGAAATCAAAGACAATCCTAATAAATTCTGGGCATATATCAACAGCAAAAAAGGATCCACCACCATTTCGGATAAAATGTCTTATGAAGGGCAACTATTAGAGAATCCTCTTGATATTTTGAATGGCTTTGCAGATTTTTTTTCTCAAGCGTATACCATGAGTTCACAGAGTGATTTTACCGATTGCAATCCGTATTCACAGGTTTTGAACATTGAATGTTTTGACGAGAATGAAGTGTTGGCAGCTCTGAAGCAAATTAAACCGAAAATGACCACGGGTCCTGATAACCTCCCTGCAATGATTGTGAGAGATTGTGCATATGTTTTGGCTCGTCCATTATCTATATTGATCAATATTTGCTTGAAAACCTGCACAATGCCTGACTTATGGAAATTATCAAAAGTTTGTCCGATATACAAAAAAGGCGATAAATTCGACATCGGTAACTTCAGACCCATATCCATTATTTGCAATTTTGCCAAAGTTTTTGAAATACTCCTCTATGATAGGTTATATCAGCATCTGAGCAGTCAAATCACACCACTTCAACATGGTTTCATGAAAGGGCGTTCCACAATCACCAACCTTTTCAATATTACTCAATATATTTCTGAAAGCATTGACAGACGATTGCAAGTTGATGTTGTATATACAGATTTCTCAAAGGCATTCGACAGGCTCGATCATGGACTATTATTGTCGAAACTATACCGTTACGGATTTTCCTTGGCACTTATCCAACTTTTTGCTTCATATTTTACTAATAGACGTCAATATGTTATGTTCAATGGTTTCAAGTCTGTCGAATATGCAGCAAGCTCGGGTGTCCCTCAAGGTAGCAACCTAGGTCCGCTACTTTTCAATGCCTTTATCAATGACATTATCGAAGTAATTGATGTCAATTGTTTGATGTATGCAGACGATTTGAAGATATATTGTCAGATAAATGATATTGAGGATTGTGAACGGCTATCTTTAAATCTGAAACGCGTTGAACAATGGTGTTGCAGTAACAAATTACCTTTGAACGCTAGCAAATGTAATGTGATGACATATACACTTAGAAATCAACTCATTTTATTTCCGTATGATATTAGTGATACAATACTTCAACGTCCGCCCACATTTACCGATTTAGGTGTCACCTTTGACACAAAACTTTCATTCACACCGCATATTGAAGCTACTTTGTCTGCTGCAAACAGGATGTATGGATTCATAGCGCGGATCTCTAGAGATTTTTCCGATTCAGCCACATCAAAAACATTATATTATGCCTTCGTCAGATCAAAACTGGAATATGCATCTTTAATTTGGAATCCGTCTCATCAGCTGTATATAGAGAAAGTTGAATCAGTACAACGTCGTTTCCTAAAACTTCTTTCCTATAGATCTGATAATGTATATCCACCAATCGGGTTTCCTCATGATACATTATTGGCTAGACATGCTATGAAAAGCCTCAGTTGCCGTCGTGATTGTCAATCCACAGTGTTCCTTTTCAAAGTGGTGAATAACATTATCACTGACTCACACATTTTGCAGAAGCTGAGTTTCACTGTGCCTAGACAAATTTCTAGAGTTTTCAATACATTCTATCTTCCGACACCACGAACAAATATTCTGAAATATTCTCCTCTCCATAACATGTGTTCTATATACAATAATTCATCAAATAATCAGCCAGACATCTTTCATTGCTCTATCTCTACGATTAAATCTTTTTATTTCAGCTAAAGTCTTGCCTATATTTATATACTTTTCAAAATATGAAAAACTGTATTATTAGTTATACTTATTTCCCTGTTCTGTAGTTGGGTTTGACCTGTAGAACAGTGTAACATTAAATAAATAAATAAATAAATAAATAAATAAAGGTTATCTAAATTGAGTATCAGCAGGCCAGGCGCAAAAAAATATAGGTTTCTATTCGAAATAATAAGAAAGCTGTTGACGACCTTCGGCACAACCCTGTATATAGCTGGAGAACTAAACATATTTCAGCCAGATTGGAAATAATATAACAGCTAGCATACCAATTTTCAAGTTATTAATCCAACTACATGCTGAAAACTTTCTAATGTGTAGCATACCTGAATCACCCTGTATATTAATTCTTACTGTTAGTGTGATTGGTCACCCACCTCTCGTCATTTGGTCCCTGCAGAGGATTATTCCCAGCGAATCCCATCAAGTTGATATGATCTTTGACCAACATAACATCGCCCACCCTGTAGTTGGGATTCAGCCCTCCCGCAGCATTGGTCGCTATCAAATGGGAGGCTCCCAACAGCTTCATCACCCGCACAGGCAAAGAGCACTTCCACAGCGGATAGCCCTCGTAGTAGTGGAACCTGCCTGGAGATGGCAAATTATCAGTTATACAGGGTGACCCAAAATTACATAGAAATATTTCAACCGCAGATTCTAGGAACAAGAATAGTGAAAAAAGTGTATACAGGGTGTCCCAAAATTGGGTGGAAGAAATTTGAAATGATAGAAAAACATTTGATAGAAGTCTTTTGATCGAAAATCAAAAAATAGAAAGAACTTTTCACCGAAAATACATTTGATCGAATGTTTTATGATAGAAAATACATTTGACAGAAACATAAATGATCGAAAATACGATTCATAGAAAAACTAGCTATTTGATCAAAAATACACTTGATAGAAACGACAGCATTTGATAAAAAACTCAACGGGGCTACGCTCAAGTTAGGTCAGTTCGTTTGTGCCATATATTTGGGAAGAAGGAGCTAGAAGTTTGTGTTATCAATAAATTCATAAGCTTCGATCTCTATCTAGCTCCTTCTTCTCAAATATATAAAGAAGGATCATATCTTCACAAACGTACTGACCTAACTTGATCGTAACCCCGTTGAATTTTCTTTCAAGTGTATTTTCTATCAAATATTTTTCCTATCAATTGTATTTTCTATCATTTATGTTTCTATCAAATGCATTTCTATCAAAAACACTTTCGATCAAATGACTTCTATCAAATGTTTTTCTATCATTTGTCTTTCGATCAAATTTCCGCCACCCCCCAAAATTAGCTTGTCAAACTTCACCAGTGGCTCATTGTACGATCAAAAATAGGTGGCGGAAATTTGATCGAAAGACAAATGATATTAAAGAAATTGATAGAATAAGTCTTTTGATCGAGAGTGTTTTTGATAGAAATGCATTTGATCGAATATTTCATGATTTAAAAATACATTTGACAGAAACATAAATGATAGAAAATACAATTGATAGGAAAAACATTTGATAGAAAATACACTTGATGGAGAATTTAGGCCGAGTTTGATAACCCATCAATTATAATAATATGAGTTTACGTTACAAATATAGAACAATATTTAACCTACTACCAAGAAGCTGATTATTACATAAAAAATATTCAATATTCCTTGAACGAATCGATTTGGTTGAACATTGGTGGGGAGGTAGCTTTTAGAGCCATGAGGAGGTTAAAGGATACCTTTTATTCCGGTACCATCATATCAAGATCGCGGATCTGATATATCGGACGAGTTTTGTAATTATGGTCGGATTCTATTTAAAATATTTTGTATATGATGGCGGACGAGTTTTGTAATATTATAATCCGATTCTTTTCAGAATTGGTTCCTAGGGTTTTTCGTGATCAGGGATTGTGTTTCCTTCGTCAAAATTAAGAAATTCAAGATGACGGATCCAAAATGGTGGATTTGGTAACTAGGATACGATTTTATTCAAATTTTGTATCTGGTGGTTCTCGGGGTCGAAGATTATGATGCTTCCGTCAAAACTTGGGAATTCAATATGGCGGACTCAATATGGCGGTCAAGTGTATTGTAATTATGATCCGACTCTCTTAAAAATTAAAGGAGAAAGGAAAGCTCAAAGTCATCTCGACAACTTTAATATAATGTAGTAATTCAACGGGACATGTTTCGAACTTATAAAAGTCCATCTTCAGTCGTATTTAAGAAATTAATGGCGGTGAACATTGTTTGTTTTAACAAAGTTGTCGATGTCTCTCATCATAATATCATTGTTAAAACAAACAATGTTCACCTCCATTAATTTCTTAAATACGGCTGAAGATGGACTTTTATAAGTTCGAAACATGTCCCGTTGAATAACTACATCATATTAAAGTTGTGGAGATGTCTTTTGAGCTTTCCTTCCTCCTTTAAAAATTCCACTCCACTTTGAGCAAACTTGGACTTCTACCAGAGATTACTCTTAAAAATTGTTATTTGTGTGTTTTCAGGATCGGAGATTAGGATTCTTTCGTCAACATTTGGAAAGGGCGGGATTTGGAAATTCAAGACGGTGGAACCAATATACCGGGCGAGTTTCGTAATTACATACCGATTCTATTCAAAATTTGTAAGTTGGCGTACTCGGGATCAAAAATTATGATTCCTTTGTGAAAATCAGGGAATTCGAGATGGTATGTCCAATATTGCGGACGAGTTTTGCAATTATGTTCCGATTCTATTCAAAATTTTCATCTGGGGTTTGCGGTGAAACGGGGTTCTCAGGGGGTTCTAAGAAAAAAGACCGGTTCTGTTTGAGGTACCCACACCAGGTTTAATTCACGATCCCTATACGTCCCCGGTGAATACAGAGCAAGGGGAAGTTTATAGTGGCACTATGCTATTCTGCAAACTGATAAATACTAGCTTCAGGACCAAGTCCGGCATAGCACAAACACGTGCTTCATATCAAAAAAAGTAAGATTAATAACTCACCTAATAAATACAGGCACGATTGACAAATATACCGGGAATCCCGATAATCGAATCTGGAACCACTCGCATTCACTAATTATACAGACGAATTTGCAGTGATGATTAATTATTCGGTTTCTAATTTATGACGCGCACTGATGGGCAACCATTTGTTGAAACAGACCAACACTCGAACAGATTCTTCCAGAACAAGTCAAAGGTTTTTGCGAGATTTTTTACCAACCTGGTAGGTGCGAGAGAAACAGCGAAATTCAAAAATAGTACCTGTCACCTTATTCGAGTTAGGCAACCATCCACGCATTTGGTTGTGCCGAGGGTTGCCTATGCCTGGCAGATGATAAATAATATTTATAATATCAACAGAAAAGGAAAAAAGATCGACGACCGAGATGCCCTAACAGCTGATTGACTCAACAGGTGCGACGACCTTCTGCAATAAAAAGTGCGAATCGGTAAAAAACAATGAATTAGGGAAATCGCAAAATATACCCGGTGGACACGTAAACCATAATTATACGGTGGCTGAGGTAAGAGAGAGTTGACAATGTTGTTTTGCTACAGGTTTCAGGAGTCGGATATTATGATTCTTTGGTCTAAATTTCGAAATTCAAGTGAACTCAAAAGAGTTTCAAGTAATTGGTAGTTTGAAAAACTAGAGAAACACGGTTTTATAGATAGCGAAACTAAAAAGAAGTAGAAAATAAAATAATAATAGTGTCTTGATGAATATTTAATTGGAAAAATATATTATAGAAATAATTTATGTAGGAAAACAACGTTTGCGAGGTCTGCTAGTCTTTGAATAACTATCGAAACTATCGACATTCAATACTATCGATGATTGGCCACTTCTAAACTTACCCTTCATGCACACGACTGGAACGTCTGCAAGGTAGCCGAAGACCAGAGCGCCAGCGTGTCCCTTGACGGTACTCCTCGGGAAGTGGGGGATGCGCTCGTAGGGCACTTCGATTTTGTCTCGTAGGGCGTCTGCCAGTGATCCTGGAATATTTACAGGTCTTTCAAATCAAATAGGCAATTTTCTCTTTTTCACGAATAATTGTTTGGCAAAACTATGACAACATACCGAAGGGAATTACATGATGATATAGTCTTAGTGCACTTCAGAGATTTAAAAGGGATTTAAAATAAATTTCGTTGCAATAGAAGCTCATCACAATTCCTAGGCATATACATTGACTGCAATCTCTCATGGGGAGAACAAATAAATTTCGTTTGTGAGAAATTGGGAAAAAGCTGAAGAATACGCTGAGAATTGACCCACTTCTCCAAATATACTACGCATTCGTATATTCAGCCATTTCTTATAATATTATAGCGTATGACCAAGCATCTGAGATCACTAGTTTATTCAGGGCCTACTCTAGAGATAGAGTAGGCCCTGGTTTATTGTTGCTCAAAAGCAGGGCCTACTCTATCTCACCGGGCCGTAGTCTATCCCCTCTCTCTCGACGCTGACGTCACACTAGTAGGTTGAAATTTCACATCAGTCCGTACTGGTGCGTTCGTAATTGATAGGCTATAGCTCATTCACTATGGATTTTAGAAGCACACTCAATCGAGACGAAATGATCCCCAACAAATTCCTCAACTTTTGGTGAAAAAATGAATCCAATTGGATGAATCAATACCGAGTTATGGCGTTGTAACGAAATTCCATTTCATTGAAAATCAGGACGTTGTACTACAGAATATTATTTTTTGCAAATTTGGAATTGGAATAAGATGAAACTAACTCAACATATCGAACTACGATAATGAATCAATTGAATAGTGAAAAAATTGTAGAGTTACCTACAATGAGTCCCAAAGAAATTAAATATAAAGAGCGCGTAAAAAATGGGCCATTATACCTACCATGATACCTACCTACCCAAATTTCGCTGTATTACGATTTCGCGGTAACTCCTTGGACTGGGAAAGGGTGATATACTTTTTATTACTCATTTTATTTCTAAATGGCGTATGGTACAGACCTACTAATATTGGTGTCTGAAAAATTCGAAACAATATTTCTACAATGTAAGTCACAACATAAAGTTTTGGAGAATTTAGCAGAAATTTAAATCAATTCCGTTCTCAAATATTCCGAGAATCAATGTTGCAGTTGTGGGTCTTTTGATGGAATCAGCAGAACATTCTCTAAAACCATTTCAAATATTCAATTGAACAATTATTGCAAAATAAAAAAAAAATTAAAAAGAAAAATCACTAAATTTTCAGGATGAGATATAGTTCAGATTCCAATTTTTAGTTTGTGATTTAGATGATGCATTTATATATATATATATTTTGTTATTTGTGAATTCCATTCTGTGATATCTATCAATTTTTTTTATTTTGTTATGTTGATCATTTCGACAGTTTTTTTTTTTTGGTTTTGTTTGTGTATAAGGATTCAACGCTTTTTTTTCATTTTTTACTTATTCATTCATATATCGTTGTTCTGGGTATTTTGTTATTCAGTTCGTTATATTCATTTTTATATCTCTCATTGTTGAAATACATATTTTTTCAATTATTTTTTTTAGGTTGTGTTCATATAAACTCCACATATTTTGTTCTTTTTGATTTTGATAGTTTGAAAATATATTCAAATCAATTTTTTTCCATGAATTTAACGTTATCATTCAAATATATATATACTCTTCAGCAGAAAATAATTAATACCGAATAGGCGTTTTTGTGTAATAAAACACTCGAGTGATAGGATTTCTAACGTCATCAAAGTGCGTCCTGATCATCTTTAGAGATAAACGCTGCTAAAACCCTCGAGATAAAGTGGATGTGTATTATACCGATTTGTAGGCAATCAAATTTTCTACAAAAAAGTCAGTGACAGCATATATCCATAGTTGATAGGATTAGCATGGGAGGCGTCCGAACTTTTTGAACTATTCTGTAATGAACACCTGAATCATCGTTCTACTTGAATTGAAATATCGGTTTGTTGTTGACCCTCGGGAATTTGAAAAAAAACTCAGTCAATCTAGATACTATGCGAAATCTTTTCATGATTGGATCATTTCTGTGAATTGAATATTGGAATTTTGGTAGCTGTTTAAAAAAGGACAATTCTGAATGACGTCAATCAATTTTGATATGCCATATTTCTGAAATTAATGATCGTAAATCAGTGAAATTTGATTCATCTTCTGGCAAATTCTGTTCTGTACATATTTAACCTCCTGATATTTTTCGCTAACTGTGACCGTTTTTTCGAGGTAAATCAATGAAACGGGAGAGACAATTTCCACTGCGTTGATTTTGTCCCTACTAGTGTGACGTCACGAAAGCGATGCTCCGGCCCGGTGAGATAGAGTAGGCCCTGTCAAAAGCGTATACTCCGACTAATATTTGACATAAAAAATCGCAACTCTTGTAGGGATATTTTCGAAGAATATCAAATCCTAACTGTTGTATCAATTTACATTTTCAAACTTCTTTGTTATATATTTATATATTCATAAATAAGAGCATTTTTTGTACCCTCTAAACAGTGACAACCACTCCCATAACACTAGATGTAAAAACCACATCAAATTAAGTAAACACAAACAATCTTTCTATAGAAAGTCACCGAATAATGCTGGTTGCCGCTTTAACAATCGTCTGCCAGACCATATAAAAAAGGCGGATTTCCCAGCCCTTTTTAAATCTCGCCTAAAAGAACTCTTAGTCACACAATGTTCTTATTCACTCGATGAACTCGAGACATACTTAGCAGTACTGGAACTTGCATCAGGAGTGATGATATTGTATTTGCATGTACAGGGTGGCCAACTAAGACTCCAGAGTTCGATTTCTCTGTTGTCTTGAGAGACACAAAAAAAAGTCATGTATCAAAATTGAAGTAATAACCGAGCTGCACATATAAAATTTATTTTGGAATATACAGGGTGTTCCATGAGGTAACAGCATATAAAATTTATGTTTGTTTCATATGAACATCCTATATTTCATTTCTTTTTTGAATTCTCCCTGAAGATCTGATTTCAACGATCCATCATACTTAGGGTCTAGCATTGGAAGTTACTGACATATAGGGTGTGCAAAATCGAGATTTTCCAAGTTCAGGATTTTTTTCTGTCGAAACTGTTCATTATTCGTCAAAACGGTTTACATGTCCCCATCTCAACTTTTCACTCACTATCAATTGGTGTTCAATTGAAATTGATACAAAGGTGGCCAAAAAATCTGAATTTATAATTTGTTTTGATCAAATGTCAATTGAACACCAATTGTTAGTGAGTGAAAAGTTGAGATAGGGACATGTAAACCGTTTTGACGAATAATGAACAGTTTCGACAGAAAAAAAACCTGAACTTGGAAAAATCTCGATCTTGCACACCCTATCAGTAACTTTCACTGCTAGACCCTAAGTATGATGGATCGTTGAAATCAGATCTTCAGGGAGAATTCAAAAAAGAAATGAAATATATATAGGGTGTTCCAATGAAAAAAACATAGCTTTGATGTGCTGTGACCTTACGGAACACCCTGTGTATTTCAAAGAAATTTTGAAATGTGAAGCTCGATTATCACTTTAATCTGAAGACAACAGAGGTATCGAACTCTGGATTCTTAGTTGGCCACCCTGTATATATATGTCTTATTTATGTATTTAAACTTGGATTGGCACTTTTGTATATCTCTTTCATTACTTGTAATGACATGTATCATGTTGTTTTTGTATTAGCTTATGGGATCAATGAACATTTATTCATTTATTTTTATTCATTTATAAAATATCTCGAAGACTGGAACCTTTGGCACGATAATACACTACACTGTTATTGTACCACTAACCAAACCGATTTTTTGAACGCCTCGACACGTGTTTCGCTAACTATGTTAATCTCTGCTTTGCTAATATATCGCATTAGATCAGTGAATCCGGGATAATTATAACATAACACTGTTGTACCACTAACCAAACCGATTTTTTGAACGCCTCGACACGTGTTTGGCTAACTATGTTAGGTTGACTTTATGAAAACTTTTAGCATTTAAGATTTAACATTCAAACATTTAAGACTTAAGAGTCTTAAGTGGAGACAGTTATAAAAAAATTAAGATTCTGGGGCGATACATGTCTTCTGTCATTACTGACATCTAGTTTCTGATACAGAACCAGATTTTCGAAGTTTAGTAAGTTAGAAACTGGTTGGAAATCAAAATTTCATGTTCTGATATCATTCTATTAATTTATATTTATATCCCTAAAATGATACCCACATCCATTATATCTCCACATCATTTTGAAAGTAATCATTATTCCTTGTCTAACAGAAATTGCTCACTCCTTGGATCTTTTGGTGTATTTTTGAAGAATGGTTCAGTATCAATCAGAAGAAAAACAAATATTCAGGAATTATAACACAAGATATTTCGAATTTTTATTGAATGGCGGGAAATTGAGATGTCACTTTTGGATGCGCACTCCATATTCCATTTATGATCTTTTATCGGCACATCTTAAATTGAAAGTTGGTCATCTTCTTAAATCTTAAATGTTAAATCATAAGTCTTAAATGGTTTTATAACATAACCAATGATATTTTCAAGTTCCATCTGTCATAAGTGATAAGCCTCAAATGTTAGTTGATAAATTTTAAGTCTTAAAGTTTTTTATAAAGTGGCCCCCCAGCAAGCACAAACATCCCTGGGATGTTTTGGAAAATGTTGGCATGAAGATGTTATTTTGAGACGTAATATGCACTGACCAAAGAGGTCTTTGAAGGATATCGAAGTATTGTTTTTGTTCTTCGGTGACATTTCTTTGTTTGCCTATACTGAGAGGTATATCCCTGGGATGTTTTGGGATGTTTTATAAATGTAGGCATGAGAATGTTTCTGAGGCGTAATATGCACTTCCCACAGAGGTCTTAGAAGGATATTGAAAGTATTGTTTTTGTTCTTTTGTGCCATTTCTTTGTTTGCCCCACCACAATTTCTCATGCTTACGTCACAATACGATGAATTCTGATTTGTTTTCGATTTTGTTCTTCTTGTTCGCAATTGGCATTCGCGTTTGCAGCGTGTCACGCTTACATCACGCTGCTAACGAACAGAAAGGAATTTGGTGACGTTTATTGTGTTAGAAGACTTATTTAGTTTAAAATAATGACCATCAGATGCAAGATGTGTTGTTCGGTGCCTCAGTGTAATCAATATATAAAAGTACGAATTCATCAAGACACAGCTTCTCCGCAGTTGCAAAATCATGCATTGTGGAGAACATTCCAAAAATTGGGAAACCTATTTCCAATTATATGTCTGTGTGTAGAAAGCACTACTCAGAAACCGATTAAGAAGGTAATTTCATATCAAGAAAATATTTTTATGTTCAATCTATTTTTAATGCATTTTCTCATTCAAGGGAAATGGAATCCTAATGCAAAAGTTCATTTTGACAAAAGGCTTCAGAAAAGTACATCGGAAATGGTTTTTTCACAGCGATTTAATGTGTGCAAGACGCGTTGAAAATGTTTTGTTGTGTTCATGAAAAGGCTTTAAAAAGAACTAGGGAGAAGGTAGGTAGTTTTGTGACATATCAAGGACATCTCGATAATTGCCGCCTGCGGCGGACATTGGCTGTTCTATAATAGTTCTATTCATGTGTGAACAGAACATCGCAGTGGAGGTTCAATATCTCGAAATCTCGTACTTTTGACATCTCTGAGATGTTTTTGTGCTCGCTGGGCCTTAATCTCTGCTCTGCTAATATATCGCATTATATCAGTGAATCCGGGATAATTATAACATATGTCATTATAATTGACTAGTGGTTCATAAAATGACGAGAACTACCTTGGTAGTGAAAATAATGGTAGGTTCTACAGCAAGTGGTGGAAAAACTAATCTATCTAGTCTTTGGTAGAAGTCCCTATTGCTCAAAGTGGAGTGAAATTTTTCAAAGGAAGGAAGGTCGAAGTCGTCTCCACAAATTTCACCATTTCCCGGTAA
Organism: Phaedon cochleariae; assembly: GCA_918026855.4. Taxonomy (NCBI): domain Eukaryota; kingdom Metazoa; phylum Arthropoda; class Insecta; order Coleoptera; family Chrysomelidae; genus Phaedon; species Phaedon cochleariae. The sequence goes on along the minus strand of OU896719.1, from coordinate 4,558,392 downwards.
CGTTATTTGAGTTGAATTTAAATGCCATTCGATATCTAACCTATTCCCTGAGATAAAGTCGATCAAAATAGATGGTTCCATAATGAAAATATCATTCACCACCTGAGAAAAAATTTGTTACATTCTTGTCAATATTGTATATAATGATGAAGATGATAAAAAGCCTTGATTTCTAGGCAAATAAAATAACTCCACCGCCCCTCAGAGTGGAACTCACAACCTCTGTTTTACATGACCACCGCTCTGCCAATTGAGCTAAGGGAAGATCCGTCGATCAATCGGCAGGAAGGTCGAGTTATCATCATACACTTAATTTTGTATAGGTATCGCTAAACTTCAGATTTGGGAACCCAGCGAGCACAAAAACATCCCAGAGATGTTAAAAGTACGAGATTTCGAGACAGTGAACCTCCACTGCGATGTTCTGTTCACACATGAATAGAACTACTATAGAACAGCCAATGTCCGCCGCAGGCGGCAATTATCGAGATGTCCTTGATATATCACAAAACTACCATTTCCCTAGTACTTTTTGAAGCCTTTTCATGGACACAACAGAACATTTTCAACGCGCCTTGTGCACATTAAATTAATCGCTGTAAAAAAACACTTTTCGAGGTACTTTTCTGAAGCCTTTTGTCAAAATGAACTTTTGCATTAGGATTCCATTTCCCTTGAATGAAAAAATGCATTAAAAATAGATTGAACATAAAAATATTTTCTTGATATGAAATTACCTCCTTAATCGGTTTCTGAGTAGTGCTCACTACACACAGACATATAATTGGAAATAGGTTTCCCAATTTTTGAAATGTTCTCCACAATGCATAATTTCGCAACTGCAGAGAAGCTGTGTATTGATGAATTCGTACTTTCATATATTGATTACACTGAGGCACCGAACAACACATCTTGCATCTGATGGTCATTATTACGAACTAAAGTCTTCTAACACAATAAACTTCACCAAATTCCTTTCTGTTCGTTAGCAGCGTGATGTACCTAAGCGTGACACGTTGCAAACGCGAATGCCAATTGCGAAAAGAAGAACAAAATCTAAAACAAATCAGAATCCATCGTATTGTGACGTAAGCATGAGACGTTGTGGTGGGGCAAACAAAGGGCACAAAAGAACAAAAACAATACTCTCAATATCCTTCTAAGCCTTCTCCGACTAAAAAAAAATCCTCATGCCTACATTTCTAAAACAACCCAAAACATTCCAGGGATACCTCTCAGTAGGCAAACAAAGAAATGCCACAGAAGAACAAAAACAATACTTCAATATCCTTCAAAGACCTCTTTGGTCAGTGCATATTACGTCTCAAAATAACATCTTCATGCCAACATTTTCAAAACATCCCAAAACATCCCAGGGATGTTTGTGGCTCGCTGGGAACCAACTCCCCAGAAGTCGAAACTTGTGCGAGGTTAGGAAGAGCGGGACCTTCATGGCTTATCGTGGATTCTGAACCACTCTTGATAAGGCGCCGAGGTTTCGACAGGATTACAACCGAGAATCACTTATTTTCAAGAAAAACAAGCACCCCAGAATCGTAAACTGCTATCTAGCGAATTCGAGCGCCTTGGTAAGTTTGGCTACCGTGCCCATAATTTTCAAAACATATTTCCTATGATGTAATATTTATCATTGTTTTCCAACACTTTTTATGGTGCAATATTTTCATAATATTTGTCGAATTTATATTTAATCTTTCCAAAATTTCATCATTGTTTTTCTTCAACTGATTCATAATGTAAATGTTTACTAACACGTGAACCGAATTTGAGATAAAGATTTGGCATTCTTATAGCTCGACTTTCGCATCAATCCTCACCATTTTGCCAATTAGTATAGAATAGTATATTGTGTAATTAGGAGCATAAGTGTCACAAAGCAAAATTTTGAGAGTCAATCAAAGTCATTGAAACAGGAACATCACCTATATATCATGACTTTTTTTCATTAGACAAACGGTTTTCGATTGGAAAAATAAAATAGGTTCACATGGGGCGCCCATATCTAAAATAAATTTGAACCAGTATGTAAACCTATTTTAGTTTTTCAATCCAAAACCGTTTGTCTTACGAAAAGAAGTCAAGAGGTTGTTTTTGTTATCAACTAATGAGATATTACAAGGTGTTGAAGAGGAATATTCTCAGATAAATTATGAACATACAAAAATGGATATACATTTAAATGAAGCAATACATTGAGAATTCGCATTCTCTATGTGATGAGAATATTCACTCTTTCAGTTTATTCGATAGAAAACAACTACTTTCCTGGCTATATGCTATTGAACACACACGATAAGAGTTTGAAAATAAAATATAAAAACTTCTGAAATTGAGAATTTGCATTCTCCTTCAGACAAAAATATGTATATGCACACATCATTCTGAATATTCAACAGAAAACAACTACTTTTGTATGTTCATAATTTATCTGAGAATATTCCTTTTCAACACTTTCATACCCAATCAGGGGGTTCAAACTTGAACGATGGAAACTGGTGATTTTTATACACCTCTAATCGCAGATTCGTGATAGAGTCTCAATTCAGAATTTCTTTCTACGCCCTGTATGATGAATGTCAATTTATCATACACCCAAGAAAGATTACAAAACTGATTTCCATTTTGATAAAGAACAGTGGCGTGCCAATTTTAAATGTAATAAAGTTATATTTTAGTCAATATCAACGGTTCAAAAATAGGTAGATGATAGAATATTTTCATCAAATTATTAGGAATTCATCCTCTTTTGGAACATATGAAAATTAATACACCATTAAATTGCATTGCAAGATGGCGCCGAGTGAAGTTTCAACAGATGATGAAGCTGAAGAAAACGCTAAAACTTGCAATAAAGAATTCACGAGTGCATGTAAAAAGTGCTCTAGAGATACCAAAAGTAAAGTGTACTGTGTAGAATGTGGTGCTTTATATCACCCAGCCTGTGCTGTCCGGGAAAAAGGATTAAAAGTTATAGGTTATAACTTGCTCATGTGCTCAGAATGCTATGTTGCCTCCAAGCCCGCGGACATGGAAGAAAACCAAACCCTAGTGAATAAAAATCAAGAATTGGAAAATACAGATGAGATACATGAACTTTTGGCCCGGATTCAATTATACTCAGAAGAAAACTCGTCGCTTTATCATAAAACAAGCATCCTAGAAACCAAAATTATTGATTTAGAAAGAATAAACGCCAAAGAAAATTCAGCAACTGATGTTATTCATGAGATCCTCGGAAAGATTGGAATTATAGAATCGAAGTTAGATAACCTCAAGATTCCCTCCACAAACGAGGTAAATGAATCCAACATTCCTGCTTTTTTACCTGGCACAAAAAACCAGTCCTTTGCCGAAGTAGCAAAACACAATTCTTCTTCTTTCTTTTCTAATAATGGCAACATTGCTGGGAAGTTGCCCCATGGACCTTCTAGTCTAAACAGACCAGTGCTTCGAAACGCCCAAAAAAGAACAGAGAAGAATACAAGTAAACAATTGATGCTAATGATTGTAATTTCAAGGCCGTGAGAGAGAGAGTGATTAGTGAAAACAAAGATAATGAAAATAAACATAACAACATGAACCCACAAGCTCAGATAACTGCTTCTCAAGTCAGCGATGCCATTAATGAAGCAATGGTTACTGTTATCAACCATAGTGAAGAACCTTTCAGGGTGGTAACTCGTAGGTCAAATAATAGAAGAGTCCAAAGAGGCACAGCTGTGCTTCCTGAAGAGGAGCCCTTCCAGGCAGCTCCTTCTAGAATGTGGCTGTATATAGGAAGAGTGAAGAAAGAAGTTAAGGCTGATGTCATAAAGAACTTCATAAAAACCAAATCTACAATCTCCAAAGATAATGAACTTGAGATAGAACAATTGCACACTACTGGATCCTACAGCTCTTTCAAGGTGGGGGTCGATCACCAATATTATGAACAATTGAACTCTACTATAGCTTCTGGCCTTATGGTACAGTATTCAGGAGATTCAACTTTAGAAAAAAGTCTCCAGCCACTGCCCAGTAATCCTGGGACCCCAATCTTGGTCAAAATGACCCAAGTATCCTGGTAAACCAAGAAAGCAATGAAGTCTCGACTGAGGTACGTGAAAATCACATTGTGAATAGAAATTTTCATTGAATTGTCACAGCCAACGATATAATGGAAATCTGTCGATGTACTACCAGAATGTTAATGGCCTACGTACTAAAATAGTTGACCTTATAAAAAATCTGTCTGCGTTTGAGTATGACTTGATAGTTCTAACGGAAACCTCACTTAATCAAGATATTCATAGTGCAGAACTTGGCTTTAACGGCTACAACCTGTATAGACAAGATCGTGATTTGCTTTCTACCACCAAAGTCAGAGGTGGAGGAGTTCTGATTGCAGTGCGAAATTCTCTCATATCTAATCCTGTTGATTACAAACATTCAGCTGATGAGGTGAAATTTGAAGAGTTGTGGGTGTCTGTCAAACTACAGGACAAGAATTTATTACTTGGAGCTGTATACATTCCCCCTCAATCAAATAAACTGGTCTATCAACTACATTGTGAAGCCACAGAGTTCATGGCAAACATTTTTGAATCTTCAACTGTTTGCATTGTGGGAGACTACAATTTACCCAACATTCAATGGAATAATGATCATCTTGGAATCAGTGCTCATGGACACAGTTCCACAGCTGAGTATTTTATTGAGACTTTTTCCTATCTGAACTTTTATCAATTGAATTCAATAAGCAACAACAATAATGTAATACTAGACCTAGTTCTTTCAAACAATCCTAATGTTATAGTCAATATTGCTAGTGATGTTCTTTTGAAACTTGATCGTCATCATCCTGCTTTAAGTATAAACATCAAATGTCATACACCAATTGAAACACTGGACTTTGAAGAGTTCTCATATGATTTCAAGAACTGCAACTTCCAAGCTATGAACCAATTCCTTCTTGACATCAATTGGGATGAAATCCGTGCCAATGATGTTAATAATGCTGTCAAACTTTTTTATGATATTTTATTTCGAGGAATTGACAGATTCACACCTGTGATCAGACTGAAAGGCAAATTTAGATTTCCTATTTGGTTTGATGAAGAACTGAAAAATAATACTATACTGAAAAAAAAAGCTCATAAACAATATAAACGCACCAACTCAGTGGAGGATTACAACATTTTTTCTCATTTAAGATCATTATGCAAAGAACAATCATCATCATGCTACAATAACTATATTTCTGAAGTAGAAAACGGAATTATCTCTGATCCCAAATTATTCTGGAATTATAATCGCTCCAAAAATCAGGAGGATGGTATTCCCAATAAGATATTCTTTAATGATGAGGTTGCAACTGATGGCAATTCAATTGCAAATCTTTTTGCTAAACATTTCTCTTCAGTATATTCCAGTGACAATACCTCTATTGATCCTAGATCAGACAGTGAATTTGATTCCATCAGCATCAATAAAATATTTATAAATATTTCTGACATTCTAGAAAAACTTCAGAGCATTGATTGCTCTAAAGGGGCTGGCCCTGATACTATACAAGCAATCTTCATGAAATCTTGTGCATTTTCATTGTCCCGTCCACTCTGGATTATTTTCAATAATTCTCTTCAATCCGGTACTTTCCCAGATTTTTGGAAAAACTCTTATGTTGTGCCAATTTACAAGAAGTCAGGAAGAAAAGACTCTGTATTGAATTATCGCCCAATCACAAAGATATCGCTCATACCCAAAGCATTTGAATCTATTGTAAATGATTTTCTGAAGTTTAAATTCAAAAATATCATCAGCTCAACACAACATGGTTTCTGCCAAGAAAGATCTATCACTACAAATCTTTTACTCTATGAGACCTACATTGTCGATGCCTTGGAGAAGGGACTAAGTGTTGATGCAGTTTACACAGATTTCTCCAAGGCATTTGACAAGGTAGATCATAATTTGCTTTTTTTTGAGTTGTCCAAATACCTTGGAGGCAGTTTGTTGGCATGGCTAAAATCCTATCTAGATAATCACAGGCAAAGAGTTAAGATTAATTCCTCCTTGTCAGATGAAATTGTAATCACTTCTGGAGTTCCTCAAGGTGCTCATTTAGCACCCTTACTGTTCAATTTATTTGTTAATGATGTATCTTCTTGCTTTAAATTCAGTTCAATATTATTATATGCTGACGATATGAAAATATATCTCAAATTGGAGAGACCCTCGTCCTCAACTCATCTTCAAGAGGACTTGGACAGGTTCTCTGTGTGGTGCCACAAGAAAAAACTAGTTCTTAATATTCCAAAATGTAAATATATTCGTTTCAGCAAAAATCACAGCATAATTAACAATGATGAGTACTCCTTAAATGATGTAGTCATTGAAAAGGTAGACATTATGAAAGATCTTGGTATACTTCTTGACTCTAAACTTAGCTTTATTCCTCATATTGAATTTATCTGTAACAAAGCTTTGAAGATGCTAGGGTTCATCAAACGATCAACAAAGGACTTTCATAATATCGTGGCATTGAAATCCCTTTACTTTTCATTGTGTTGTAACCCTCACTATATTGATGATGTTCAGATTAGACATTGTGACATACTGTCAGAGATGAATAAAGTCATGTCCTTAAAGACTTCAATGTGTTAGTTCTATCCAGAAAGTATATTACAATCTCAGTTCACAGAATCATTTCACATTGGTACGCTCTCAACTTGAAAATAGCAGCTCTGTGTGGTGTCCTGCCTTCCAAGCTCATATCATGAAAATAGAAAGAGTTCAGAAACGTTTTTTGCGTTATATTGGTTTCAAGCTCAGTATTCCTTATGACAATATTTTAAATCACCTAAACATAAAAAGCCTAGAAGAGCGTAGAAGCAACAATGACATCATCACTATTCAAAAATTATGTAATAATCAGATTGATTGTCCTGAATTATTGGCCTCCCTAAAATTTCATGTTCCTCAAAAACGATTACGTTATAGCAGCACTTTCAATTTAGAAACTCATAGAACTATATATGCAAACAATAGCCCGATAAACAGGATGATGACGCTGAGTAACAGAGTGAACTGGGACATTTTTAACACTGGCACTGAAAGAGCCAAACGCATTCTTGCAATAATGTAATGTTTTTATTTTTAATGTTCTTTGTATTTAAAGTGTAGATATGTATAAATCAATCAATGGTCTGTGATATGTTGCATAGGCTATATATATTCATGTTTTTTTTTAACTGGGTTCACCCGTTAATAAATAAATAAATAAATAAATAAACATTTGTTTTTGTTTTTTTGAAATATACTCAAGAATCTGCTAACATTTCAGCCAACGCCATCTAGCGGCGACAGCAAAATTCAAAAATTCAAATCAAATAAGCGTTTTGTAGGGCAAATTATGTTCTTTCATATGAGCCTAAGTTTGCTAAAATCGGTCGAAATAAACGGGAGAAATCTTGGTTTGCTTAAAAGAACAATTGAACTTCCCCCACCGCTTCATTTTGATATATAGAACAAAATGTTCTAGACAAAAAAATGTAGGGAAATGGTCAGTAAATATGAAAATGATATCATCGATTTTCTTTCATTGAACAAAATTCTATAAAAAACCCATATTTCCTACTTGGTGTTGGTTGTTACGCCTTCTACTGGACGTTTGACAAACTGGAAAATAATTTCCAGCAATTTCTCTTGGCAACTTTTGTCATGATTTTTTTTTCTCAAATCTATACGACCAATATCTTATGAGATATGACCGCTCGCTACCGTTAACTGATCACCCTGTACATAATATTATTCTGAATATTCAACTGAAAACAACTACTTTCCTGGTAAGTTGAAGTTATTGTGAGATTCGATGAATGAAAACATATCTCTCTTCAGATGAAACATAGTTTTCTCAATTCCATAGATGAAATTATGGAGTTCAATAATATGAATGTAATATATTATTGTTGGCTAATCTCGAAATGATTTTGACATTTGTTAAATCTGAATCCGCTTTAATAGGGATTTGCTTTTTTCATGCACAATGATGCATTTTGATTATATTTCGTAAAGCGGGAAGTATAAGTCAGCGATTTCGCCTCAGAAATGTAGATTTTACTGAAATGAACAGATACTATTGAGGATATTTATTCAAGGTACCATGTAACAAAAATATGGTCATAATGAAAACAGATGAACTCATTTCGTTGAACGTAAATGTTTTCCGAATGTGGTTTGGATAGTTTAGGTTGGGTCAGGATGACTTGGTTAGGTTCGGTCATTCGGTTGTAGATTGAGCTAGAGCCAACTGTTATAACCGAATGGAAATTTTTGAAATCATCCTATATTTTGGACCACGACGCATATTTTGTTGATCAGTTTAGGTGTCGGCTTCATTCTGTTCTCACCCTGATGACAGTAACCCTAACAACACAGGAATGCCCTAGGTACGTCCCTTTTTTGTCTTGCTGTACAAGGACATGATTGGGGCATCCAGGTGATGTCCCGCAGTTGGTTGTTCAGTGGACATTCTACCTTGTACATTCCAAGGTTATCCTATTCGTGTTCCTGGAATATCTGATATCCGTTCCCATCAGATTCATCGAATTTCGTCAAAATATTGAGTTGAATTTATTTGAGAATGTTTGTTTTTCTTCCGGAAAATATTTTAAATGAAAATAAAGAATATAGTCTCTGAACATCTTGAGAAATTACCATTTTTCGCAAACAGAGATCGTGAATGCCTAATGCCTCCTCATTTTTGAACACCCAAGAATGATAATAACTATACATGAAATCCTAACAAAGTTGTATTTAATCAGGTTTCATTTTTGTACTTTTCATGAATATGTTTAGTACATAAATCTTCAGAAGGCATATTAGCCAATGGAGTAAGGTGCGTGCCTGATAAGCTAAAGGTCCCCGTCAATCCCTACTAGATCTAAATTTGTCTTTCTTTTATCGAAGGGATGTCCCTGGAATATCCTTGAAACGTCCTAGGGATATCCTTTCGTCGAACCTACTTGGACGTACCATCCCTTGGATGTCCTTTTTGTCGGGAAGTGAATGTCCCTGGGACGTTCCTTGTATGTACTTTGTCCCGACAATGGATATCCCAGGGATGTCCTAGTATAAAATTAGGGACGTCCCCGGGAAGTCCCTAGGATCTTTGAGTATTCACACTTGTGTTGTTAGGGAAATGAGGAATACTGAGAGTACTAAGCATTTTGAATGTTGCCGATAGTGATTCATTGATTCATTGTTATTCTATTTAGGACTGCTGATTTTAAAAAACTAATACATCCATGACTAGTCAGAATGAAGCCAACTATACCCTCTACATTCATACTCCGAGACGCCTATTGAAAACGAACTAAACTACTCAACACTAATTTCGTCGCACACCAAAATGTCGCCCCTGTTATGATGTGAATAACTTTTTTCAGTTTAGAACAATTTGAATTTGATTCACACTGTTCGATAGCCCAGTCCATCAGCTATAATCTCGTATTTAATTGAAACATAAAGGTATTCACATAAAATCTCTACATGGTGTTTTCCGACACTGTGCAAAATGTCGGAATATTCAAAAGGCTCTCAAATGGTGAAAAATTTTTTTTTCTCAACTTCGACAACAGAGGCATGAAGATGATCTCATTACCTCGGGATGTTTCGCGAATCAACTTCCTATCTCTCTTATTTACAGAGTGATCTCAAAAAATCAACTTTTTGGTTTTGCAGTCATAACTTTTTTCCACGTCAACCGATTTCAGAAATCTTAGGCTCATTTTGAAGGTAAAACTTCAGATGAAGAGATCTGAATATCAGAATTGACTCAAGATGGTTATCAGAGATCTAGAGTTTTCTTGAAAGTGACCCAAATCTGGAACGCCCTCCGAATCTCGGTTGGGAGGAGAATTGAATGAAAATCAACTTGTTCTCGGAAAAACAATTCATTCTGGATGCGTCCATATTTTCCTCGCTCTCACTAGTCAAGAATTGTGCGTGAGAAAACACAATTGAAACATGTTCTTGCAAAAACATCAGACCATTTCTCATCTGTAATGCATGGCCCGTAACCAACGTTACAAGAATCACAATGGACTGACAAACCCGACCAGCTAAGGCTCATCATAAATGATGTACCAACAACCCTATGCGGTCTCGCATTGTCATCAACGAGAACAAAGTTGTCACCCACATTCGCGTTAGATGCGGCATCGAAACTATCGAAATCTGTTTATGATTCGACAACGACGTCTAACCTGACTTGTCAGTCACTTACTGTGATTCTTGTAACGTTGGTTACGGGCCATGCATTACAGAGGAGAAATGATCTGATGTTTCTGCAAGAACATGTTTCAATTGTGTTTTTTCACGCACTTTCTTGACTACTGAGAGCGAAGAAAATATGGACGCATCCAGAATGAATTGTTTTTCCGAGAACAAGTTGATTTTCATTCAATTCTCCTCCCAATCGAGATTCGGAGGGCGTTCCAGATTTTGACCACTTTCAAGAAAACTCTAGATCTCTGATAGCCATCTTGAGTCAATTCTGATATTCAGCTCTCTGCATCTGAAGTTTTATCTTCAAAATGAGCCTAAGATTTCTAAAATCGGTTGACGTGGAAAAAAGTTATGACTGCAAAACCAAAAAGTTGATTTTTTGAGATCACTCTGTAAATAAGAGAGATAGGAAGTTGATTCGCGAAATATCCCGAGGTAATGAGATCATCTTCATGCCTCTGTTGTCGAAGTTGAGAAAAAAAAATTTTTCACCATTTGAGAGCCTTTTGAATATTCCGACATTTTGCACAGTGTCGGAAAACACCATGTAGAGATTTTATGTGAATACCCTTATGTTTCAATTAAATACGAGATTATAGCTGAAGGACTGGGCTATCGAACAGTGTGAACCAAATTCAAATTGTTCTAAACTGAAAAAAGTTATTCACATTATAACAGGGGCGACATTTTAGTGTGCGACGAAATTAGTGTTGAGTAGTTTATATAGTCACTGACACTAGTATGACATTTGGCATTTGTCGAAATAATCAACATGGAAAATAAATTTCTATTGTTGAAAAACAAGGATTAAAATCGTTTCAGTATCATTAATAGGCTAGCCCGTCAACGTTATAGTAATTTTCCTAACAAGTGCGGAAAGTGATTCTTTCCCGCACGTGACTGCCGTTGACACGAACGACGCGAAGCGGAGTTCGGGCAAGCAGTCGAGTGCGGGAAAGACACTTTCCGCATGAGTTAGGAACAATATTTTTTCTACAAGCGTAGGAAATTGATTGAATCGTTCAATTAATTATTCAAGCAAATAGGAACAACTAACAAGAGATATGTATTCTCTATCTATTAATTATTAGTAATTGTAAAGTTATCTTGAGATATAATAATTATGATTGACAATATCTTTATTTTATTCACTGTCACAACTGATGTATATAGTAACTATGGTATTTACGTTACATCCCCCGTATAATGGTACAGAAATGGATGAATATACAAATAAAAATACACATAACCAACTAAGCATCAAATCTTGCAACCGGTTTGACTGATCGTCCAGATCTTGTTACATACAAGTTCGGCTGCAATTCTGGGTGAGATCTATCGTTCCGTGGCTCTTCTTCAACAACATTACCGCTTTCATGATCTTGAAGAGTAGGTTCTCTTTGATTGAACTGAGATGGTACATCATCATCATTGAGGGTAACATTCTCACAAGATTCAGGTATTACAACTAAATCGTTTCGATTAGATATGTTCGCCTTTGTTTTATGAACTGTACCAGTATTTCTTCTCACATACTTTCCTTCATCAGTTTGAATAATGATTGATCTTGTATTTCTTCTCTCTTTCACCTTTCCTCCTATCCACTCCCTCTTTGCGGTTTGATATCTGATTTCATCACCAACTGATAACTCTTCCAAGTCTTTTGCATGCCTGTCGCCATATTTTTTTTGCTTGCTCCTAGCTTTTTCCATTTCTTCTTTGACATGAGTTTCAATTTTTGGTTTCAATTTATCAATTCCAATCGGGATAGTAGATCGAGTTATTCTACTAAATAAACGCTGTGAAGGAGACGCCAATGTTGAACTCCTAGGTATATTGCGGTAATTCAATAATGCCAACTGAACATCAGATCCATCCAATGTACATTTCCGTAAAATATTTTTGGCAATTTGAACTCCTCTCTCAGCTAATCCATTGGAACGAGGATGATATGGGCTACTGGTACTATGCTCAAAATTCCAATTAGCGCTAAAATCTTTGAATTCTCTTGATGTGTATTGGGGTCCATTATCGGATTCAAGTATTTGGGGAACACCATGTGAAGCAAACCAATATTTGAGATTTTCTATAACTTCTTTGGAAGTCTGGGTTCTCAACGCTTTGAAGTCCACATAACCGGAATAACTGTCAAATATAACAATGTATTCTCGACCTTTGAAGTTGAACAAATCAGATGCTACAATTTGCCATGGTAGTTCAGGAATTTGTTTAGTAATGATAGTTTCTTTCGTATTTGATATCTGCGTCCTTTCACAAATACTACATTTATTAACGAAATCTGCTATGTCCTCAGATTGTTTTCTCCAATATAGTAATTGTCTGGCTCGGCGGAGACAGCTCTGAATTCCGAAATGGCCTGCATGAATATTCCTCAGCATAGTAGGAATTTCAGACTTTGGAACAACCATTTTATCTCCTTTGAAAACCAACCCGCCATAGAACGCGAGCTCTTCGCGGAAATTGAAGTAATGCCTTATATTCTCCGGTAGTTCAATTTGGTTCTCTGGGAAACCATTGGATATATACAGAATGAGGATTTGAAGTTCTCCATCTTCTTTGGTTGCTTTGATCAATTGTTCCTTAGCATTATTTGAGACGGACAAGATAATCTGAATTTTGTACTGTTCTTCAGCTGCATTGACATTTTCTTGCTGATGGCAGTCACGGCTAAGTATATCTGCGATAGGTATTTCTGTTCCTTTCTTGTATATAACTCTAGGCGAATATTGAATTACATCAAATAATATTCTTTTCAGTCTTGCAGGTGCACACTGTATAGGTTTTTTGAAAATCACTTCCAGTGGTTTATGGTCCGTTTCTATAATTAGATTTTTTCCATAAATATATTCATGAAACTTTTGACAAGCAGCTCGAATTGCAAATGCCTCCTTTTCTATCTGAGGATAGTTTTGTTGAGAACTTGTCAAAGATTTTGTCGCATATGCAACAGGCTGACCTTCTTGCATTAGAACAGCCCCTATACTTTTCGAACTTGCATCTACCGATAGAGTAACGTCCTTTTTCACATCATAAAATTTTAAAACCGGTGGTGAAGTTAATTGAATCTTGATTTTCTCAAAAGCATCATCCTGATGAAAATTCCATTCGAATTCGACTTCTTTTTTCAGCAATTTTCTCAACGGTTCAGTAAGCTCAGACATGTTAGGGATGAATTTTTTCAGGTAAGTTACCATACCGAGTAATCTTTGTAGTTCTGTTCTATTTGTAGGTTTTTTCAGCTGTTTAATGGCAGAAACCTTCTCTGGATCCACTGAAAGTCCATCTTCAGATAGAATATGTCCCAAAAATTTCATTTTCGTAACTCCAAAAATACATTTTTCTTTATTCAGTTTCAATCCTGCCTTTCTCAATTTATCGATAACTTGATTGGTTGTTTGGTCAAGTTTGTCTTTGGTTTTGGCATATATGAGGATATCATCCATGGAACACTCTGTATTTGAAATACCCTTCAATATGAAATTCATGGCTTCTTGAAAGACTTCCGGTGCTGATGATAGGCCAAAAGGTAAACGTGTACGTCTTCCCCAAGGCGTGGCAAATGTCAAATATTTTTGTGTTCTTTCTGAGACTCTGATCTGCCAAAAACCTCGTCTGCAGTCTAATAAAGTGAAATATTTAGATCCTGATATTCTTGCAGATATTTCTTCGATGGTTTTTAGAGGATAGTGACGTCTGAGAATATTTTTGTTCACATCAGTAGGGTCGATACATATTCGGAGTTTGTCTTTCTGGTGGACTATAACTAATGGACTAACAGCCGGAGTAGGTTCACTTATAGGTTTTATCACTTCTAATTTGACCATACTATCCAGCTCTGCCTTCACTTGATCTCTTATAGAATAGGGAATTCTTCTTGCTGGTCTTATTTCAAATTTTGGGTTCTCGATAAGGTCAATATCATAGACGAAATCCTTGAAACAACCCAATCCATCAAAAATATCTCCATCTGGAATATTGCCTTTGACCTCACGAATTCGGGCAACTAGACCCAAATCTATACAACTTCTTCTTCCAAGGATCGGTGGTACAACTTGGTCTACAACTTTGAAAAGTACAGTTTTCTCCATATTTTTGAGCTGACATTCCAATGACACTTCTCCAATAACTGGAATTTGATCATCACTGAAACTTAGTAGTCTCTTGGTGTTCGAGGGTTTGATAATTCCTCCTAGTTTCAGAGCTAAGGACTTAGATAAGACGTTACATTGAGCTCCTGTATCCAATTTCACCTCAAATTTTTTCTTATTAACTTTCAGCATTTCATGCCAATCCTCTTCACCATTGTTCTTTATCGAAATAATATAGAAAACTTCTTCAGATGGACTATCTTCGTTTTCTTCATCTTCGACAACATTGACATTTTTCACCTTCTTCTGCTGACTTTTATTCTTGAAACACTGACTCTGAAAGTGTCCTTTCTTATTACATATTTCACATTTATAACCATAGGCGGGACATTTTTGTCTTTGATGTTTTGTGCCACATCTTCTGCATTGAAATGTGTCCGTTTTATTGTTCAATGATGAACTATTCCTTAGTAAATGTATGTGATTAGTTTCCGTAGCTGTAACTTCTCTGAGTTGTTTATTAGCCTGTTCACTAGCTTTACATATGGCTATAGCTTTCTCAAGTCCTATTTCATCTTCTGTAAGAAGTTTTTCTCGAACACTCGCAGAATTGACCCCAAAAATTATTTTATCACGCAGGAGACTATCATGCAGGACACCAAAATCACATTTTTTAGCTTGCGTCATGATAATCGTGAGAAATTCATCGAAAGTTTCATCTTCTCTTTGAATAATCCTGAAGAAATTATATCTCTCAAAAGGAATATGTGTTTTTGGCATGAAATACGATTGAAACTTTGATTTCAGCACAATTACATTTTTTTGATCAGCTTCTGTTAGATTGAAGTTATTGTAAATTGTAATTACATCTGGACCTAGTGCATTCATGAAGATAGCAGCTTGGATTTCTGGACTTTTTCTTGAAAGTTGTGTTGCAATGGCATACCATTCAAACTGTTGTATCCAATTTTTCCATGTTAGAGACATATTTTCATGATCTATAACTAGATTCTTTGGAGGACGAACACCACTAACACCTGATACTTCCGCAATTATCTCGGCTGTATCCGGCATATTACTATTATACCTTGTATGAATCTCCACAATTTCTCAAAGCTCCCCTTTCGATAGAACTTCTGACACCATGTAAAGTTATCTTGAGATATAATAATTATGATTGACAATATCTTTATTTTATTCACTGTCACAACTGATGTATATAGTAACTATGGTATTTACGTTACAGTAATAGCTATTGTGAACTTACAGTTTGACGCATTATGTTGGTTCAGTGCGGAAGCCAGTAGGCCCATTAGGAGTTTGGTCTCTAGGTTCCAGACACTTCTTTGGAATGAGCCAAAAATACCTATTCTGCATTCGGTTTTTTCATTTCTTTATTGTTGCACCATTCAATAGAACGCGTGTATAGCTTCTCATATCTTTCTTAAGACTTCGTTGGTGATATTAACGCATCTGTATCAAATCTCTATAAATAGAAGTTTTTGATCACATTGTGGCATTTCCACTGAATCGAAAATGACAGTAACGCTGTGTCTGTCACTTCGACAATTTCAAACTTATTTGAGGTTTGATTGGCATGACAAATTGACGTTTCCCGTCAGATCAATCCAAATCTATAGGGGAATTTTTATAATAATCCATTTTTATTTCTCAATATTTCTTAATTTTTACAATAAATAGTGCAATTTGATGGATGATTCTAAACATACATACTTAATACTGCAACAAACAATCTTAAACTTTTAAATTCCATCACCAACCACTTATATTACTAGCGATTATATCATATCTTTGTTTTCCCGCACTAGTGCGGGAAAAAATTTCCCGCACTAGTGTGGGAAAATTTTCCCGTACTGTTGCGGGAAAATGACACTTCCCAAACTAAATTGCGTGCGGGTATAGGGTGAATCACGCACGCTTGTAGAAAAAATATTTTCCATGAAATCCATTTTTTCGATTTAAATAAAGATTCCGTAAGATACAGTGCCAAAAGTGAATGGAACTGTTGTATGTTTGGTTGCCTATACTACAATCATGCATCGAGGCCAATTGATCAATGATAGGGGTCATTAACGATCAATTTCATATACACATTGAACCCACTTCATCATTTGATACGAGGGCGACGGAAAAGTCAGTTTTTTTATAAACTCAAAAAATAATTATGTTTTCTTACCCATGCCAGATCCACAAATGATTCCGATTTCGGGTTTGAAAGGTACCAGCCTCTTGAGGAAATCGGCTGTTTGAACCAGCGATTCATAAGTGCTCCTGGACAAAAATTTTGATTATTTCTTGAAATATCTATATGAGCACACGAGAGGAAATTCCTATGATATTCGAGGAATATCGTGCGTACCTATGGGGGTAGGTAATGGATTTTTTTTAAATTTCACGCACGTTCCAGGCAGCATAGGATATTCCTTGAATATTCTCTAAATATACTAAAAAGGAAGGAATATATTCCGATTGTCCAACGAATATTCCTGAAATATATACATATGCCCAGTGATTTTCCAAAATGATATACATGGAATATTCCAGCGGGAATATATTCGGAAGTATGAATATTCTCAGAATATTCTAGTTTGATTGTTCAAGGAATATTCAGATATGAATGGTATAGGAATATTTCCAACTGAATATTCTGTGTTGTATATTCATGACCCACTAAGCAAAGTTGAAAGTTATGTTTATGCCATATTGAAGCAATTACCCAAACGGACGTTCAGCAATATTGTAAAGGTACAGTATGCTAATGAAACGTTGCAGCAATATTAAATGTTGCTGAGACCTTGCTGGAACGTTACTTCTACAAATTCACATTTGCAATATTGCTGAACATTGCATCGACAAAGCTTCCAAATTTGCTATGTGGGGAAATATTACTAACTGGATATTGTGTGTTATATATTCATGAGATATTCCATGAATATCTCTATGTTTTCAATAGAAGGATACAGCATGAACACTGATGTTTATTCTACAGATGTGATAATCGAACATTTATTATACAGAGTGACCCATTTGAAAGCGGGCCACCCCTGTATCTCACGTAATCGTTGGGTAAGGATCATGAAATTTGCTGGAGCGAGAGATATACCAAAACTGCACTCTATGACCAAGTGGGGTCATCTTCAGTGATATACACTGCTCGCCAACAGCCATGGAACCACCCCAATTTCCGGAAAATGATATTAGGAGTCAAAATAGGTTGAAAATCACTTCGAATTCGGAATCAGGACTCCCAATTCACCAACTCTTCATATTTTTCCTTGAAAATTTTCAGTTCTGAAAAATTAAATTTTGTCGCACTTTTCACGGAAGCACCCCTGTATCTCACGTAATTGACTTCATCTTTGGTTTTTCCGTTCCTCCTGCAAATTTTAGAACCCTACCACAATAATTACGTGAGATACGGGGGTGCGCTTCCATGAAAAGTGCGACAAAATGTAATGTTTCAGAACTGAAAATTTCCAAGGAAAAATATGAATAATTAGTGAATTGGGCGTCCTGATTCCGAATCCGAAGTGATTTTCAACCTATTTTGACTCCTTATATCATTTTCCGGAAATTGGGGTGGTTCCATATGGCTGTTGATGGCGAGCAGTGTATATCACTGAAGATGACCCCACTTGGTTATAGAGTGCATTTTTGATATATCTCTCGCTCCAGCGAATTTCATGATCCTCGCCCAACGATTACGTGAGATACAGGGGTGGCCCGCTTTCAAATGGGTCACTCTGTATTTTGTAATAAATTTTCTTATAAATTTTGAAACGAAAAGTGTTTTATGATTCGATTCTGAACAACGATTCTCAAGATATCGTTATGTATAATATCATTCAATACGATTACTGGTCTGGGGATCGAGACGTTGCTCTAACATCAGTCTTGGAGTCACGGGTTTGAGTCCATCTTGGGTCACTTTTTTTCATTTTGAAATATGTATATTGGAATATCCCAGGAACATCCAAGTAGTATTTCTAGAATGTAGTCTAAAGATCCATGGAATAGTTTTTTGAACATATTCCATGAATATCTGAAGAATTCCAATCCCAATATTCAGAAAATATTCCACAAATATTCTAGAATATTCCAAATACTCCCTAGAATATTTCAATATTCCAGGTACCTACACTAGCGTGCGAAACAATCCAAAAGTTAGCCTGAAGAAACTTTCATTATTGGTATTAAATATTCAGAATACTCCCCAAAAATTTGAGAAAATCTATTTCCCCACGCTAATAGAAAGAATAATTGACGTAAAAATAAAACATGTATCACCTAACTCATCTATACAACATAGCGACGGCAAAGTTAAATATTTTGATTTTATTTCACAATCACTTGTGCGGTGTCGAAATATCTGACATGTGAAACACTGATATTCGTTTCAGCGACACATTGAATGATATATATCTCAAAATTATATAAAGATATCTATTTCTCTTTGAGCATAAATATTTTATTTCAACTAATTTTCGCCAAAGTCCACTGTATGTAGATACCTATGCAGAAAAAAACCGGATTAGAAAACAAAAATTGAAAAATGTGTCATTTGGAAAAAAGGTTGACGCTGACGTTACAAATCTCTTATAGTATCTGATGAGCAATTTTATTTGCCTATTTGTTTTTCAAAATCGAATATTTGAATGACGGCGTTATATCTAGGCCTGTGGCTCGATTCGGAGCTTCGTTTAACAAAGCATGTGAACTTAGTCAAACTACCTTCAATGTACTCAGACAATTGTATCCAAATCGGGATCTACTCAGCTCGAAACTCAAACTCAAATGCTCAAACTGTGTGAGTCACTTATCACCTCTAAAGTTTCCTACTGTGATAGTATTTATGGACCTGCCTTGCGGCAATCTGACTGTTTGCGCCTGCAGCGCATCCAAAATAGTTGTTTACGGTTTTCTTTCGGTGTCCGAAAATATGACATCTCATCAGCAATGAAGGAATCAGGTTGGCTCGAGCTTGAGAAACTCAGAACTCTGCACCTGTTGATTATCACCTATAATGTACTGACGACAAACACGCCTGAGTACCTTTAAAAAAAACTGACATCATTTTCAGTTATAAATAGATTTGCAACTCGTAACAAATCTATTCTAGTCATCATTCCCAAACACAAGACTGCAATCTTCACTCGCAGCTTCTCGTACATGGCACCGAAACATTATAACCTACTCCCCAGTGAATTTAGATCATATACAATTAATAATTTCAAAAAAAAGTTGAAGCTTTACCTAATTCAGTTAGACGCCATAATTACCTAATACCGAACCTTAGCTACTCATTAAGGATTGTCGACTGTCCATATTCCTGACTAACCACTATTAACTAAGTACCACTTTTTTTTTCTTTTTTGTGCTATCATCTTGTGTACAACGGTTGAGTTTGAAAACAGCTTAGGCTGACACTCCGCCCTTTCACCAATAATTATTGTAATATCGTATCTCCACTTGGATCCTTGTTTGTATGTACTTTGGTGCATAAAGACGTATTATTATTATAATTATTATTATATGGGTATTCTCTTTTAATACAATGATAACTATATAGTTGTAGGTACGGTACCTGGACTGAAATCATACTGTCGTTCTTTCGTAAAACATCAAACATTTGCCTGGCAATGATTTTAATTGAAAATATCCAAATCAATCATAAAGGTGAACTTACATGATTTCTAGTGATCAACTACACACACTACAACTGTAGCACCAAATATGAGCTTTTTCACAGTGTGAAACAAGTTATACCTACTTTACATAATAATAGAGTGGTTGCGTTCCATTTTTGAACCGTACAAAAAATTTTATAATTCGATATTATTATATCTCCACTATTATAGTGCGGTTCATGAGTGATGGATGAATTCTTTCAAAAACAGGTGAAAACGTCAATCAATTCTTCTGATTGTACATTCATTAACATACTTAATTATTTATAATGAGATCTATACACTATACAGGATGTTTCAAAAAAACCTAACCCCCTTGCTAGGGTAGGTAGAACATTGCAAAATAAGTTGGGTTTGCTCTGTGAAAAAATGTCGTAACAGCATCGGTTTTCATGATGCAAGGTGTTGGAAAAATTATTTTTTTACACATTTTTCACGATTATTCCGAAACTACTAGCAACATTGTGATGAAATTTTGTATGGATGTTTCTTGAAATCTGACACATCGCATGAATTTGTTTTTATACCTGACTCTCATAGAGGGCGCTAGTTACACGGTTCGTACCGAGTAGTTTTGAACATAACTTTTTTGAGGTTAGATTTTCCAATTCAAAAATAATATGAACTTGAACATCATTCAATTTTACACCAAAAAGGTACTCTTGGTGAAACTCGATACTATGTTCCGTTTTCGGAATATTTCGATTTGAAAATAATGGAGTAGTAATGATGCTGGTATAAAATGAATTTTATTTGAGTTCAATTACCTATTTATTCAGGTTCAAAAACAATAAAATCATTCTTGTGCTGAAGTAATTGATAGAACGAACAATCATAAGTAGAAAATTAAGAGATATTTGACTAGAAACATGAAATATTTAATAAGTTAGAGTAAGTGTTCAAAATGTCCTACGTTTCGAGGAATACACGATTATATATTCTTTTTTAAGAATATATTATTCTTCTGAACAGTTGAGGATCAGCTGTTAGGTCATTTAAGTGATGTTCAATTATGTCTCACAACTCTTGACGTGAATTTATACCTATGTGGCATAGAATTTCTGCTAAAGATACAACAAAACTGTGTAATCCATGTTCTTAGTCAAATCTGTTTAGATGTTATATGTTTGCATCAGAAAAGTATTGTTGTTTTCGGTTTTCAATAAATAGGTGATAATTTTTCATAATACTCACTCTAATAAGTCTAATACATAGCTTTACCAGCAACAGTTATCACTTCATCATTTTCAAATCGAAATATTCCGATAACGGAATACAGTATCGAATTTTACCGAGTGTAGATTTGGATTGAAAAATCTAACCTCAAAAAAGTTATGTTCAGAACTACTCGGTACGACCCGTGTAACTAGCGCCCTCTATGAGAGTAAGATATAAAAACAAACGCATGCGATGTGTCAGATTCCAAGAAACATCCATACAAAATTTCATCACAATGGTGCCAGTAGTTTCAACATAATCGTAAAAAATGTGTAAAAAAAATATTGTTTCAACACATTGTATCTTGAAAACGGATGGCATTTTTTTACTGAGCAAACCCAACTTATTTTTCGATGATCTACATATCCTAGCAAGGGGGTATGGTTTTTTTGAAACACTCTGTATAGCAATTAAGTATGTTATCTTCGTACATATTTTCGTGTGGAGATCAGAATCACACTGATTTCTGCAATCATTGAATTTGTCTTGAAGTGGCGTACCTACTCGATATTTTTTTAATTGTATGTTCAGTTCTCCAGATAAAGTTGCTTGTCAAATAATCGAATATCTCGTACCTACTCCAGAGAATTGGTCAGTGAATTTCAAAGGACTGGTTGCGTAACGAGGGAAAATGGATCTGGAAGAAAATCTATTCCAGAAGAACCTGGCTCAAAAACTGAAATGGATATATTGTGCATTATTTTTGAAAATATTCATTGCATTCCGAATCCGTCTCCATAATTCCTGTTCAGTATTTACTGGTTCAAAGTATACCTTAAACTCTATAGGTACTGCTCCCCATGAAATATAGCATTGTTCCTCTGCAGCTTCATCTTCTTGTTTGAAAACTGCAGTGGAAATTCAGAGTGGAATGTGGTAGAGCCTCATCATGCATGAGCCAGCATATATTGTGAATAAGGTGTTCCATTGATTATTATCGTCAGTTTTAGTCGATGAGGCAAGATAATTGGACCAAAGATGAAGATTCCTTAAATTGCGAAATTCCTGCCCATGCATCATCGGTTGTCGTATCATTCCAGAGTTTGTCTACATCTGATAAAATTGTCTCTATTTTATAGAATGTACGTCGGAAGAACCTTTTTTCTTATCGCTTGGACCGCACGAATGGGAATCACTATAATGTTCAAAGAACATCGTGCGTTCCTAGGAAGGATAGGGACAGGAGGTATGTATTGGATTTTTTTTGAACTTCTGGAGATTATATCATGTTGTTGGGAATACTACTTCCACAGGCAATGAATTCCAGAGCCTAGCCGTTTTATGCATGAAGGAGTCTTGATAAAGTGCTGTTCGACATCTTTCGAGGTTGACAACGAAAGGATGTGCTGACTGGGCTTGTCTATTTCGTCTGATTGGTATTGCTAGTGGAGGGATGATAGCAGAGATTTCCGAAGAACATTTCCCGTGGAAGTATCGATAGAAAAGTCAAAGGTCGCCGACCTTTCTACGGTGTTCCAATGATGTCAAAGAGTGAGTGAGTGTGGCATCACCCATCAGGCGAATGGCTCTTCTCTAGATGGAATCTAAGAGCATCAGCGTATGTTTTGGTGCTGAACCCCATATGTGGGAACAGTATTCTAGAACAGGTCGTATCTGTGCTATGTAGGTCAGAAGCTGTTGAGGTGTAAAGTAGCTTTTCGCACGGAACAAGAATCCGAGTTTTTGTGAACCAGCTTTTGCGATGGATCGGACATGATTATCCCATGAAAGAGTGTTGCTGATGGAAATACCGAGCATAGATATGGTGGGCTTGGTGGGGATGGTGGAGCCAGACATTACAATATCGGGCATACTGAGTTCCGCCTTTCTAGAGAAAATGCAGGCTTGAGTTTTGGTGGCGTTGAATTCAACTAGGTTGTTGGTTCCCCAGGCTGTGATTTCAGCAAGATCTTCATTGACAGCATTGACCTGCCTGCGTCGTGAGTTCTTAGTTTCCTGGGAAGAGATGGGAATTCTGGAAGAGAACGCAGTATGGAGGGTAATATCATCTGCAAAGCTGTGGATGGGACAAGTTGTCACTCCCAACAGATCATTGATATGAAGCAGGAATAAAGTTGGTGCCAAAATTGATCCTTGTGGGACGCCGGAATTGATGCCAATGGTATCAGACGAAACACCGTCCACCACCACGTGAAGCGATCTGCCTGAAAGAAAACTCGATAAGAGATGGCATAGCTGAGGTGGTAAGCCGTATGATGGTAGTTTGTGGAGGAGTCCTTCGTGCCAAACACGGTCGAATGCTTTCGATATGTCCAACGCGACAGCTAGAGATTCCCCGTGTTTTTCTAATGAAGCTGGGGGAGATGGACTTTTTACGTCCTCACTGTATTTAGGTTCAGTGTAGAACTTCTTGAATATGCCACCTAGTATATATTATATGAACATCGACTAATTATTATCAGATTACTAATCAGATATAGAGTAGATACAGTTAGCAGAATAAAAACGATAATGGATTATAACTGTTACGTATACTTACCAATATCGTATTCTACAATGCCACATTATTTATTTTTTTGCAATAATTCCAATTTAATTATTATCAAGTACATGCAGAGTCGTTCCAACAAAGATTATCATGGGAGAAAGTTGTTCAATCTTTTCGTTGTCATTATTTTATTATTTTCGTCATTATAGTGGTGGATGCTACATTATACCTCGAATTTGCATTCATAATATTGATCTTCCGCTCCACTAAAACATTTCATGACCCACAAAAAAATATTTTGACACTCATTCATTATTATGATTGCCTTTATTATTATGATTCAGTTAATCACATACACTTATAAATTACATGGTTTTTCGACACACTCTGTTTAAATTACTTTTACAATATAAGTAATAAATGTACATAAAAGTACTGTCTGTAGTTCAATCGAGGGAGTGGTACATTCATTTTACTTGATTTTTTGGGATTTTCTTCTCGTTTCTATTAAATGAAAATGAAAGTGTATTATCTCAACACTGAGAAGTGTCAGACTATAAGCAGAGCACAACTTCCAAAGAAAAATATTTTGCATTTTCATGTTGAGAACGGAAGCAGATCCGTTCCCGAAACGTCCAAAGATTAGTAAAAATTCGATATTTTTTCAATATATCTATATGTCTCTCCTTCCATTATATTCTACGTGTAGAATTTCGAAATAATCATTAAAATTATGGTTTTCTATAAATATATGGTTGGCGTATGTTGAATGTGTTCTCTTTTTCAAGAAATTCTCCTTATGTTCATGAATGCACTGATTGAACGTACGACCTGTCTGACCGATATATACCTTAGGACAAGATGACACAGTTGAGTTTGTACACCCCTGATTTTTTTAATTTGAAAGTTTGTCTTCATTAATTTTGATGAATCTTCACAACATGTTATGTTATTTATTCTATATGCTCCTTCCAAGTCCTGTACATGTTGAAAAGAAGCTAATTTTTCCGTTGATGATTGAAATAGGTTGAAGTTCTATATTTTTGATTATTATTTTCGATGGAGAGATGAACTTCTTGAATAGCGTCATTACGAAGTTTTTCGGATCATCAACTGAAAAATTAGCTTCAATTCTACATAAACATGATTTAAAAGTATCATATAGAACAAATAACACGCTGGGAAGCTCCATCGAAGATAATGAACACAAAACTTTTAAATTCGAAAAATCAGGGGTATACAAACTCAACTGTGAATCTTGTCCTAAGGTATATTATACCGGGTGTCAACGAATCTATTAGACAAGTCATAACTTCTAGACCATTATAGGTGTGTCAAAATGAGATTTGGTATAGGTAAATGGTATGTGAAGAGGAGAGTTCTCACATATTTTTCACTTTCCGGTCACATCCGGTTTCACCGGAAATGGCTCCGGTTCTGAATTTTTAAAAGGAACACCCTGTATATTGTAACATTTCTGGATTTCTGAGACAATTCTAGATCAGAATGTGACATTTCCGAAAGTTTCTATGCCTATTTGATGTTTTCGGATTCACTTTTGAAATTACATCTAGGTGGTCATGATCGGAAGAAGTAAACAAATCTAAGGACATCAGGTCATATCAGAAAATTACAATCGCGAAGTTTTAGTGACAAGTATGATAGATATGAATAAGACAAGTTGGCAAAATTAGATTTTCGTGTCTAACTATTATATTTCAAATGGCGACCATTTTTTGACAAGCACTTTCCGAAAAAAGGATATTTTGAGGAATCTGAGGATACTAATTTATTTGACAAATGAGAACATAAATTAAATACGACTGACGAAAATACTTCATGATAATTAATTTACTTTCGTCAAGAAATCCAAAAATGTTACAATATACAGGGCGTTCCATTTAAAAATTCAGAACCGGAGTCACATACCATTTACCTATACCAAATTTCATTTTGATACACCTAATGGTCCAGAAGTTATGACTTGTCTAATAGATTCGTTGACACCCGGTATATATCGGTACGTCAAATCAGCGCATTCATGAACATAAGGTAATTCTCTTGAAGAAGGAAAAAAATTCAACATACGCCAACCATATATTGCCAGAAAGCTATAGTTTCGATATTTTCGAAATTCTGCACGTAGAAAATGAAGGAAAGAAATTCAATCATTTTGAATCATTAGAAATCAACAAACTCGAAAATTCTGACATTTTACTTACGATCAATTAGATTCATCAATAGTTCACCACTGTTGTTTTCTTTGTAGGTGATGATATGTATTTGCTATCAACCCTTTCATGTTAATCCGGTACGCATATTTCGAAAAGCGTACTCAATAGGTCTCAGCGCCAGTGCTGAAACCGAGACGTGTTTCCAGAGCTTGGATGTGCCGGAATACCGTATTCAGTTGGTCATCGCTGAGGAACGTATCAGAGACGCCTTTTATGTTCAATTTGAGGATGAAATGCGAATAAACCCGTCCCTATTACGGCAATTATTTGGTGTAATCGTTCTTTTATTACTGAACGAAACAGATCGGCAAGAGCTAGCACAGCTAGCACTAAGGAGTGAAATTTCTCCTACATTTTTCAAAGAAATGTCCTAGCCTGAACAGTATAAGGAATGCACATTGAATGAGAACCTATCTGAACCTATTTACAATTCCGTGAATAATTCTATTTTCCCTTCGTTTTTCAAAAGCAGTATTGACCCTGAAGCAAAAGTCGAGTATGTCAATAATATTAATAGAATGAATGATGAATTTGGTCGTATCACTCAAGTTCTTGAGAATGATATGTATATCAGTAATATGACTGAAATTTCGAGTTTTGTCAAGGTACTAGAAAAGGACCCCGCACTTTTTCTATATAAAAATGGCGTTGCGTCGAATTTCCCCAATTTTTGGTAAATGATAGTACTCGACATACTGATTGAATATGCCCAGTCCCAACTCAATCCTATGACTAGTTTACGAGATACAGGGTGTTGAAGTTGAAGAATACCTGATTTTTCTCGGCCTATATCTCTAAGATAGGACAAATGAATTCCAATTTTTCGGGAGCACGTAATAGTTATGCCCTTAGGCGCAAGAACTATATAGGTATTCGACCAAAACTGATTTTTATTACAGGGTGATTCTCATTTCAAATAATGTGTTTTTTTGAATATCTGAATATCAATGCTACAAATTGATAACAATTACAAAATGAGATTTATAGCCAAGTATGCTCTTCTTACATCAATTGAATTCGTAAAATATAATAATTATACATGGTGTTTCATTAATGCTGTTGATTGCATAATTGGTCTATCCTAAAGTTCATTGGGCCACCTCGTATTATCGGGTTGATTCCAGACATTCAAAATATTTTTGAAGGATGTATCCCAATGAGTTCCATGATATACAGAGTGATTCATCGATTGAAAAAATTGACAACCACGAAAAAATATTCAAAAACCACTATTTTTTTCATCACCCTCTAATTCGAAATTATTACCGTCGATGTAAGATTTTTTTCCACCAATATACTCAGTATGGATATTTCAATCAAATTGGGAATTTTCAGACCCATGCTATGACTAGTTTTTTTTATACATCGAATAATGTGAAAATAATTATGGAAAAGTAATTACATAATAACACGAAAAATTGCTCCGAATCGCAAAACTAGTAGTCACTAGTCAACTATGTCAAAAAATGTGATTTGTTCGTAAACAAAATCTAGTGGTCTTATTATAGGTCCGCTAGCAAAACATCTCGAAAATGTTTTTCAGAAAACATCAAACAAATCACAATATGCCCCCGAAAAAATCTCATCAACGACACAACTCATCAACGATCCCACTCATATAAACGTGCTAAAACTCATGAGCGTTCCAAGTCGACAGCGGTTTTTCCCAACTCAATCCTATGACTATACTTTTCGAAAAAAATATGAAACTAAACTTCCGCAAACGCCTAGTGAGAGGTGCGCGTTAATATATTTTGCAACTCTCCTTTATCCAACCAACTTCCAATCTTTTGATCATACTGTATATTGTTAGAATCGAAGTTAGTATATGCACATCGGAAAGACACTAAAGTTGGAGTTTTGGTTATGTAGATATTCGTTACCGGGTTCAGTATAGACTTGAAAGAAAAATGGAATACAGGAACATCAGTAGGTACCGAGGAATCATCATTTATCCAACACATCAAAAATATAGTAAAATAATAATGAAACAATCTCGAAGCCTCTTTCTTCCACTCAATATCAATTCAGAATTGCAATCATAGATTTTGAAAAAATACATGAACCAACTCGTTTTCCAACAACATCTATTTGTTGGAAGAAATAGTGGCATTAGGTAATGTATATCGTAAGATATACATACCGTAATAGATCGATAGACATCCTCAAATAACTATAAAATTATATTTTAGGGTAAGTTCTAGTCCCAATTCAAGTTGACAACTGATATTTTCGGAATCGGCGGGGTCGAATTAGTCTAGAAACTTGGGTTGTCACGAATTAATAAGTATGTTTTACTTCGTAGAAGTCGAATTTGGATTATCGCAACCAGATAGAATATTTTTCAGTAGGCTTAGGAAACAAAATCATGATATCAATAAATGTGTCTGTCATCCAGCAACTTTCGGGTTGTCAGTATCTTAAAATATCATATCAGCGTATATCTTTATTCTGAGTGTTTTTTAAGTCGTTTTCAGTAATTGTTTAGTGAATTTAGTGCGCATTATGGCATTTGCAAATAGGGTAAGATGTTATGTATGCGAAGGGAATTTCATTCCTAGACTCACAATTCGTATAAATCGTGAAGATAATGTTGATTTTCTGCAAATTGCAACATTTAGAAGACAAGCTGCTGGAAATCCTCCAATTGACATTTTTGATGATACCAGAGTTTGTTTCAATTGTCATAACAGTGTAATAATTGATATCAATGAGATGGAAAATAACCCAAACTGTCTTCGCCTAAATGTATTGAGTCCAGTAATGAGCCGTGCCTGCATAATCTGTAATGCTCGTCAACATGTTCAGAGAATAACTCTTGCATGTAGGGTGAACATTTTTGTTGTAACGAATATTTATGTTCCGGACTTTCTGAGAATTTGTGGTCATCATCTTGACCCTCATGGATTTCTCTTGAATAATTTGCATGGAGGTTTGAATTTTATCAACAAACCCTATTTGATATCAAATATGCTTCAATTTCTACAGTGTATGAGAACAGTTGCCAATGAAAATAGACGTATTAGAAACTGGGATGATATTGATAGTTTTACAGAAGAAGAGTTCAGAGCTCTGACGTCGATTTCAAAAGAAGATTTTCAAGAACTTTATGGATTTTGTGATACAATCGAGCAAGGGGGAAATAGAAGGCATATCAAAAAGAAACATTTACTGACATTTCTAATCAAAATGAAACATGGAGTTTCAGATGAGTTTTTGAAAATCTTGTTTCATTTTTCTTCAAGACAAACAACTAGCTTGATAATATCGAATGTGAGGATATCTCTAATGCAAAGATTTGTAACTAATAATATTGGTTTCGACTCTATTACAAGAGACGATTATATTAATAGACACGTGTCTGTATACACCAATCAGCTATACAACCCTTCTCCCAATATCCCAAAAGCAATTGTGTATATAGACTGTACATATAACAAAATAGAAAAAAGTAGTAATTTCCGGATATTGAGACAATCCTACTGCTTCCATAAAAATGAGCACCTGGTTAAGCCTGAAATTATGGTCGCTCCTGATGGCTACATCTTGGCAATTAATGGTCCATACTTTTCTGATGCTAGAAATAATGATGCCACCATTCTGCAGCATGAGCTACAGAATGATATAAATAGAATGAGGACATGGTTTCAAGAAGGCGATGTAGTGATAGTCGATAGGGGTTATAGGGACTCTATTGGTCTTTTACAGGATCTTGGTCTCCATTACCATATGCCACCATTTCTACCACCAAACCAAAGACAACTCACAACAATCGAAACTAATAGGGCACGCTTAATTACTAGCACCAGATGGATTGTAGAGGCTAGAAATGGGCATTTCAAATCGATTTTCAAATTTTTCCGAGGAGCGATATCAATAACACATGTTGCAAAATTACGCGAATTCTATTTGATTGCTGGCGCCCTAATAAACAAATACCATCCTCCAATAAGGATGCCGGGCACATTGGAATTAGCTACACAAATGTTGCATGATATCGAAGAAGTCAACATTGTTTAGGCCCGA
Organism: Phaedon cochleariae; assembly: GCA_918026855.4. Taxonomy (NCBI): domain Eukaryota; kingdom Metazoa; phylum Arthropoda; class Insecta; order Coleoptera; family Chrysomelidae; genus Phaedon; species Phaedon cochleariae. The sequence continues at coordinate 4,528,358 of OU896719.1, read as the reverse complement.
GTTGAGGCTGAAAACCTCCGTACAAGAAATGGTCGATGGTTTCGTTTGAACCATAGACATGTACCGACGTTTCCTCGACTTGACTTAGAATATTTGAAAACACTCACAGGGTCATATCACATTCACTTAGCTGCCTCCTACATACAAGACACGATACAAAGAGATGGAGGGGAACAAAATACACTCGATATTGACGAACTCATTGAGGAACCCAATTTTTTAAGATTTCGAGTATTTTCTCGGTTCAGAAATGCCACTAAACATATGCTGTGGTTAGTATTCAGAGAAATCGATGATAATAATTTACAAGATCCGCCCATTTTAGGGTACTACTGTACTTGTAGGTCCGGTGCTAGAACATTAGGGACGTGTGCACACGTAGCCAGTGTGGTATGGTTCCTTGGATACGCAAGAAACCAAGGAAATATTACCTTTCCATCTGATCGCCTTTTGAATTGTATCGACGATGCTGCAAATCGATTGAATCCTGAAAATATGAACATCGGTCCGGAACTGATTTGAATCTGGCGATTAGTTGATTTCTGTGTTCCTTGTGAAACATAATTATAGTAGTAGTAGTAGTATATGTCCTTCGTTGGTAGGTATGTACATACCAACCAACCATCGATCCCTAATGAGGTCCTTTAGCCCATAGTGTTCTGAACATGTATCTATATTGTATGTAGGCACGCAACAGTGAATCGTGCAGGACTATCCCCAGCCGATGCTCCGAAACTCCACAATATTTAATTCGTATATTAATATTCGAAAAATTCCTTGCGCTGTCTGGGAATCGAACCCACGACCCCGCAGTCCTGACTCGGGTGCTCGTCCACTGCGCCAATCCTGCCTACACACAATCATATTATAGGTATTGGAACTTTCACTTTCTAACGTGGACTAGGCCTACAGGGGATACCACAATAAAAAAAACGCGCCTGAAACTCTACCTCTCAGGTGGTGGGGAAACGAGTTGGTTTGTCTATTTTTTCAAAATCTGTGATTGAAATTCTTAATTGACATTTTTCTTTCAGGCCTATACTGAACCCGGTAACGAATATCTACATAACCAAAACTCCAACTTTAGTGTCTTTGCGATGTGCATATACTAACTTCGATTCTAACAATATACAGTATGGTCAAAAGATTGGAAGTTGGTTGGATATAGGAGAGTTGCAAAATATATTAACGCGCACCTCTTACTAGGCGTTTGCGGAAGTTTAGTTTCATACTTTTTTCGAAAAGTAGTCATAGGATTGAGTTGGGAAAAACCGCTGTCGACTTCGAACGCTCATGAGTTTTAGCACGTTTATGAGTGGGATCGTTGATGAGTTGAAAGTTGATGAAAGGGGTGCGTAGAATAGTTGTGTCGTTGATGAGATTTTTTCGGGGGCATATTGTGATTTGTTTGATGTTTTCTGAAAAACATTTTCGAGATGTTTTGCTAGCGGACCTATAATAAGACCACTAGATTTTGTTTACGAACAAATCACATTTTTTGACATAGTTGACTAGTGACTACTAGTTTTGCGATTCGGAGCAATTTTTCGTGTTATTATGTAATTACTTTTCCATAATTATTTTCACATTATTCGATGTATAAAAAAAACTAGTCATAGCATGGGTCTGAAAATTCCCAATTTGATTGAAATATCCATACTGAGTATATTGGTGGAAAAAAATCTTACATCGACGATAATAATTTCGAATTAGAGGGTGATGAAAAAAATAGTGGTTTTTGAATATTTTTTCGTGGTTGTCAATTTTTTCAATCGATGAATCACTCTGTATATCATGGAACTCATTGGGATACATCCTTCAAAAATATTTTGAATGTCTGGAATCAACCCGATAATACGAGGTGGCCCAATGAACTTTAGGATAGACCAATTATGCAATCAACAGCATTAATGAAACACCATGTATAATTATTATATTTTACGAATTCAATTGATGTAAGAAGAGCATACTTGGCTATAAATCTCATTTTGTAATTGTTATCAATTTGTAGCATTGATATTCAGATATTCAAAAAAACACATTATTTGAAATGAGAATCACCCTGTAATAAAAATCAGTTTTGGTCGAATACCTATATAGTTCTTGCGCCTAAGGGCATAACTATTACGTGCTCCCGAAAAATTGGAATTCATTTGTCCTATCTTAGAGATATAGGCCGAGGAAAATTAGGTATTCTTCAACTTCAACACCCTGTATCTCGTAAACTAGTCATAGGATTGAGTTGGGACTTGGCATATTCAATCAGTATGTCGAGTACTATCATTTACCAAAAATTTGGGAAATTCGACGGAACGCCATTTTTATATAGAAAAAGTGCGGGGTCCTTTGGAAACTCCTACACAAATAATGACATTCATTTGTGATGAAATAAAACAACGACGATCTCTTGAGATCAAAGTACAACCTACTGCCATATATCTCGAAGAAAGAATAGGAACATTACTGGTGGAAGAATACAATCTGGTCGACCGAGTAATATAGAAAGGAAATCCAAAAAACGACAACATAATATATCATTGAATATTGAGGTGAATGTACCACCAGCAAAAAACATTGATTGCATGATTGGATCAATGAATAATGAGTTGATGAAATTACTTTTCCTTTGTGAGTCATTATCACATAATACATATCATATGAATTGTGTTTTATTTTTTCGTGATTGAAAAATAAAAATATCTCCCTCCGAATAGACGAAATGGAGACGAGTTTATTTGTATATACGGCGTTTAAAGATAATGGAAAAGCGTCTCTGATACGTCCCTTAGCGATGACCAACTGAATACGGTATTCCAGGACATCCAAGCTCTGGAGTACGCTTTTCAAAATACGCATCCGGTACACCGTATTCTAATGTAGATATTGTGCCTAATCTCCAAAAATGGAGGTTTATTGAACCTGTCCACAAGTTACTAATCCTTCAGGTTGAGAAAGTTGGATATATAAGCAAGCCAAGGTTAGTTTAGTTTATCGTACCAGTATATCACCTGACGAAGCTTACTGCGTTAGCGAAACATGTCGTGTGTTTGAGAATCTTGTGGAAATCTTATCTTTTCTGAAGTTTTCACTTTTCCAAAATTCGTTTTTCCATAGAACGGCCAGGCTTTGGAATCCTCTGCCAATGGAAGTATTCTCAAGAACTTACGATATCCAAAGGTTCAAGAAAAATTCCAATACCTATCTCCTCTAACTACACAAGAAAAAAAAATTGTTTGATGCTACAAAATTTTTGTGAATTCAACAAAATCTGAGTGTCATATATCCACGACAAAATATGTTGTCACCGCAACAAATGTTTTTTGTCAGTTTTCAATTCAAAATTCATTTGATCAACTCATTAATGATTCAAATCAACAGCAGGAATTGGTTGAATAAACAAAGATTATTTTTTTCCTATATTACAATATTCTTCTATTATGAACGATTCTGTTGATTGAAATGATTATATCATTTCATTCAAGTGACAAAATTTTCAGTTTTTCAGAGAGTGAATATGTTTAAATAACAAAATATATACTTCAATCAACAAAATTGTATTTAGAATTGACGAAATATTTTGCTGAATAATAAAAAAGAAATCCAATAACTGAATTTCAAAACTGAGAGAGATAAGAGATCAATTTCCTCAGTTGATTCAAGACTATTAGGTTGTATAAGCGTAATAAGAAATTCTAGGACAGCCTAAAATAATTATATGAACGGATGTTTTGGGTAGGTATATGTACAATTGTACACCCTAATCGAGGTGAGCGTAGGAAGGTTGGAAGAAACGCCACCTGGTGGCAAGAATGCAACTAGATAATCATCCAACAAAATATTTGTTTGATATAATGTTCTTGTGGGTTCTGTTCAACAAACTAATTTGTTTGAAATAACAACATATTTCTTGATAGTGATGTGTTGAATCAACAAAATATAATGTTGACATAATCAATTAAATTTTGTGGAATAGAAGAAAACCTTTGGGTTGCACAATGAAATGATTGTTGACTCAACAAAATATGATGTTGTATTTAGTTATATATTTGTCAAAATTAATTTAATTTTGTCAACATTAATTCAATTTTGTCGAATAGACAAAATGCATATGATTGAATGAACAATGAGATAATAGTTGGAACAACAAAATTTGTTTTATGTCAACTATTAATGTTGTTGAATGAAATGAGACTTTTGTTCAAGTAAGCAAATATTTCAATCAAATTATTTAGTTTCTTTGAATAGGTTGCGTATTTGGAATGAATATATATTTTGTGGATTCCGCAAAATTATGTTTAATTCACCAATAAAAAATTAACAAAACTTTTTTTCCGTGTTTGCGTCTCGGTTAACTAACTAATCTCGCGACTGGAATGAATCACTTCCCTCCTCGCTGTGTAATATACTATTTCCATTGAATTTTTCGACTTCTAAATTCTTTGGATTCCATTCGTTAGGAAAAACCAATAGAATGACCAAAATTATTTTGTTGGTGCAACAAAACTTTTTTTTTCGTGTATCCTCCCAAGGTACGCACGGTGTTCTTCGACATTATAGGGATTTTATTTCGTGCGCCCCAGAGTATAAAAAAATATCACTCACCTATTGTCATCTTCAGTCTTATGTTGACCATTATCTCCGAAATATTCTATATTCTGGGTGTTTCCATGCCCGTTAACCTTCACTCCATTAGTGGTCATTTTGAGGATGATGAAAACACGATAATAAAATGATTGATTGAACACACACTATATATAACCACCAGCTGAGATATGAAATGGAAATCAACTTAACTGAATTATCCGAATCATTGCGCTTTATATAATATCATTTTATTATCTGAATGATGTAAAAAACAACTTTTATTGAAAATTGATAATGATATTAGTATGTCGAGCGTCACACATAATATTGCAACATTATTTTGAACCCGTTTGTTCACATTTTTCAAATGACTGTACGGAGTGGTCCAGTTTTCAGACCCAATTCGAAAATCTGGACAGATTTCAAATATTGGAGGAGGAAAGATGGAAAAATCATTGTGAAAATATCTAACAATAAAAATACTACTTTCGTTCCTGATACCATCACAGAATATTGAATTATATCTTTAGAATAATAGAATACATTTTTTTTATCGCTTGGAGCGCACGAAAGGGAATCCCTATAATGTTCAAAGAACGTCGTGCGTTCCTAGGGAGGATAGGGACAGGAGGTAGGTATTGGAATTTTTTTTGAACTTTTGGAGATAATATGTTGTTGGGAATACTTCCACAGGCAATGAATTCCAGAGCCTAGCCGTTCTATGGATGAAGGAGTCTTGATAAAGTGCTGTTCGACATCTTTCGAGGTTGACAACGAAAGGATGTGCTGACTGGGCTTGTCTAGTTCGTCTGATTGGTATTGCTAGTGAAGGGATGATAGCAGAGATTTCCGAAAAACATTTCCCGTGGAAGTATCGATAGAAAATTGAAAGGTCGCCGACCTTTCTACGGTGTTCCAATGATGTCAAAGAGTGAGTGAGTGTGGCGTCACCCACCAGGCGAATGGCTCTTCTCTGGATGGAATCTAAGAGCATCAGCGTATGTTTTGATGCTGCACCCCATATGTGGAAACAGTATTCTAGAACAGGCCGTATCTGCGCTTTTTAGATCATGGGAAGCTGTCGAGGTGTAAAGTAGCTTTTTGCACGGAACAAGAATCCGAGTTTTTGTGAAGCAGCTTTTGCGATGGATCTGACATGATTATCCCATGAAAGAGTGTTGCTGATGGAAATACCGAGCATAGATATGGTGGGCTTGATGGTGGGGATGGTGGAGCCAGACATTACAATATCGGGCATACTGAGTTTCGCCTTTCTAGAGAAAATGCAGGCTTGAGTTTTGGTGGCGTTTAATTCAACTAAGTTGTTTGTTCCCCAGGCTGTTCCCCAGCATTGACCTGCCTGCGCCGTGAGTTCTTAGTTTCCTGGGAAGAAATGGGAATTCTGGAAGAGAACGCAGTATGGAGGGTACTATCATCTGCAAAGCTGTGGATGGGGCAAGTTGTTACTCCCAACAGATCATTGATATGAAGCAGGAATAATGTTGGTGCCAAAATTGTTCCTTGTGGAACGCCGGAATTGATGCCAATGGTATCAGACGATACACCGTCCACCACCACGTGAAGCGATCTGCCTGAAAGAAATCTCGATAAGAGATGGCATAGCTGAGGTTACGAAAGCGTAGAAGGCTCACGTTACGTTTTTTTTTAAATAGACAGTTGTAACTGTCTAAATAGACAGTTGTAACTGTCTAAATAGACAGTTGTAACTGTCTAAATAGACAGTTGTAAACTGTCTAAACAAACAGTTGTAAACTGTCTAAATATACAGTTTTAACTGTCTTAATAGACAGTTGTAACTGTCTAAATAGACAGTTGTAACTGTCTAAATAGACAGTTGTAACTGTCTAAATAGGCACTTGCAACTGTCTATTTAAAAAAAGCATTTGGAAGAATTTGGAATTTGGATAACCATTTTATTGGAATTACGGGTGATTGAAGCATCGATGTACGTTGCAAACGTAGAATCGTCATATTGTAGAATTGTTTGTCTACACCAACGGGATCAATAATTTGGAGCAGAAGACGAACCATGTCTTGTGTAACTACTAAATTATTCTGAAGGCATTTAAGGTGCATCTATCGGTATCCATGTAACTGTCCATGAGTTTTTGAATTTTTTATAATGAATTGTTGAATTTCTAGGATGTCCGTAAAATTCTTCCTTCTGAACAATCCCAATTTGTGTAATTTTCATTTGAGAGTGCTTAAACTAATGTTGATATCATGATTGAGAGCCAAACTGGCCAAAATTTCAGTTTGTTGGAAACCCAAACAGAAATAAAATCTGATTAATCCATCATCCATTTTACTTTTACTATAGAAAAACTACCACCATCGTTATACACGCAATACACACAGCTCGTAATAGTTAATTATAATAGTTATCAGCACGTGTTTTTGTCTATGTTGTACTGTTATTGCAGGTCGGACAGAGCTCAGGGGAGTCAGTATTCACTAGTCTATAGATATATATTTAGACAGTTGCAAGTGTCTATTTAGACAGTTACAACTGTCTATTTAGACAGTTACAACTGTCTATTTAGACAGTTACAACTGTCTATTTAGACACTTACAACTGTCTATTTAGACACTTACAACTGTCTATTTAGACACTCACAACTGTCTATTTAGACACTTACAACTGTCTATTTAGACAGTTACAACTGTCTATTTGGACAGTTTCAACTGTCTATTTTCATAGACAGTTGTAACTGTCTATTTAGACAGTTACAACTGTATATTGAGACAGTTACAACTGTCTATTCAGACAGTTGCAACTGTCTATTTTAAAAAAAACGTAACGTGAGCCTTCTACGCTTTCGTATGAGGTGGTGAGCTGTATGATGGTAGTTTGTGGAGGAGTCCTTCGTGCCAAACACGGTCGAATGCTTTTGATATGTCCAACGCGACAGCTAGAGATTCCCCGTGTTTTTTTATTGAAGATTGCCATAAATGGGTGACGTAGGCAAGTAGATCTCCAGTAGATCTTCGGTGGCGAAAGCCAATATGAAATGAATCCTAATAATTACTTTCCTGCGTGATCATTATATAACAATCTTCATTATAGAGAAACATTTCCTCAAACTACACAGGGTCCTGCATCTCACCTGCCCTCTTCATATAGCTCAGTTATCAGTTGAGTCAGGATTTCCATACTCTGCTGACTTCAGTTGTCTCATGGGTCGCATACCAGGAAAATAATTTCGATTATACAGGGTGTCCCAAAAAAGTTTGACGTCATAATGATATTGTTAACGACGATGTTCAAATCACCCCGTAAATGAGAAGAACTATAAAGGAATTCCTCATCACAAGCAGCCTCGACGACTCATCGGTATTCGTAATCATCGTGTGATCGAAGATTGAAGCAGGTTTAGTCATCAGCATCGTAGCATCAGAACGAATCACTTGTCGATGTTGTATTTTTAATTACGGTCATCTTTGTACGAGCCGTCCTGAGTGAATAAAAATGTGTTTGAGTGTTGAAATTGTGTCAATCTACGATGCCTCCATTCAGAATCTTATAAAATACAGATCTTTCATTTCAAATCTTACCACCCTGCATATCTTTTGGTTTGCGAAGATTACAGTTTTCGGAAAGAACAGGTCGATTTAGATATCGAGGGGGAAGTAACCATAACAACACAGGGATGTCCTGGGTAGGTACGTCCCTTTTTTGTCCCGCGGTACAAGGACATGATTGGGACATCCAGGGGATGTCCTGCAGTGGTTGTCCAGTGGACATCCCGCCCGGTACATCCCTAGGTTATCCTTTTCGTGTCCCTGGAGTATCTGATATCCATTCACATCAGAGTCATTGAATTTCATCAAACTATTGAGTTGAATTTTTTTGAAAATGTTTGTTCCTCTTCCGGAAAATGATTGTAATGAAAATAAAGAATAAAGTCTCAGAACTTCTTGAGAAATTACCATTTTTCGTAGACAGAAATCGTACATGCATAATGCCCCTCATTTTTAAACACCCAAGAATGATAATAATTATACCCAATTCCTAATTAAGTTGTATTTATTCAGGTTTCTGTAGTTAAGTCCTGTTTATAAATCTGTTTAGTACATAGATCTTCAGGAGGCATGATAGCCAATGGAGCAAGGTGCGTGCATGATAAGCCAAAGGTCCCGGGTTTTGTCGAAAGAATGTCCCTGGGATATCCTCGGGACGTCCTAGGGATATCCTTTCATCATACTTGGTACATCCCAGGGACGTACCAGAAGGACATCCCTTGGATGCCTTTTTTAGCGGCCAGCGGATGTCCCTGGGACATCCCTAGTATGTACGTTGTCCCGACAAAGGACATCCCTGGGATGTCCTGGTATTAAATCAGGGATGTCCATGGGATGTCCCTAGGATGTACTGGTGTTGTTAGGGAAGATGCCAGTATCAATTGAATTCTATGTTCATCCCCTTCACGCCCAGACACCCCTACTTTGAAATCTCGAATGGCAACCCCTACTTCGAAATACATGAAATTGAACGACCAATAAAGAAATCGACCTATAATTTATTTTGCATACAGGGTGGGTCATGAGGAACTGAACATACTCCTACCACGAACATATGTCCCTGAGAGAAATACAGCATGACCATCCAAAATGTTTTCTCCTCTTCTACAATATAATATACAGAATGATCCATAGGATTGGGCAAAACATTATATTTTCGCCATAACTTTCCAATAGCTTCTTTGATTCATTTCATTTTTTTATAGAACATTATGCACTCCAACACCAATAGAATAACGTAAACAGAATTGAAAAAAATCCAGGACCGTACTTGTGAACTGTTATATGAATTTGAGAGATGATGTTAATTACGAGGTTAATTATTCTCAATTTCAGAGGATTTCGATTTTTCATGCTCTCTTCTTTTGGATATTCAACAGATACAATTCAATGTTCGACGTGGCAAACAGCCAGGAAAGTAGCTGTATTCTGTTGAATATTCAGAATTATATTATATGCATTTCTTTATGTGAAGAAGAATGCAAATTCTCTACTTCAGAAGATTTTGTTCTCAAATTCGTATCGTGTGTGTTCAATAGATGTAATTCAATATTCGTCGTGGCATATAGCCAGGAAAGTAGTTGTTTTCTGTTGAAAAAACCGAGAAAGAATTGATATTTTCATCACATGGAGAATACGAATTCTCAATGTATTTCTTTATTGTCAATTCATCATACATTTGAAAAAATGAGAATGGTATACCCTACTAGTTCCTCTCAAAACCAACTAGATTTATTTTGAAGAATCGTGTCTAAGAAGAAAAGCAATTCTTCAGAGTAGTATTCAAAGCAATTGCACAAAATGTGCTTCATTATTCTCTAGACAGTAGTACAGCCTATTTTCTAATTCTCCACGAACTTTTAGAAATGTTTCCCAATTGATTTGTCTGCATTCGCTCAATCCTATAAATCACCAATGACGGCTCGTGACTTTCATGACAGAGGAGGCTGAATGATATGAGATTTATTGTGAAATACAACTCTCTACTCACCCAAATCGATAGCTTTAATGACATTCTGTTTACCAGTTAACCTGAACTCAATACTTGAAGGGATGATGTGTTTCTGTGATTTGCAGTGTCTATCCAATCCGCGAGGCAAATTTTTCAAATCATTATATCCTAATCGCCCCCAACATGATGACTTATCGGTTGAGAACTCGGTTGAGAATAATACTAGTCCAGTACGTGGGGGTTTTTTGAATGCAAAAGGTGGGGTAGTAGCGATTTTTTAGTATGTTGTTAGGCTTGGGTCCCTAATGAGAAATCCAAGTTTTCGACCTCGAGGCGCATGCGCTCGAGCCGCCATATTGGATTTTAGGTACAGAAATTTGGTTTTTTGATAATAACTCAAAAACGGTGGCTTTCCCGACAAAATATGTTCTGTACAAAGTTGAAGAGGACAAAATTTTCTGAATTTTTTCTAGTGAAATTTTTTTTATAGCACACATATGTAAGGAGTTACAGCTCAGTGAAGTTTCATTATTTGAAAAAAAATGCGGGAACTTCATTTTGGTCGAGTTTTATTTCATTTTTCTCATCATATAATTATAAAAAAACTGAAAGGCACTCGAATATCATCATTTAACAGTATTATACTTTTCATGAACAAAGTTGAAGGCGAAAAGTAAATCGATTTTTTTTTAAATTCAAGAATGGTAAATTAGGTTTTTAGAGCGTTACAAAAATTAATTTTTACTACATTTTGTACATTTCGATGGTCCGGGTTGGTTATTGTCTGTGTCCTGGTCGTAGTAGTCGGTGCCCTGGTCGTAGTTATCTGTGTCCTGGTCGTAGTTTTGGTTCGTATCCTGAAAAATGTCGTCATCCTCGTACTCGCTTTCAATGCGGATTTCCGGCATATTTCCGCAAGATTCTCCGTTGCAGAAGCCACATACAACCAAACATTTAAGTCCAGCCTTTCGACAGCTGCATGCCCCACCACACCCCTTTTTGCAGTTGCAAGATACCGATTTCAATAATAAATCGGGAGCTGTTTTTTTCGCCATTGTTATGGGAGTGAGCCCGTAAGCGCCATGCTTCCAACCCCAGTTTTCAAGATTTTTCTCAATGCCTCTCCATTTCTGTACTTGGTGGTACGTCCTGAAGGCGTGGAATTTCGCCGCGTCTTTAGTAGGTGGCAAAGAGGCAAGATTAAATTTGGTTTTTAGCGTAGATTTGGCGAAGCGTTGGAAACGAATCTCTTCCAAACTCTCTTTATCCATGTTGCCACCATATAATGCTACAAGAAAGCGTACTCCGGTCTCGGCAATCTCCTCTGGCGTGGCATCTTGTTTGTTGAAAATTTCAATTATTTCATGAACCGCTCTGTTTTTTTTCTATCAGCGTACAAAATTTAGTTTTTCCCTGATTGAATAGGAATGACGTAGTGTCACAACCACTGAAGGCATGCAAGAACAGAATGTGCTTGGTTGCTTCTTATTCGTATTTGAAGCTACTTGCTGAATATATCCTCTCAGCAGTTTTTCCTCTTCCAGGTTTACGGAAGTAGATAGAACTTTCGGCTGGTGCTAAGGCTGTCAGAAGTACTAAAAGGTCAACGTCTTCTCCGACCACAAAAACAGCATCAAATATTGATTCACTGCATAATGAAATTGCAGTATTGACAATTAGCACATCGGCATCGCATTGAGCTGTGATGCGTGGGGTCCCGGGTTCGAATCCCTATTGTTTTCATGTTTTTTTTATTTTCAAATCATTTTTAGTCCGATTGGGTGCAGGGCGTGCCATTTCTGTTTTATATTGATCTAGGCTTTCAATGATGTTTTTCCCCAGGCTTCCAAAGTGCTCGTAGCGAAGCGAAGCGCACTTCAGGAAAATCTTTTCCCCAATTCTTTGATCCACTGCGCATGCCTGGAAAAGCGGCGTGTTCATTTTTGTGGCATCTGTCATTTACCCTCTTTCAATACTTACTAGACAGCAGCTGTGCTCTCGATATCTGCCTATCCGTTAAGATTTTGGGCAACCTATAATTATATAATTGAAGTAGAATCTCTTTAAGAACCATTTCAATATGATTTGCATTTGTTTAAATTATTTATTTGAGTTATTAACAGCCAAACAAAAAAATGAAATACTTTTTTTTTCAAATAGTGCAACTTCACGAAGCTGTAACTCAACATATGTGTGTTACAAAAAATATTTTCCATAGAAAATGTTGGAAATTTTGTCTTCTTCAATATTGTTGGGAACATTTGTCGTGAGAGCCACCGTTTTTGAGTTATTATTAAAAAACCAAATTTTTGTACCTAAAATCCAAGATTGCGGCTCGAGCGCATGCGCCTCGAGGTCGAAAACTTGGACTTTTCATTAGTGCAACATACCAAAAAATCGCTACTACCCCACCTTTTGCATTCAAACACCCCTTTTTGATACCCACGTACTGGATTATACGTAGTACCAACAAAATAGCTTATTCCTCACCTCAGATCCCGTCAACCAGATATATTTTTTATAATTATCAGAATTGAACGAACAATTCTGTTTGTTACCTGTCACAATCAGATTTTTTAATTCCGGTGTCGGACGTTTGTTTTTCACAATCAATAAATTCATCTTCATAAGACAAAGCACTGAATGGGTTCACCAAAAAGTATTCCACTAAATCGCGATCGTTTAAAACACTCATTTTTCAGAAATTTATAGAGCACCTAACCATTAACCTAACAAACATAAACAATGCACTCGCGTTTGTCCGCAATACGCGAAGCGACACGAAAAACACGTGCTATTCGAGCGTATTCGAGCATTCGCATTGCGCGCGTGGGTTGCGCATTGTGAAGGAGTCTAGCCTCCTATAGATGTTGCCAAGTTGAATATCTCACGCGTGATTTGCAGACTTCAACGTGTGATGCGTGGGCAAGCACTGTTGCCAATTCAAAAATATTCAACTAAAAACAGGAAATGAAATCAAAATCCATGTATTTTGGTGTCCTTTCAATGAGAAAGTATAAATAATATTAGTTTAAGGAAAATCTCTGAGGAGGCTCAGCTTCCGTTGCCTCCTCTGAGGAGACGCCACTGTAAATCACCCTGTTCATTATTGTAAAAGAGGAGGAAAAACTCCAGATGGCCATTCGATATTTCCCTCAGGGTCCTCTGTTCGTGGTAGCAGTATGTACAGTACCTCATGACTCACCATGTACCTATATGAAATAAATGTTTGTTCACCTGGTTGATTTAATCATTGATAGACCTTTAATTTTATGTCTCTCAAAGTAGGGGGTGCCATTTGAGATTTCAAAGTAGGGGTTAGTGTGAATGAAGGTGATGAACATAGCATACAATTGATACTGTTATTTTACTTCCCCCTCGATATCTGAATCGACCTTTTTTTTGCGAAAATTGTAATATTCGCAGATCAGAAGATATGCAGGGTGGTAAGTTTTGAAATGGAAGCCCTGTATAATTTAAAATGGCATGTCCCAGACAGCACTGGATATTCCTAGAATATTCTCTGAATATGCTAAAAATGAGGAGTATATTCCGAATATTCATCGATTATTCCTAGAATATATACATGCCTCTGGAACATCTAAAAGGAATATTCCAAAGTGAATAGTCGGATATCTTTAGAGAATATTCAGGTATGAATTTTCCAGGAATATTCCCAACTGAATATCTTCTGTTGTATATTTATGAAATATTCCCAACTGAATGTTCTGTGGGGTATATTCATGAAATATTCTCAACTGAATATTCTGTGCGGTATATTCATGAAATATCCTCAACTGAATATTCCTGTTTCTCAACACATAAATACCAATCATTATTTCAGAGATGTGATGAGTATCAAACATCAATTAGATGTAAGGGGATTTTGGAACAGAAAGTGTTTATGATCCGATTTCGAACAACGCTCTCACAAGAAATCGATATTATTGATTATTCAATTCGATTACTGGCCTATTGTCAAGGCGTTCCTCTGATAGTCTTGAGGTCACAAGTTCGATCCCTACTTGAGTCACTTTTTTTATTAATTAGAATTTGTTTATTGGAATATTCCAGGAACATTCAACATAGAATATTCTTTTGGATATATTCTATGAATATCTGAGGAATTTCTATTCGCATATTTAGAGAAAATTCCACAGATCTTCCGGAATATTCCAGATTATTCCTAGAGTATTCCAATATTCCAAAAGGAATATGATAGGGAGAGATTCATGGAATATCTGGTGCTGTCTGGGGTCATATATTCTGTTGCACATTCGGGTACTTCTAGTGGTAACCTACATGCTCCTGGAATTAAATTGAAAACTGTTCAGTGATATTGACGTGAAAAAAAAATACAACAAAAAAATTCATTTTGCACTACGCTGCATGGTCAAAAACATCATAACAGAAAAGAGAGTGCCTGCTCAATAGGATCATGAGAGATACATATCAAATGAGGCCTAAGAGGATCGCTAACCGAGTTTGATCGACACGAATCATCACATCAGGGTGTGCAAAATTTAGTGGCAAACTTTTCAAATTTCAAAGCACTATATTTTTCTTATTTCAGATTGGAGTCCCTGTATATTTTCATGTCATTCGGTGTGTGAATTGAAAACGAAGTTGTTTTTTACAACCTCATCGAAATTCTCATCGTATCAGAAGATATTTTCTCAAAACTCGTCTCAGCAACTATGGGCTTGAGCTCAAATTTAATACATTTTTAGCTCATTATTATAAATTGTTTGAGCTGTTTATAATGAAATATTGTTTTATGTACTTACCTACGCAGTAGTGATTCATGAGGGAACTTACATAGTCAAATGATGAATATGGAATATCAAGACGAGTTGACGTATATATTTGAAATTTCGTTTTGGCTATCCATAACGAAGATTATGTGAAATTGCCAAAAACTTTGCCGATATTTTAGAAATGATCAATCGTAATTGGCAGAAATTTGGCAGCGACGTTTCTCCATTGAAACTATTCAAGATGGCATATTATGAAGGAAAAATACAGATCAGGACATCATTTTTCAGTGTCATCCCAAAAAAGTTCACTTTATGATCATATTTTTCGGAGAAAACCCCATCAGATTCAGAAAGATTAGACAAAACGCCAAAAGAATGCTCTTTGATTTGCACAGCACAGTTTGACCGATTCAATGAACAAACTCTTCACTTTCGACTGGATTAGTGTGAATTGAATTTTTGTACATTTTTGTTGACAAGAAATTGACCAAAGAGAGTAGTCCTGATTTTTTGACAATTTGAAATATGAGTTTTTGACCGAAATTCTAGCTAGATATTAGGCTTGTTCGCGTTCAAAATATAAACAGTCCGAAATCATCAGGAGCATGCGCAGTTTCACAGAACAGTACGCATTTTTTAAGTTCCGTGGAACAGCGCAGGCTTCTGATTTGATTCTGGTTTTGGGCTGTTTATTTTTTGAACGCGAACAAACCTATTATTATTCATTACTCTATTCAATAAACTTGTTATGAAGTAGCCCCTGTTTTTATAGCATGCTGTGACAAATACTACACATTCTTAGAATATAAAGTCAATATATCTTCACCTACTACAAAATGGCGGGACATTTGTTAATTGTAACTATGTAGTATGCCTATTTAACTGACTTTGTAGCTCCAAATAACCAAGTTAGTAATAGTGCAGACTTGAGTATGAAAACCCTGTATAAAAATAAAATCAACTTCGAGAGTTCGGAAATATATCTTCAAGAATAATACAGGTAATTCACATTGCAAACTCAGTTCAATAATCTTCATTGACTGAATGATATACAAGGCTGGATCTAATTTTCATTAACAAGAAAAAAGGGTGTCATATAGTTTCCAATTTCAAGTGGTTAGTGATAAGACAGCAACAAAGTTACAATTTCTGGAGAATCTCTTGGAATAGGTTGATTTCCATTTTCAATTCTCCACATTTATAGGGGAAAATTGAATGTCTATACGTACAAAGTGATTCACTCTCGAGTAATCATATCCGCGACAATGATTTCAATTGGAACACCCTATATATTATTCAATTCTGAGAGTATTGATGGTAAGCCGAATTCAAACATATCACACATAGGGTTCGGATACAGTGCGTTCGTTGAATTCAAAGATTCCTCAAAATATAGTGGATGATTTCGTGAAAAATTTTGCCTTTTCTCCTATACGAGCCATTCTGTATATAGTTACTAATAAATTCGAAAGATTGCTCGAATGCGAATGAAATTCGACGCCTAGACTGTTACTTCAAAAAGTTATCCGTTCAATTTTTCACGAATTTTTCCACTAAACGAGAGCACAAAATTCAAAGAACGCGCACTGTTTACACATTCTATTTGTGATATATTTTTGAATTTAACTCTCCATGGGGGTTCCAAAAACTGTATATTATATAGGGTGTTCACAAATCAATCAATCAATCAAAACTGGGCTTTATTGTCCAAGAAACATTCTTCCTATTGACAAAGCGTGAAACTAGCAAGTGGATAGATCCACTATGTCCAATTATTTGTACAAAGATATAAAAGATATGAACATGAAATATAGTTAATGAATAACACAAATACAAGGGTATAAAACAACTAAAAAAGGCCCTAAAAGCATAACATTCATATCACATACAACGCCAACTAAGTACCTATAACATAATAGTTAAAAAATCAAGAAATAAATTATAGAAATAAATTATACATGACTTCAAAACTTTTCGTTGTTATATTCCTGCCGGTCATAGTACGCTTTCTGAATACGGAATTTTTTAACCTCGTTTCTGAATTTTTTTATGCAGCCAGTTCCTTTGAATTGTTCTGGCAAGTGATTGTAGATTTTTTTGTTTTCATAATAATGTAATTTTTTGTTCGAGTCATCTTCGGTATTGGCAGAGACTGGTGACTGTTATTTCTAGTTGACTGATAAAAAGTGGTCTACAATGGTCCCTCGCTTTAGCCTGACACAAATGGCGAATCGCTCTCTTCTGTAGAATAAAGACAGAATTCAACAAATTTCGGCTACAAAAAATCCCAGAAGGCTATGCCGTACCTGATATGAGACTCTATGAGAGAAAAATACGTGTTTCTGGCAAAAGCAGGACCAAGCTCATTTGATACAACTCTAATGGCATAGCAACCTGATGCTAATCTTTTTTTTTTGTGACATTACATGTTCTTCAAAGTCTAATTTTCTGTCAATATGTATACCTAGGAATTTAGTACTTGTTCTGTTTTCAACTTGGTGTGTACCCATTGTCAGATTCTCAAACTCAGATTTGAAGGTAATAATATTCGTTTTCTCCACATTGAAGCATAGATAGTTTGAATCGCACCAAGATTTGATTTCGTCGAGTTCCTGGGCTACTACTAATTTTAGGTTTTCTACATGTTTTCCATGCCAAAGGAGGGTAGTATCGTCAGCAAATAGAGTGAATTTTCCCGTGATTGGTAAGCTTGTTAGATCATTTTGGTATAATAGGAATAGAACTGGGCCAAGCACTGATCCTTGAGGAACCCCTGATTTTACATGTGAGAAGCCAGAAGTTTCGCTAGAAATTTCAACGGTTTGTTTCCTTTCAAGAAGGTATGAATCAAACCATTCGAGAGCAACTCCTCTGAATCCATAATAATGTAGTTTTTCCAGCAGTATTCTGTAATCAACACAATCGAATGCTTTCGAAAAATCGCAGAATACTGCTGCTACTACCTCGCCCTCATTCAGACTGATATATACATTCTCAAGGAATGAAAAATATCGTGTCACGGACGTCACTACCAAAACGTAGATTCCTGTTTATTTAAATTTTCATCATAAATGTGGCAAATTGAAATATGGAAACGTTCTGATTTTTGAGATTCCTCATCAGAAATGTATAGTTTGGCGTTTGGCTGAACATTAATGCATTAAGTAAATCACTGTATATGTAGGTGTGTCTATCAAAATAAGATAACAATATAATAAAAATCAACATAACGTCATTTTTGATGATAACAACGATAATAATTCATGATGGATAAACACCACATCCCTGATGATAACAAGTTCGGTGAATTGTGTTAAATTATTCTACCTATCTGATGGAATTCATATCAATTTTTCCATACCTGATAGCAATAACTCTTTATGTAATTAATAATAACGAAAACTCTGATTCAACTGGAATTTTTTTGAGGTCAATGTATTTTAAACATACCTACCCATTCATATTATCGTCACCAATATTAAATACAAAGAGAAAAAATGTGTTTGTTTATACTGAATACGCTCCGAAACTTCCAGACCGATTTGAAGAATTTTCTCACCATTAGAAGCTGACATTGTCCCTGGTGAACATAGACTACTTTTTGCCACGAAAAAATGATTCATTCCTACGGGAAAACGGGTAATAGGACAACGGGTAGTGAGGCATATTATCCTCCCGTACCTACTTATCTTTCTCACATAACTTTTAAACGGCTGAACCGATAGGAAATGTAAAAACTTCACAAACGATGAGATTTACACAAAATTCTCAATCACACGACATGTTTCGCTAACACAGTAGCTTCATCAAGTGAAATACTGGTACAATGAAATAAACTTACCTTGGCTTGCCTAAACTTATTTTTTTTATCGCTAGGAGCACACGAAAAGAAATCTCTATAATGTTCGAAGAACATCCTGCGTTCCTAGGGGGGATAGGGATAGGAGGTAGGTATTAGAATTTTTTTTGAACTTCTGGAGATTATATGTTGTTGGGAATACTTCCTAAGGCAATGAATTCCAGAGCCTAGCCGTTCTATGGATGAAGGAGTTTTGATAAAGTGCTGTTCGACATCTTTCAAGGTTGACAACGAAAGGATGTGCTGACTGGGCTTGTCTTGTTCGTCTGACTGGTATTGCCAGTGAAGGGATGATAGAAGAGATTTCCCGTGGAAGTATCGATAGAAAAGTGAAAGGTCGCCGACCTTTCTACGGTGTTCCAATGATGTCAAAGAGTGAGTGAGTGTGGGGTCACCCACCAGGCGGATGGCTCTTCTCTGGATGGAATCTAAGAGCATTAGCGTATGTTTTGGTGCTGAACCCCATATGTGGGAACAGTATTCTACAACAGGCCGTATCTGCGCTTTGCAGATCATGAGAAGCTGTTGAGGTGTAAAGTAGCTTTTCGCACGGAACAAGAATCCGAGTTTTTGTGAAGCAGCTTTTGCGATGGATCTGACATGATTATCTCATGAAAGAGTGTTGCTGATGGAAATACCGACCATAGATATGGTGGGCTTGGTGGAGATGGTGGTGCCAGACATTACAATGTCGGGCATACTGAGTTCCGCCTTTCTTGAGAAAATACAGGGTTGAGTTTTGGTGGCGTTGAATTCAACAAGGTTGTTGGTTCCCCAGGCTGTGATTTCAGCAAGGTCTTCATTGGCAGCATTGACCTGCCTGCGCCGTGAGTTCTTAGTTTCCTGGGAAGAAATGGGAATTCTGGAAGAGAACGCAGTATGGAGGGTACTATCATCTGCAAAGCTGTGGATGGGGCAAGTTGTTACTCCCAACAGATCATTGATATGAAGCAGGAATAATGTTGGTGCCAAAATTGATCCTTGTGGAACGCCGGAATTGATGCCAATGGTATCAGACGATACACCGTCCACCACCATATGGAGCGATCTGCCTGAAAGAAAACTCGATAAGAGATGGCATAGCTGAGGTGGTAAGCCGTATGATGGTATTTTGTGGAGGAGTCCTTCGTGCCAAACACGGTCGAATGCTTTCGATATGTTCAACGCGACAGCTGGAGATTCCCCGTGTTTTTCTATTGAAGATTGCCATAAATGGGTGACGTAGGCAAGTAGATCTCCAGTAGATCTTCGGTGGCGAAACCCGAATTGTCTATCATTGATGATTCCTGAGCTCTCCAGATATTTGAAAAGCTCAATGTTGATGGCTTTCCCCATATACAGGGTGATTCAAAAGTAAGCGGCATCCTTTCAGAGGCGTATTCCTTGCTTGAAAATAAGGCAAAAAGTTCCTATTGATAAGGATCCGAAAATGCTTCCTAAGGGAGCTACGGCCCTTTGAATAGGACACCTCAAAGACGGTTTTTTCTCTATAACTTTAAAATCCTTCACAACAAATTTTTAAAAATTGGTGTACGGCATAAACATTCGATGGTAAATAGGACTCCGTATTCGAAATTTCAGAATTTCATTCAGGGGCGTCACATGCGGGAGAGGGTAAGTGTAAAAATATCCCTTCTTCTCCGGATATTCAGGTTACTGTGATTTCGTTTGGAAATTATTTCGAATACGGAGTCCTATTTACCATCGAATGTTTATGCCGTACACCAATTTTTAAAAATTTGTTGTGAAGGATTTTAAAGTTATAGAGAAAAAACCGTCTTTGAGGTGTCCTATTCAAAGGGCCGTAGCTCCCTTAGGAAGCATTTTCGGATCCTTATCAATAGGAACTTTTTGCCTTATTTTCATGCAAGGAATACGCCTCTGAAAGGATGCCGCTTACTTTTGAATCACCCTGTATATTCTATTTTCCTAACCTGAAGGATTAGAATTACCTGTGGAAATGTTCGATAAACCATCATTTTCTTAAAATAGGCACAATAGCTACATTAAAATACGGTGTAACTGATCAACTTGAAAGGGTTGATAGCAAATACATACTATTACCTACCAAGAAAACAAATCCAACAGTGATCAACTATTGAGATTTAGTTGATTTGTTGATTTCTAATTTAAAATGATTGAGTTTCATACCTTTATTTTCTACGTGTAGAATCTCGAAATTATCATCAAAACTATGCTTTTCTTCTGATATATGGTTGGCGTATGTTGAATTTGTATTTTTTTTTAAGTTCATGTCATGTTCATGAATGCGCTGATCAAACGTACGACCTGTCTGACCGATATATATCCTAGGACAAGTTGAGTTTGAATACCCCTGATTCTTCTAATTTACAAGTTTTGTCATTTTGTTTTGTTTTGTTTTGTTATTTTTGATGAACCTTCCCAACATAATATTTGTTCTACAAGGCGTATCCAAATAATACCAAAAAAATTCAATGAGTGATTCCTTGTGATATTTTGAGAAATAAAGTTCTTATGAATATGTGCCCTGACTTGCTTCGTTGCTTGCTACCCTGTATGTGTTAATATTTTCATGAAAAATAGTTTTTCTATTTCATTTCTCAATTGCCTTTCCTTCAATTTCAATGAAACGATGTGGTTTTGTTGATAGTGATATGAAGCTTCTTCTAGTGCAATAATTAGATTCTAAATAATATTCCCAGTGGCGTCACAGTGGGTAAATTTATCGATATTCATGGTGAATGTCATTGAACACCACCGGTTTTTCTGAGTTTCATATTTTTATTAAATTGAAATATTGAAATAACAACTTTTCTATCCTATGGGTTAATTCTTGTATCTAGCTTAGTTCATGAGGAAACAATAAAAATTCGATTTTACTCCAAATTTCAATGTTGGTGTTCTTAAGACTTCCATTGAGATCACTCGATAACCCCAATTAGATTCATTCTGAGATTTTGGGACTCTCTCAGTCTCCTTCCATATACTGAATTTTGGCACCATGAAATCTTATACAGGGAGGTTCTAAACAAAAACAATTAATACTTCAACATCCGGTATCCGGCATCCATGAAAATAAAAATGAATTCGATAGAAATGCTCATTTCCATGATCAAAACAGCACTCGCAATGATGAACTCATCAGATCCTCAAGATATAGACTACATAAATCTGCATCTAACTCTCCGAACACGGAATTGTATAATATCTTACCACAAACAGTGAAAAATCTTACAGGTCAAAAATTCAAACGATACATTAAAAATGAACTTTTAACCAAATGTTACTCTAATGATATTGAGTAGGTATATAACTAGCCCACCTGCTGCAATTGATCTTAATGTAAAATGAACCGTATTGTTTATGTCTTGGCCCTATTTTACATCTATATGTTATTGTATTTTATATCTATATATTAGTGTTCTGATGTCTTTTTTTATAACAATTCATTTACAAATTATTTTTTTTCATTAGATTCATACATTATTGTAATTGACTTGCTACAAATGTGTGTATTTGCATAACGTAGTCAAATGAACGCTATCTATCTATCTATCTATCTATCTATCTATCTATCTATCAACTTCAACTTCTCCAAACGTTCGAGCAGGTTGGCATTCGCGGTACTCCACTGAGACTATTGGAAAACTATCTCACAAATCGTAATCAGTGTGTAAAAATCGGAGATGTATACAGCGATTACGAAGTAGTAGAATATGGAGTCCCCCAAGGAACGGTATTGGGTCCCATATTTTTCAATATCTACATCAATAATCTCTTCAGTTTGGATACAGAAGGTGACATAATGGGTTTTGCTGATGACACAGTTGTTCTGTACCAGGAGCAAAGTTGGACTATGTTGAAAAGTAAAGCTGAGAGAGATTTTACGAAAATCGCCGAATGGTTTGCATCCAAACTACTCACTGTTAACTTTGAGAAAACTCATTATGTCCCATTCGCTTCCTATAAAAACCATTTACCAGATTATAATGTACTTACTGTGAGAATAAATAATATACCAACCTACATCCAATCAGCTGAAAATATCAAATATTTGGGTATATTATATTGACAGCCACTTGAAATGGAATAAACAAACACAGTATGTCACTAACAAAATCAGGAGTTTATTACCAAAGTTCAAATATCTGGTAGGAATACTCGATACTAACCAGCAAATAATTTTGTACTATTCACTTGTAGAAAGTCACTTGTCATATGGAATAATAGCATGGGGGGGAACAACAGACACCCATATGCACAGCCTACAAACTGTACAAAAATATATTATAAAAATAATAATGAAAAAATGTCAAACCTACCCAACAGAACAACTATTTCACGAATCAAAATTGTTTGATCTCAAGCAACTATATTTCTATTCAGTTTTAGTTAGACAACATACCCGCAAATCGGAACTGTTTGAGATTACCCATCAATATAAGACAAGATACCGATGTAATTCAGTTTCAGTACCAAAAGCTGAAAAAACGATATTTCAAAGATCTCTTGTATATCTAAGCCCGAAGTTTTATAATCACTTACCAGAGAATTTAAAGTCAATAAGACCAATGAATTTATTCAAAAACAAAATGAAAGCATGGGTGCATACAAACCCTAGAGAATATATACATAATCTGGTTAACCACTAATCAATTCATTACTGATTCTATTCTCATTCATTATAACAATAAGAACAAACTATTTGAGTAGGTACCCCACAGAATCTAGTTGGATGAGCGGTCTCCACGTACAAGTTTTTCTTTTAGAGGAGAACTGCTTGTCTTTCAATATTCTAATTAATTATTATACTATACGCAGATACACTTATATCTATGAATAATTCTCTCTTTCAATTCGAAGTTTTGAATGCACATGCATCTACGAACAAGTCCTAAGACTTTTAGTAGATTATCAATATTTATTCACTGATGTTCAAACCTTGTTGTAGGTAATACTTATTGTATTTGTAATTGTTATACTTATTGAAATTGTATTATATATATACATATATATTGAATAAATATTATTATTATTATATTATTATTATTATCTATCTATCTATCTCAAAAACGGAGCAAGTTAGGACACATGTTCATGTGAACTTTATTTGCTAAAATGTCACAAGGACACGACCATTGAAATTTCTCGGTGTTATTTAGATACTTCTGCTAATTTTAACTGATGAAGCTTCTGTGTTAGCGAAACATGTCGTGTGATTAAGAATTGTGTGGAAAGCTCATCTTTTGTGAAGTTTTTACATTTGCTATGGATTTCCATCAAGTAACGGCCAAGTCAATTCGGAGTATGAACCGATAGGGCTGAAATGAATATTTCGATAATTTCCTGGGTGATTTGAAATGGAGAGGGTAGGTTTCGCTGCTGTCGGTACGTCAACCACTGAACGGCTTCACCGATTGGATTGAAATTTTTTATACGTAAAACAATAAAACAAAAAAAATACAAGATATACTGTGAGAATGAAAATAGGTGTAAGTATATAATGAATACTAAAGGTAAGCACATAAAAAATTCCAAAAATTATAGAAAAATATGTACTGTATATACGCGCATAGCTCAGAACGACTGCAACAAATATGTGAAAAGTGCATCCCAAAAACTTGGTTCTTTGTTTCGGGCCAGGAGCTATTTCACTTCCAGTCAGCTGCTCATGATCTATAAGACACAGATCCGACCTGTCCTGGAATACTGCTCCCATATTTGGAGTGCAGCACCAAATATACCCTGAAACTGTTCGATTCTGTCCAAGGGCAATTCGTCCAGTGGGTGATGCCTCGCTCACAAACTCACTCACTCCTCTGGAACACCAAGAAAAGTTGGTGATCTGGCTCTAATTCATAGATATTTTCATGGACGATGTTCTTCTTAAAGATCAACAATTGTGTCTCTCTTGGCAGTCCCTGCGAGATTAACCCGTCGAGTTGAGGCTTCGCATCCATTCGTGGTCACTTCGGAGACCTGCAGAACATCTCTTTCCAAAGACTCGTTCATCCAACAAACAGCGAGACTCTGGAACACATTGCCAAGGGAGGTGCTCCCCGAGGCATGTAACCTCCAGAAATTCAAGATAACACCAATTCCTACTTGATTATTTTTTTGTTCTCACGATGTTCTCTGAACATTACAGGATATTCCTTTTTGTGGGAACCAGAACATGAAAAAAAGAATTTGTGATATAACTCAGTTATTTTGAACTTTAGTAGGCTAGTGCCCTATTTTTTTTAATGCTCACATTAGATCGATTACGTTGCGGTCTTATTCCGACAAGTATTCAGAAACAGAATAGTTTTTCACATTGTGAACGTTTCTTCAATGAATGAAGAAAAAAATGTTAACATCCAATAGCTCGAATGTTAAGAGGTTTAGGGCAAATTTTCATATGAACTCCTCTTCTCAAAATGTGCCAATGAACCGTTTTCTACATTCCCAAACATCTACAAAATAACACCCTGTGCCTGGATATGACGGAAATTTAAACATGCACCCCTTCGTGGTCACTTTGGAGACCTGCAGAACATCTTTTTCCAAATACTCGTTCATTCAACGAACAGCGAGGTTCTGGAACACATTGTCAAGGGAGGTGTTCCCCGAGGCATATAACCTCCAGAAATTCAAGAAGAACACCGATTCCTACCGCATCTCCCTTGGTTCTCACGATGTTTTCTGAACATTACAGGATATCCCTTTTCGTGGGAACCATGGCCCGAAACAGAAAACCAAGTTTTTGGGATGTACTTTTAGCAATTGATCTCAGCTGATTTTCCCAAGGAAGGTTATTGCTGATAGTAATACCAAGCATCGAAATGAATGTCTTCGAATGTATGACTACTCCTGACAAGCTTATGTTGGGTAAAGTGAGATCGGCTTTTCTAGAGAAAAGGCATGCCTAAGTTTTGTTTGCATTGAACTCTACCAAATCATTGGATCCCCATTCGAAAATTGTTGCCAAGTCCATATTCATGTTGCCAACATTTCTTCCTCGCTCGTTTTTGATTTGCCTAGCTGATATTGGAGCCCTGGAAGAGAAGGCGGTATGTACTATCATTCGCGAAGCTGTGTAATGGACATGGAGTTGATTTCAACAAATCGTTGATATGGAGTAGAAATAGTGTTGGTGCCAGAATTAATCCTTGCGGAACACCAGCATTCATGGTAAGAAGTCAGATGATTTGGCAACGTATCGCATTCACTGAGAGTAATGCTATAGTCTATCAGGAGGGATGAAAGAACTTTCAGTCACAACTCCACCACATAAACAATTCAATAATGATCAACGGTCATGAACATAAGGACATGTTTCGAAAGATTGATCCTTCATCATCAGCAAATTTATAAAAAGAAAATCTGTAAGATGAAACAGCGCTTATGTTAGTTTTTAAGTATTGATTAGAAATCTTAATGTATCTAGCATTATTGGTGGAACAGGAATACTTGAAAAACGTGAAAATTTTTTTTAACCGCGCATAGTGCGGAGGAGTAAGTGTTAGGGAACAGACATTATCACAGCTCTATGAGAGCTCAGTTTTCATAAATAAATTGATATGAAGTGTAATGAATTATAGTCGGGATAATTCCAATAACTATATTCAATTGATAATTATGTTTCAACTACACTTCAGTTAATATCAATCTGATACCATAGTGATATATTATACAGTGTCATATACAGTATATACAGTACAAATCCCCTCACTTCAAGAAATCATCACTCCTGTGATGATACTGTCTTATATTTGAGACATGAGCAGTTTCTTCTCTTGATTCATCGTTAAAAAAATGTACATAAGCCAAAACTCCATCAATATTTTTTATCTTGGTAATTTCAAAAGGCCCTCTGGTAACAAACTCTTTCCCAACGCGTTGATTCTTCGTTAAAATCCAATCTCCAGCCCTCAGCTTAGGTGGTAACAATTTTCGGTTCTTGTTTGCCTGTTCTTGAATCCTCTTCTTATATTTCAATTTATCTTCCTGATTTTTCAACCTTTCACATATTTCAAACTCTATTCCTAGTCTTTTATCAGCTTGGAGGACTGTTGTTCTTCCGTATAATGCGAAATTATGTGAACAATCCAAGTATTCGTTGTGTGAATAGTTGTGATGACGAACAGCTGCTTCTAGACAGTTCTTCCAGCCTCCTTTATAATCTGGATAACACTTAATGAATGTTTTCAAAGTTCTCACCGATCTTTCTGCTAATCCATTTCCACTCGGATGATATGGAGTCGTGTGAATCAATTTTATGCCCTCAGATAATGCCCATTCTTTGAATTCACCTGAGGTAAAAGATCGTCCACAATCTGTCACAATATTTTTTATTTTGTTTTTGAAAGGAAATTCACTGAAATATTCTCTCAATACTCTACCACTTTCTTTCATAGCTTTTGCAGAAACATGCCTACTTGCTTCATCCACTACAACCAAGAATGATTGAGTATTCCTATTTAAATCTGATTTTTTGCTTAATTCTGCGAAATCCAGGTGAATTGTTTCGTACGGCTCCTCAGCACATGACGTCAAATGGACATAATTGGGCTTAGGCAAGTACTTAAATTTCACATTCTGACAGATTTCACATGTGTCAATATAATACTTAACACCTTTACTGAGTCCTTTCCATTGGAACCGCTTACTTATTTTATAATATGTCTTGTAATAGCCATCATGGCCTCCAGATTCTGGTTCATCGTGATACAGCGATAAGACTTCTCTTTTCATCTCTTTTGTTTTCACCTGATATCTACCATCTTGCATTTTTTCCAAATCCTCAATATTCAAATTGCACCAGAAAGTTTCGGACACATTTTCTGGAGTTGCAATACATAATCTGGATAAAGCATCCGCATCTTGAAGTTCTTTACCTGATTTGTGATTTATTATCATGTCAAAACTAAGTAAGAAAATTAGCCATCCTGCCAGCATGTCCCTCAAGTTACCAGATGTTAGAAGTTGAGTAAGTGCTCTATGATCAGTATGGACTTTGAATGTTCTTCCTTCCAAATATGTCCTGAAATACTTGACTGCTTTCAATACAGCTAAACATTCCTTTTCTGTCACAGAATAATTTTGCTCACTTTTCGAAAAGGTGTAAGAGTAATAAGAGATAACTCTCAGCTGACGATTTTTTCTTTCATGAATGTCTCGCTGGTAGAGTATAGCTCCACATCCAAAGTATGATGCATCTGTGGACAATTCATAATTTAGTCTAGAATCCGGAATACGAAGTATTGGTTCTGATGTGATCAAATCTACTAATTTTCGAAACGCCATTTCACATTCATCGGTCCATATAAATGGTTTTTTATGCCCTTTCAGTTCATCTAACGGTCGCACAATATCTCCATAATTTTGAATAAAATTTCTAAAATGATTTGTTAAACCAGTAAAGCACTGTAATGATTTCAGATCGAAAGGTTTCTTCATATTCCTTACTTTTTCAACAGTTTCACTTTTCATTCTTTTTATGTCTCCATCTATTTCTCTACCAAGGAAGACAACTTCTGGCAGGCAGAATGAACATTTATTCAAATTTACTTTCATGTTATGCTTGATCAGCTTTCCTAGGATTTCCTTAGTTAGTTCTGCACATTCCTCAAAAGAATAGCCAGCACATAGTATATGATCTA
Source organism: Phaedon cochleariae (assembly GCA_918026855.4). NCBI lineage: Eukaryota > Metazoa > Arthropoda > Insecta > Coleoptera > Chrysomelidae > Phaedon > Phaedon cochleariae. The sequence continues at coordinate 4,500,038 of OU896719.1, read as the reverse complement.
TGAAAACAACAGCACGCTTCTTCAATGAATCCCCCAGGATATCTTGCATAATTCGTTGAAATTTGGCACTGGAATTCTTCCATCCAAACGGCAATCTGTTGAATTCAAAGTGTCCCTCCTCTGTTTCAAACGCTGTATACTGCTTGGTTTCTTCTGATAAGCTAATATTCCAAAATCCATCTTTTATAACTCTGATTATCATTTCTAACCCACTTCCTTCCATTATATTCATTGGTAGAATTTGCAATCCTTAGATTTTCCAAAACTTCGATCAACTATTCTCGATCAGTAAGAGTTTTAGTGGATAATTGATTTTGAATACGAAATGGTAAACCCAGAATTATCAACGCAATCACGGACTTCTCAGATAGTTCCTCATCAGCCCAATGTAGCATCTTCTGTTTCTCGTAGTAATATTCCAATATATTACCGGAGGTATATCGCAACGATAGTGCTTTTTCCCATTTAACAGTTGTATTTTCATCGAATGTTCTCAAAAAACTTCTTTTCCAATCATTCCAGTTAGTACAGTAACTCCTTGCAATCTTGTCTTCATACCATTTAGAAGCAATTCCCTTGAGACTGGTTTTCAAATGGAGTATTTTCTCGGAATTAGTATTCCAGTTATTTGACGAGCATGCAATTTCAAACGTATTAATCCATGAATAAGGATCTTGATCTTCACCAGAAAATTCCAAAATTTTGATGTCTGTCTTGGAATGAGCAAGTGACATCCATTTTGACATCAGCTCGTCCAATTCTGATTTTCCAAACGATATTCTTTCCTGGCCATTTCCACTACCACCTCCTGCTGTATCATAGTTGATCTGCAGAGTTTGATTACTTGAAACCTCCAGTTCAGCTGCCGACTGCGCCATTTTGTAATGAATTATAGTCGGGATAATTCCAATAACTATATTGAATTGATAATTATATTTCAACTACACTTCAGTTAATATCAATCTGATACCATAGTGATATATTATACAGTGTCATATACAGTATATACAGAACATGAAGCAAATATCAAAATGAACCAACATGTGGGTCTGAATTTGTTGAATTAGGTCAACTAATCACAAATGACAATCGACAAATGACAATTGTCAACTATGACGCTGAGGACAAAACACAACATCACAATAACACCAGTCAAGGATTCTTTTGATTCGAATTGACATAGAACACAGAAGAGAGTTGTAGTTCAAATAATAAGGAGTTGAATAATTTAAGACTATCGAATTGAGTTTGTTCATTGAGTCAGTTTAGGTTAGAGTTTTTGACAGCTTTATTGATTCTCAGGGTTTCAAGGAGTTTGAATTGTTTTCCTTCGTCACAGATATGTGAAATTTCTATGTTAGAATTGGGTTCAAAAGAGTGTTTGTCATTGTCAATGCTAGTTAATACCAAATAGGCACCTGTCACTACATTCATCAGATAATACCACTACGAAATTGTATAAGTATACCCTCAGGGGCTCATGGTTTGTGAGTACGGGAATGAAAATCTCGAGGTACCCAAGCCGGATACTCATTAATCATCAACTTGTCTTTGGTAGTATCCTCTTTACTCTTCAGTTTTCAATCTTTTGTATCGACCTCTCTTGGTCAATTCTTCTTTTTTACTTCTCCCCTGAAGCACATTCTCACCACAGCGGAGAGGACAAGCCGTGGCTGCTCGGCAGATTGATTATTTTGGGAACATCTTTGCTCTTATCACTCAGATGGGACAGTCTGGTGGACATCTGAGTGCAAGGATGGGGCAATTTGTGAACATATGTGGACGCGTTTTGTTAACGAGGCTCTGGCAACCTTATCCAAGTTGTGGGAAATCGTGACGAGGGATAAATGGCACCGAGGTTATATGTTGACGATAAGGGGACCTCTGGGAAACAGGGCGAAATATATTTTTTATGTTCTGGTTTCCACGAGAAGGGATATCCTGTAAAGTTAAGAGAATATCGTGAGAACCAAGGGAAATAAGGTAGGAATTGGTGTTCTTCCTAAATTTCTGGAGGTTATAAGCCTCGTGGAACACCTTCCTTGGCAATGTGTTCCAGAGCCTCGCTGTTCGTTGACTGAACGAGTCTTTGAAAAGAGATGTTCTGCAGGTCTCCAAAGTAACCACGAAGGGGTGCGAAGCCTCAACTCGACGGATAAATCTCGCGAGGACTGCCAAGGGAGGAACAATTGTTGATATATCAGAAGACCTTTTCCATGAAAATATCTATACAATAGAGCCAGATCGCCAACTTTTCTAAGGTGTACCAGAGTGAGCGAGGCATCACCCATGAGATGAATTGCCATTTTTTGGACAGAATCCAACAGTTCCACGGTATGTTTGGGTGCTGCACTCCAAATATGGAATCATTATTCCAGGACAGGTCGGATCTGTGCCTTATAGATCTTAAGCAGCTGACTGTAAGTGAAATAGATCCTGGCCAGAAAAAAAAACAATATTTTGAGATGCACTTTTAGCAATTGATCTCAAGTGATTTCCCCAAGAGAGGTTATTGCTTATAGTAATACAAAGTTTCGAATTGGATGTCTCCAAAGGAATGGTTACTCCTGACAAGCTCATGTTATCTCAGAGTAAACAGCCTTAGCCCTGTGCAGGGGGCACCACAGGACTGGACCAACCCCTTCCTTTATTACTCGTAGGAGAAGGGAAATTTCCGGCCTTCTTCATGAACGAGACCAGGGCTCAGAAGAGTAGGTTTCAGGATCCTGAATGAAAAGTGTTTTCCAAACGAACCTCTGGTACTGTGAGCACCAGTACTCAGAGTTACTGTGGCGGTGTTTAAAGTGGCCTTTATATAAGAACAGTGGGTCGTATATAGTGAAATCAATAACGGCATATTCGAGGTACAATGATACCATGGGCCAACAGACCTAAGTGTCATCGGAGACTTCGGTCAGACTAGCCGTGAAAGGAGTTGGGTACACCTACATGTAGGGATTCCCACACTCCATGAAGGGAAGTCTTGTCTTGGCAATCCCTACCACGAGAGGATATACGGAGAGGAGGTAGTAGGTGTTGGACTTTTTTTGAACTTTCAGAGAACTGCTAGATCTCATAACTGAGAGATGCAGGAGCGAGACAGTACTGATTCGACCCACCAGGTCTCATCAGCCGCTCTCGGTCTGCTGACAACTGGGACAATTCAACGCTTCGGGTATATCACCTTAGAGCTTTGCTACTAGATGGCTACAACATGACTAGAACTTCATGTTATACCCTGCGTCTTCGAAATGGGTGATATTCCCGAAGCGTAGAGTTGTCCCAGTCGTCAGCAGACCGAGAGCGGCTCTGCGATGAGACTTGATGGGTCAAAACAGTACTGTCTTGCTCTTACTGACAATTGGGGCAACTCTGCTTATCCTGGATATCTTCGTTATGAGATCTAGCAGTTGAATAGGTCGGTGGAAAATCCACTCAAGTATATGTCAGGTAGTGCCATCTGTCAGCAGAGTGATTTCACTTGTAGTACCACTCTGTATCGCATAGACGGAAGGGTCTGTACGTGTGACTATAGATGGCAGTGCCATACAGTGTGTGTCGTGATCTCTTGATCCTACCTTAGAGCTCCACCACTAGATGGCTTTAACATTACTAGAACTTCATGTTATACTCTGTGCGAACTTTTAGAGGTTTCAAAGTCTTGAGAATAAGCTTTGCCGTTCTATAGACGAACGAGTTTTGGTGAAGTGAAGTTTTCATATATTATCGTTTTCATATGTATCTCTGTTAGATTCATAATACAGTTTTAGTTCACATCATCTAGGTGCAGGTTTTTGAATTTCAGACTGAAATGAATTTTTTTTATGAGGATTTTAATGTTAAAAAAAGAAATTCATTGTGAAACATGCAGATATAGTGGAATGAAAATATCAGTGATCAATTATAATAAATTCTCCGACTGCCACTCTCTCATTGACCCTGAAGTGAAAAATTTCATAAACATTGGTATTGATAACATCATCTAGTTCATCAACAATAATGATGTTGTTTGTTGGAACCCCAGCAGATTGCGATATAATGATAACGTATTTCAATTTCGCGATGATGCGCTTATACAGGGTGTACCAACTTTATTTTTCTGGATTTTCTCTAAGACATAATACTTGCTGAAAACCTTATTCACAACCACAGTTAAGGAAATTTTGAATAAGTACAGTGAACACATAAAAGTTGGAACAAATTTGTTAAAAGCTTGCTATAGGCCAGTGTGTAGCGCTGGGCGATATTGAGAATTAGATATCGAATATTGATATTTGAAATATATCGATTCGATATAAGAATTCAAGGGGTGTTTCCTTGTGACATTTTTTATTTTTTTTATCGCTTGGAGCGCACAAAAGGAAATCCCTATAATGTTCAAAGAACATCTTGCGTTCCTGAAGAGGAGGTAAGTATTGTTTTTTTTTAACTTCTGGAGATTATAATTATGTTGTTGGGAATACTTCCTTAGGCAATGAATTTGAGAGCCTAGCCGTTCTATGGATGAAGGAGTTTTGATAAAGTGCTGTTCGACATCTTTCGAGGTTGACAACGAAAGGATGTGCTGACTGGGCTTGTATAGTTCGTCTGACTGGTATTGCTAGTGGAGGAATGATAGCAGAGATTTCCGAAGAACATTTCCCGTGGAAGTATCGATGGAAAAGTGGAAGGTCGCCGACCTCTCTACAGTGTTCCAATGATTTCAAAGAGTGAGTGAGTGTGGCGTCACCCACCAGGAGAACGGCTCTTCTCTGGATGGAATCTAAGAGCATCAGCGTTATATGTTGTGGTGCTGAACCCCATATGGGAAACAGTATTCTAGAACAGGCCGTATCTGCGCTTTGTAGATCATGAGAAGCTGTTGAGGTGTGAAGTAGCTCTTCACACGGAACAAGAATCCGAGTTTTTGTGAAGCAGCTTTTGCGACGGATCTGACATGATTATCCCATGAAAGAGTGTTGCTGATGGAAATGATTACCTTACAAACCGTGAGCAGCGGGTACGTTTCAAAGACCAAATATCTTCTGATGTGATCAATGATTTAGGTATTCCACAAGGAAATGTTTTAGGCCCCCTACTTTTCATTTTGTATTTGAATAATCTTGATCTTTTTGTAGAATGTGAATTCATCAACCTGTTTGCTGATGACACCTTAATTGCATGTAGTGATGTCAACATTGAAAGAGCTTTTGAAAAAATGAACACTGCCTTGGTATCGATAATCCATTATCTGAATCTAAATAAACTGAAGCTCAATGTAACCAAAACACAGGCGATGGTCTTCACAACAAAATATATGTATGATAGGCTTGATATTGATAATATTCGTTTGAACAATAATGATGAAAGCATTCAAGTTGTCCCGAATGTTAAGTACCTAGGATTCATGTTAGATAATGTTTTGAACTTCAATCGTCATTTTGAGTGCACTCATAAAAAGATTTCAAAAAAACTTTTTTTCTTCTCTCGGATATCTCAACATTTGTCAACGCAGACCAAAATCACTATGTATAATTCAATCTTTCAGCCACATTTTGATTATTGCTCATCCATTTTATATCTGTTTAATTTAAATAAATTGAATATTCTCCAGAAGCTCCAAAACCGTGGAATGAGAATAATACTGAAAACAAATCGCTTCACCCCTATAAGATCAATGTTAATGACTCTCAGTTGGTTTTCAGTGGAGAACAGACTGTACTATTTCACTATGATTCTCATTTACAAAATAGTAAATCATTTAGCACCAGAATACTTTCAGAAATACCTAAAATTCAATAAAAATATTCATAATCATAACACGCGTGGCAAAAATGACATCTATGTTTCTACCACTTCCTATCGTAGACCATGAATTCACTATTTAACAAAGGATTTCTGGAGTTCAATAAATAGTCAGAGTCTGTGAAGGGATCTGCTTCACTCATCCAGTTCAAAGCTAATTTGAAGGAATTCGTCCTAAATAAGTAGCTAAGTAAGGTCTTCATGGTGTATTCCATATGTCTATTTAGTACTTCTTTTTTTTATGTTTATTTTGCCGTTTATTGTTACATATACTGTTTTTAATCTCATTATTCTACTTTCATCGTAGGTATTTTATGATAGTCATTTTAACATTTCTGTTCTGCTATTGTTCAACTCAGTTTTCATTTCTGTATATGTGTATATACATATATTGTAATATGCCTTCTTATTTAATTATGTATATTAGGTTTCCTAATTGAATAAAGATCTATCTATCTATCTATCTATCTATCTATCTACCGAGCATTGATATGGTGGGCTTGGTGGGGATGGTAGTGCCAGACATTACAATATCGGGCATACTGAGTTCCGCCTTTCTAGAAAAAATACAGGCTTGAGTTTTGGTGGCGTTGAATTCAACTAGGTTGTTGGTTCCCCAGGCTGTGATTTCAGCAAGGTCTTCATTGATAGCATTGACCTGCATGCGCCGTGAGTTCTTAGTTTCCTGGGAAGAAATGGGAATTCTGGAAGAAAACGCAGTATGGAGGGTACTATCATCTGCAAAGCTGTGGATGGGGCCAGTTGTTACTCCCAACAGATCATTGACATGAAGAAGGAATAATGTTGGTGCAAAAATTGATCCTTTAGGAACGCCGGAATTGATGCCAATGGCATCAGGCGATACACCGTCCACCACCACGTGAAGCGATCTGCCTGAAAGAAAACTCGATAAGAGATGGCATAGCTGAGGTGGTAAGCCGTATGATGGTAGTTTGTGGAGGAGCCCTTCGTACCAAACACGGTCGAATTCTAGCATTCTAGCAAATAAAGTTCATATAAACATGTGTGCTGACTTGCTCTGTTTTTGAGACACAGGATGTTGAAGTTGGAAGTATTAATTATTTCATGATGCCAGGATTCAGTATGGTTGGAGATTGAGGAAGTCCCAAAATTTCGAAATGATTCTGATTGGGGTTTTTTAGTTATATCAATGGAAGTCTTGAGAACACGCCTACAATAAAATTTGAATTCAAATCGAATTTTCATTGTTTCCTCAAAAATTAAGCTAGATACAAAAATTACACAGAAGATAAAAAGTTGTTATTTCAATAGTTCAATCTAATGAAGATATGAAACCCAGAAATATCGGTGGCGTACAATTACATTCACCATAAATATCGATGAATTCACCCACTGTGACGCCACTGGAAATATTATTTCGAATCTAAATGCACCAGAAGAAGCCTCATATCACTATTAACAAAACCACGACATTTCATTGAAATTGATGATGGAACAACTGAGTAATGATTGAAAAAACTATTTTTCATAAAAATATCAATAACCTGTGTCTCAAGAATGAAGCAAGTTAGATCACATTTGCTCATATAAACTTCATTTTTTTTAAATACCACCACCCCTTGAATTTTTTTGATGTTATTTAGATAGATAGATATGGAATAGGTGAATGATATAAATCTTAATACAGAAGCTCAAAGTCATTTTCACACAATGTTCATGAAATCAACAACAGATAGATAGATTTCGGGAGAAAAACAACTACTTTCCTGGCTAAAACCAGGCAGAACATTGAATTACATCGTAGAGAAATCTATGCATCGACTCGTATAAACGAATACTGATACAAGTGATTCTTTTCTGAATGCCTATTGATTTCGGTTTAGCCAGCACACGCTAGCCACCTACAGACCGGTTTCGAGCTCTTTGACTCTCATCAGTCCAGGGCAGTCTCTAGTCAGCAGTCTCAAGAACAACAATCTACCATTGTTGTTCATTTTATGAGAATTGTGGGGATATGACCTTGATCTTTCTGTATTTATTTAACATTTCATTCCACTTTGAGCATTGTGACTATTTTGTAGTTGAAATTACACCAGTCGGGCAACCAGCCACTCCCGTATGGAAATTTAAGTTTTGGAGTATTTATTTCCTCCGTTTCTATTTAGATGGCGTTGCTCTCATATTGTTTATGGAAGACGCCTCTGGGGGAAAATAATGCTGACTTGATTTTTGTTTTGCCAGGCTTCGTTTAGTTGGCGGTTTTAGGACTGCTGGCTGGAGACTGCCCTGCACTGATGAGAGTCGAAGAGTTTGAAACCGGTCTGTAGGTGTCTAGCGTAGCCTGGCTAAATCGAAATCAATAGGCATTCAGGAAAGATTCGCTTGTATCAGTATTCGTTTATACGAGTCGCCCATGGCTCATGCTGCAAACTTCATTCTCGTAGGAAATCACTATCATTCCGTGTTCGTTAAACAATATACTATTTTTCCTACGGAGCTTTGCAACATACCAAATTTTCACATAAGTGACAAAATTAAGATAATTGATCATTCTCTAGCTGTCGCGTTGAACATATCGAAAGCATTCGACCGTGTTTGGCACGAAGGACTCCTCCACAAACTAGCATCATACGGCTTACCACCTCAGCTATGCCATCTCTTATCGGGTTTTCTTTCAGGCAGATCGCTTCACGTGGTGGTGGATGTTGTATCGTCTGATACCATTGGCATCAATTCCGGCGTTCCACAAGGATCAATTTTGGCACCAACATTATTCCTGCTTCATATCAATGATCTGTTGGGAGTAACAGCTTGCCTCATCCACAGCTCTGCAGATCATAGTACCCTCCATACTGCGTTATCTTCCAGAATTCCCATTTCTTCCCAGGGAACTGAGAACTCACGGCGCAGGCAGGTCAATGCTGTCAATGAAGATCCCGCTGAAATCACAGCCTGGGGAATCAACAACCTAGTTGAATTCAATGCCACCAAAACTCAAGCCTGTATCTTATCTAGAAAGGCGTAACTCAGTATGCCCGATATTGTAATGTCTGGCACCACCATCCCCACCAAGTCCACCATATCAATGCTTGGTATCTCTATCAGCAACACTCTTTCATGGGATGATCATGTCAGATCCATCGCGAAAGCTGCTTCACAAAAACTGGAATTCTTGTTCGGTGCGAGAAGCTAACTTTACTCCTCAACAGCTTCTCATGATCTACAAAGCGCAGATACGGCCTGTTCTAGAATACTGTTCCCACATATGGGGTTCAGCACCAAAACATACGCTGATGCTCTTAGATTCCATCCAGAGAAGAGCCATTCGCCTAGTGGGTGACACCACACTCACCTCGACACTCACTCACTCTTTGACATCATTGGAACACCGTAGAAAGGTCGGCAACCTCTTTCACTTCTCTATCGATACTTATTCCACGGAAAATGTTCTTCGGAAATCTCTGCTATCATCCCTTCACTAGCAATACCAATCAGACGAATTAGACAAGCCCAGTCAGCACATCCTTTTGTTGTCAACCTCGAAAGATGTCGAACAGCACGTTATCAAGACTCCTTCATCCATAGAACGGCTAATGGGCTAGGTTTCAAAACAAGACGACCTTCGAAAAAAAAAAACAAAAACTAGAGTTTAGAACTTTTTTTCGACGTTCAATTCTCAGTAGCAGACCTCTGCAAGATTCAGTTGATCACATGATAATCCATTTTAATTTCAACCTTCTTATGCAACATTTTGACTGTTGAATAGACGATCAGTAGACCTGTCAATCAAGGTGTCACATGACCCCTATTTGTATTTGAAGAAATCGTCCATTACGTCTTTACTCCAACACCGGTGACGTAACATCTCTCATATGAATATCATGGGATGAGGTTTCAGGAATTAAAACTCACGTGTTTCTGGAATTTTTTCACATGTCGCCCATTTCTGAAATAATGAATTTATTCCATATATTTGCATCATATTGTACATATAATCTTCATAGAAGTTCAAAAAAATCCCAATACCTACATCCTATCCCAATCCTCCCTATGAACGCACGATGTTCTTTGAACATTATAGGGATTCCCTTTCGTGCGCTCCAAGCGATGAAAAAAAAAAGTCATTTCGCTCATAAATTTTGACAACCGTATTACAACCCCTGAGATTGTTCTGAAAAAAATCTCAGGTGGTGAGTGTCGTTTCAAACCTTTCATAATTTCTTCTGGGTTTCTTTGATAACCGAAAGAAGGGTCATCCTCTGAGATATAGTTTCGTCAAACTTTTTCCAATTTGTTCAATTCATTTTTGAACAGTGTACAAAAATGTGTTTTTCCATGCAAACTTTGAAATCGCCTCACGGACATACGGAACAGTTTCATTTGAAATAAATTGGATCTAATCAACTTATTTTGACTTATATATTAGACATGGAATCTCTGTGTCCCAGCAATTTGGGGGCACTCTGTATAGTGACAATGGAAATATAAACGAGCACATTGGATGGCAAATAGGTAAATAGGTACTGTAAATAATATTTTGCATTATACATCGTTTCAAGTGTGTGATAAATTTTAGATTAGATTCGTGGAAGTTATAGATATTACCTATATCTGATACCTAGGTGTTTTCAATTATTGTTCCAAGAATTGCATATATATTTTCAAGCAGACACAGAAGTTATATCTTGTTTATTCTGATCCTGTTTTTGTATCGATTTATGAATTAACGTACAATGCCATTCATAATGTCAGAATTATATTATGGAAAACAGTTCTAATAATAATTTATTTCGAAATTCGACTCGGGCATCGAGCATTGCTTGAAAGAATATGAAAAATGTACTACTTGGTCGGGGTCAACTTACTTCCGCTACATGTCAAAAGTTGCATTTTTTCAAATGTATCGCTGAAAATAGTTCGAATTTCAAGAAAGTTCACAAAGAAAAATTGTTTCTAATCCAAATTCACATTTTTGTTTCGAATTTGAAAGTTCCATTAAAACTTTTGATTTTTGTTTTTTTCTTCAACATGAATGTATTGAAAAAATTAACATCGACACACTATTTCATTCTAGTAGCTTCATCATGCTACTAACTTCCAATCACTAATTATCAACAGAAATATAATTTTCTTTAGAAAATAATAATCTCTGCTTCAAATTTCTGTTATATTTGATGCAAATAAGTTGATGTATCATCAGGAGCGATATTCATTGGAATTGATTTTTTCAGTACTAATATGATGCCAAAGCCAACTATCAAAGAATATTATTAGTAAAATCTGCCCGGTACTTCGATTTTTGTTTGATGAATTCGAGTTCAAAAAATATATAGAACAATTTGTTTCGATCGGTGTCGTGACCTATCAAAGTTTGAATATACGAATCACTAATCACTTTCCCAAATTACTTCTACCTTTCTTGAAAAATATTCCTGCCTTTCAACTCAGTGAATATTCACCATTCGAGATGGTTGACGGATGAAATCGAGGTCAGCTATTTTAGACCTTCATACCTTGACAATACATGACGTCATTCTAAATCCATTATGGCGGACCATCTATGATGGCGGAATGATCATTTTCAATATACTTCTACAATATGGGTATCAAATGAAAAGGCTCGTTGAGAGGCTAATCGAAAAATCCAGCTAGCGATAACTAAAAATCAAAAAATAAATTGAAAGTAAAAAACAACTTTTCAATAAAAAGCTTCTATTTAAACGTTCTTGAAAGAAGAAAACATTCTTCTCAATAATCTCGACTATCAACTTATAACCTCATTATACACAATTTATATGATCATTGAAGCTTGTCGCGATGATCAATATTTAATTAAATTGTAATTTTGAGAATTTTATCTCAGCAGATTTTACATAATTAAATAAGTACTAATTCATTCACACAAGTGGATCGCGCGACAAACTTTCATGATCATATAAATTGTGTATAATGAGGTTATAAGTTGATAGTTAAAATTATCAGGAAAACATTTAATTTTCTTCTTTTCAGAGCGTTTAAATAGGAGCTTTTTATTAAAAAGTTTTTTTCTTACTTTTAATTTATTTTCATGTTGAGTTTTCAGTATACCATGTTTTATTTTATATATTTGGGATATATTTCATCTTCAATATTTCTGACATGATATATTTAACATATTTTCTTTGAAGTTCTGTAAATCGAACCCAACACATAGTACTATGCGGTGGTAAAGATAAATACTTGCCTAAATTATTTACTTTCATGAAGTTTAAGTATGAATCTCTTAAGACAGATATTCCTAGTAGGAAAGAGATTTGAAATACCACTTTTCATAATACAGATATAATATTGAAGTTTTTTGCAACATATACATATATGATTTAGTTTATTTTATAATATTCACCTGTTGTGATCTTATCTCGACAATTTGGTTATCTCCATTCATTCCACCCCTGCGCCACCATGGAGTAATAATAAATGTTGTTTTTCATATACCTATTTTCATATATATTTTTTTTGATTAGCTGGAATAACATCATTTTCATAATTGTTTGGTTGCACAACTACCCAAATAATAAAAATCTTCTTGTTTAAAAGTTGCTGTGGCGCCCCTCCTTTTTATTGAAATAATCTAAATGAATATTATGTCCTCTATTAATTTCTTTTGAGACGAACCCATAGTGCCTACTGATGAAAAGCTGCCATTTGCAAGTTCTGATTATTTTTTTATAAAAATAAGGTCACAATCTATATCAACTGAACAGGAAGCAATACTATTGTCCCCGTTCAGAAGAATGCAAGCAGATACCTTGATTTTTCTCTTGTGGTAAGATTGGATTTATGCAATCAAATGGGAGGACTGGTCTGACATGCTGACGAAATATGTGTGTGTTGTTGAAAAATCATATTCCTTCGTCTCTCGCTGCATGTTTTGTGCATTGTTCAACAGCACAAAGAGAAGGCATGCTTGAATTGATAAAAAGCGCAAAACATACGATTTGTTTGACAAAATATTGTGAGAAATCATTTCAATCTCTTGATTCCTCTGTGAACAAATAAAAAAGTGAGGTTGTGTTTCAATGTTTTACAGAAAAGTGAGGTTGTGTTTCAATATTTTACCTTCGGAATCCCAAATAATCAAGTAAAATGAATGAACCTTCTCCTCCATTCACCTATAGACGTATTACTCAACGTATCTAACCAAAGTGTTGTGTTTTGTGTGAAGTTACAATCAGAAGAAATAAAAAAATATCAAGAACTGAGAGTTGCTGCAATAGAACGATCAAATTCGAGACACACGTGAAAAATTGGAATATAATAAGTTTTTCTCAGAAAACTTTTTCGAAATTCGAAAAAATTAGTCAATTTCCATTTATTACGTGACTCTGTCCAAGTTTTGGTCATTTTTTATCATATTGTTACGACCCTGGCGATCAATCCCAGCTACCTGCGATGAAAGTAAACAAGCCATATTTCTTGGAATAGTAATTAGGTGATTCGACGGCTATTGAGATGACTCGAGAAGATTATCGACCTGTTCACGATCTTTCGAGTGGAATCTAGACGTTTTATTAGGTAATATAAATAGTTGTTGTTAGGGACAGGAAGGGAAGTATTTATTTGGAAGCGTTATAATAACGATCGAAGAAGTGTTGTGAATCGGAAGTGTTTAGTACGAGTATTGTAATTATTGTATAGTAGTGTTCAGAATAAATTGTTTTAAGTGTTATACCGAGTGTTAAGTTATTACGGACCCAGAGTAAAATCGTAACAGTGGTGTCAGAAGTGTGGATTTTCGAGGACATTTGAATACGTATGGTGAATACAAGGAGTACGTCATAAAATTCATGAAAAATCAGTTCGCAGAACTAGAGAAACGACGACAGGAAGATGAGAAACGACGACAGGAAGAAAAACTAGAAGAAGAAAAACGTCGTCAAGAAGAGTTACAGAAAATTCTAGAACATCAAGAAAAAGAACGAGAACATCAAGAAAAAGAACGAGAACATCAGAAAATCTTCTTCGAACAAATTCTGCATAAAACTGATAAGCAAATGGATGAGTTAAAGACAGATGTCACCAGAATTGATGACAAGCTTAACCAGGAAGTTTCAAGAATAGATTCCATGGTCGATGCAATCGAAAGAAATGTAGCGAAACAGATCACCTCGCTACGAAGTCAAGATCGCCGTGACAGAGTTGCCACATCGGGTTCTTCCGTGAAACCACCAACTTTTGATGGACAGTCGCCTTGGTCTATGTATCGCCGACAATTTGAGGCTGCAGCAAGTGCAAATGGGTGGAGTGACGAGGAAAAAGCTACTTCACTCATAGTAGCTCTGAGAGGACCAGCTTTGGGGATGTTACAGTCGATCCCAGTTGAACAACAAAACCACTTCGGAGATTTAGTGGCTGCGCTAGAACTCAGGTATGGTGACCAACATCGAGAACAGCTTTACCGGGCTCAGATGAAAAATCGTGTGCAGAAGTCTGGAGAGAGCCTACAGGAGTTCGAAGCAGATGTGAGAAGACTGACTCAATTAGCCTACCCAGAGGCACCAGAGGACTTCAAAGAACAACTGGCGGTGCAGGTATTCATCGACGGGCTGAGAGACTCAGAAATACAGAAGACTCTGAGGCTTACACACTTTAAGAGGAGTGGTGAAGCCCTAGTAAGATCTCTGGAGGTAGAAGCGGCCTTCAACACCTCTAGGCCAAGAGTGAGAGCTGTGTCCATCGAGGAGCCTTTCGAAGACGTGGACCCAGTGGCGAAAATGTTGAGAAAAGTGCTTGAGGAACTCAAAGAAATTAAGAGTGGGTCTAGTAACCAGCGAAATAGATCCTGCTATCGCTGTGGCAGAACTGGACACCTGATAAGGGACTGTAAGGTGAGAGTACCACCACGATCGTCTTCACCTGCAAGGACGCCATCACGGTCGTACTCACCTGCGAGGACTAGGTCATCTAGTGAGTCCTCAGATAGATACCAGGAAAACTAGAACTAGCCAGCGTATCGGGGCGCATGCTGGCTCGTTATAACGAAGCCCCCAGGGTCATTAACATCAACAGGATAAGAAGAACAACTGATAGCCTGACCATCAAAGGAAAAATCAACCAAATGGATGTAACCTGCACCATAGACACCGGTGCATCAGTTTCCCTGGTACGCAGTGACATTCTCCGGCCTGGAAGTATAAAACCAACCACTTCCAACTTTGTTCTTCGTACGGTCACTGGAGAAAATGCACCTATACGAGGGATGGCTGATATCGAGTTGACGCTTGGAAGACTCCATTTAGTGAACATGGTATACGTCGCAGATATCGAAGATGAGTTTATCCTCGGCATGGATCTGATAAGCGACTACGGGTTTTCATTCGATAGTGATCAGAAGACCATGAAATTTGGAGAAGAGTTTGTACTAACGACACCGGCCGAGAGGGAGACGTCTGTGAGGCTACGACTAGCGAAGACTGTGAGAATTCCTGGATTCACTGAAAAGATCATCCATGCGCGATTAGAGAAGGACCCTGGGTGCTGCGTTGGATTAGTACAGTCATGTGAGGAATCCCCCAGCAAGCTGTTACTTGCCCGAGCTTTAGTGACCACCGAACGAGACATTCCTGTGAGGGTAGCATATGTGTTACCTACCACCATAACAGTAAGGGAAGGAGACATCATCGGAGCTTGTGAACCAGTCAGTTGGGTAGCAAAATGTGATGAGACTAACGAGCAGAGATGGAGGGAACGAGATGACAGTGCATTGAGAGTTCTGGAAACCTCCTTGGACCACTTATCACCAACGGAATATAAAGCTGCCAAGAAATTCATAGCAGACGAAAGTGATATCTTTGAATCAACATCAACAGGGCGGACGAACTTGGTCAAGCACAGAATAGATACTGGTAAAGCTCACCCAATTCGGCAACCACCAAGAAGAATGCCATTTGCTAAGCAACAGGAGGTGGAACAGCTGGTTGACAAAATGATGAAGGATGGGGTAATTGAAGAATCATCCAGCCCTTGGTCTGCACCGGTTGTATTAGTGTCCAAGAAGGATGGATCCACAAGATTCTGTGTGGATTATAGGAAGCTCAATGACGTCACCAAGAAGGATAGCTACCCGTTACCAAGGATTGATGACACTTTGACTACATTGGCTGGCTCCCGATGGTTTACGACACTGGACTTGAAGAGCGGATACTGGCAAGTGGGCATTCACGAAGAAGATAAGGAGAAGACTGCTTTTACGACTGGTAATGGACTGTACCAGTTTACTGTGATGCCTTTTGGACTATGTAATGCCCCAGCAACCTTCGAAAGGCTGATGGAATTGGTACTGCGTGGGCTCACTTGGAAAACTTGCCTGGTATATCTGGACGATGTTTTGGTCATGGGAAAGAATTTCGAGGAACACCTGAAGAACTTACGGGAAGTGTTCCAGCGATTCAGGAATGCCAACCTCAAACTGAACCTGAAGAAATGTTCACTATTCCAGAAACGAGTAGATTTCTTGGGCCACACGGTAACGTCAGAAGGAATACAAACTGACGACACAAAGATTCAAGCCATTCGAGACTGGCCAAGACCGAAGGACAAACATGAAGTTAGAAGTTTCTTGGGATTGTGCACTTACTACCGTCGTTTTGTGGAAGGATTTGCTGATATTGCGGCACCACTCCATAGATTGACAGAAGAACGAGTCAACTTCAACTGGTCTGTAGAATGTGAGAAATCCTTCAAGAAATTGAAGGCTGGCCTCTGTTCGAGTCCTATTTTGGGGTTCCCACAAGAGAGAGGCTTGTTTATTTTGGACACAGACGCGAGTAACATCGGAATTGGAGCCGTGCTATCAAAAGTACAGGATGGTCAAGAAAAGGTTATAGAATACTACAGCAAAGTGATGGCCAAACCAGAAAGGAATTATTGTGTCACCAGGAAAGAACTGCTGGCAATTGTTAAGGCTGTTGACCATTTCCACAAATATTTATACGGAAGAGAATTTCTCATTAGGACGGATCATGCAGCTTTGAGGTGGCTGATGGAGATGAAGAATCCTGAAGGTCAAATAGCAAGATGGCTGGAAAAGCTGAACCAGTATCACTTCAAGATTAAGCATCGCCCAGGAAAACTATACCAGAATGCAGATGCCATGTCCAGAAGACCTTGTTCGGAAACCTGTAAGCATTGTCTGCGCATTGAACATCGAGAAGGAACCGCTGATGTTAGAAAAACCAGACTTGTGACCGATGATAAGTGGCCAGCAGCACACATGAGACGAGATCAGGAGAACGATCCGAGTATCGCCGATTTTCTACGTTGGAAAGAAAGAGGATCAGAAAGACCGACATGGAAGGATATCTCGGATAGAGGGCCTGCTTTCAAGGCGATGTGGGCTCAATGGGACTCACTAGTTGTGGAGAATGGATTATTGAAGCGAGTTTGGGAATCAGCTGATGGTAGATCAACAATTTCTCAGCTGGTTGTGCCCCACATCAGAGTTAATGAAGTTCTGGAAGAAGTCCATGGCGGAAAATCTGGTGGACATTTTGGAGTTAACAAGACATTGAGTAAAATTCGAGAAAGATTTTACTGGGTTCAATGTCGTGACGACGTGGAAAGTTGGTGTAGAAGATGTCCTGTATGCGAAGCCAGTAAAGGTCCCAGAACGAGATCAAGAGCTGGAATGAAGCAATACAATGTGGGTGCACCGTTTGAAAGGATCGCCATCGATGTAGCCGGACCATTCCCTTTGACTGATGATGGAAATAAATACATCTTGGTTGCTATGGACTACTTCAGTAAGTGGGTAGAAGCATACGGCATGCCAAACCAAGAAGCCTCCACAGTTGCCAGGATATTGGTCGACAACATGTTTTCACGGTTCGGAGTACCAATGGAATTACATTCTGATCAAGGGAGAAATTTTGAGTCGAACTTATTCAAAAAGGTCTGTGATCTAATGGGAATCAGTAAGACGAGAACAACTCCACTACATCCACAATCCGATGGCATGGTCGAAAGATTCAACCGAACTATGGAAGAACATCTTTCCAAAGTAGTCGAAGAGCATCAGAGGGACTGGGACAGGCATCTTCCCTTATTCCTGATGGCGTATAGAGCAGCTGTCCATGATTCAACGAAGCTAACTCCAGCTAGTATAGTCTTTGGAAGAGAACTCCGCTTACCTTGTGACTTGGTGTTCGGTTCACCAAGTGTTGAAGAAAAGGAAGTACAAGACTACGCAGATGAGCTCCGGAATGGCTTGATGAAAACTCATGAGACTGCTCGGAAAAGATTGAAATTAGCAAGTGACATAATGAAGGCACGGTACGATCTCAAAGCCAATTCAGAGGGATTCTTTGAAGGAGATCGAGTTTGGCTGTATAATCCTCGACGGAAGAAAGGCGTATCACCCAAATTAACACCATCTTGGGAAGGACCGTATAAGGTGTTGAAAAGGATCAATGATGTGGTCTATAGAATCCAACGCAGCCCTAGGACAAAGATGAAAGTCGTTCATCTTGAAAGACTGAAGCCTTATCATGGTGAGGAAAGTTCTGTTTTTGATCGGGACGATCAAATTTGAAGAAGGGGGTAAATGTTACGACCCTGGCGATCAATCCCAGCTACCTGCGATGAAATTAAACAAGCCATATTTCTTGGAATAGTAATTAGGTGATTCGACGGCTATTGAGATGACTCGAGAAGATTATCGACCTGTTCACGATCTTTCGAGTGGAATCTAGACGTTTTATTAGGTACCTAATATAAATAGTTGTTGTTAGGGACAGGAAGGGAAGTCTTTATTTGGAAGCGTTATAATAACGATCGAAGAAGTGTTGTGAATCGGAAGTGTTTAGTACGAGTATTGTAATTATTGTATAGTAGTATTCAGAATAAATTGTTTTAAGTGTTATACCGAGTGTTAAGTTATTACGGACCCAGAGTAAAATCGTAACAATATCATCATCATGAGAAACTCACTTGCCCGAGCAGGAGCAAACAAAGCTCTGAATGGCCCAGAACCCTTCTGTGGTATTGCGAAAGCTATACAAAAGACTAGTATCAAATCATGGATGCAAACCAAATCTCAAGAATGGTGGAACAAATCGCCAGGAATGAGACAGCCAAAAGAGTTTATTAAAAAACCATCGCCAACATTCACAGAATATCTACTAAGCCAGAAACGAAGTTCAACTAGAATACTAGTGGGACTTCTCACAGGGCATTGTAGGCTCAACAAACACATGAGTACGATAGGTCTGACTGAAGAACTGCTGTGCAGGTTCTGTCAGGAAGAGGAGGAAACAGCAGTACACATACTTTGCCACTGTGAGGGCTTGTCAAGACTAAGGTTCCTTACGCTGGGTGAGGAAAAACCAGAAGCCCAGAGATACACAGGGGATCTGAAAGCTAGCCTATGGAGTCTCATAGAGAAGACGGGGCTAGCCGAAGAACTCTAATCGATTTTGAAGGCAGACACAATAGATCTGAAAAGGTCGCGGTGTGGAGGCAGATAGCCCGAAGGCCCCATTCTAAATCTAATCTAATCATCATGAGAAAAAAAAAGATCGATATTTTTGAGAGAATACTATTCGCGGAATGAATTTGCTTCACTGTTTTCGGAAGTCCTGTCGGATCGCATCATCCGAAGATGTTTACGTAGAAGATGGAAGAAGAATACCGTGAAATCTCGCAATGTTATGAAAATTCTACACTTTCCCAAGAAATAAGCGCACGACCAAAATGTAGTCCAAATTTTAAGATACATTTTCGTCTAAACTACTTCTCCGATTTGAACGATTTTTGTTTTTAATGACAGGTTATTTCCTTCCGAACATTGGTGTGCAAATTTTATTCGTAAGAACCTCTTCTCCATGAATACTGGGTGTAGCAATTCGAGCGTGTATTTTTCATCAAACTTGTTATACCCTCAGTGGAGTGTGAGACTTACATTATCAAGTCGAAATTGAAGGTCTACTCCAGCCTCATCTTTTTTCAACATTGCTTTTTTGATAAAATGATCATAACTCTTTATAGAGTCCCTTTGTTCTCTAGTGGGAATATTGATCATGGACAAGAAATTGTGTTCACTCATAATGTTCAGGTATTCGTTCACTAAATTATCATTCATTGATAGAAGGTTTATATTAGTATTCCTTGTGAAAACGTAATAATCAACATTGTCGTGACTGCATTCATTGAAATAGTATCTCAAGCTGTTTAGAAATTCTTCTATGGTAGTAGCAAATAGTCTGTAGGCGACTGTTACCAGTACTTTTTCAGAACCTATTATAACTTTTGGTTGTAATGACTTGAATTTGTCAATATTATATATTTGATGAGTGTGAGTATGATTGCTTTCGATTTGAATAATTACTCACACTTGTTTATGTCTTCTTCACTGTAAATCAAGTCATATCCATCCAATGGGCGTGTACACCTTAGTAGAACTTTTAACTCAAACAATGTTTATAATGATCCTTTCATGCATAAATAATGATTGACGACATAATTCGATCGTAAAATTAACTGGAATGTTTTAGTTTTGGACATAAATAATAGTACCTTTTGAAAACGGACCCTCTTATGACGTAGAAACCTCATCTCGCCAGAGTTAAAAGAAAATACCAAACACCTACGGAAGCGCAGAAGGGCCAAACTGTTTTAAAATTTCATTTTTCTAATGATTCCGACTTCAATCTCGGAATTCCGACTTTAATCTCGGAATTCCGACTTTAATCTCGGAATTCCGACTTTAATCTCGGAATTCAGACTTTAATCTCGGAATTCCGACTTTAATCTCGGAATTCCGACTTTCATCTCAGAATTCCGACTTTAATCTCGGAATTCCGACTTTAATCTCGGAATTCCGACTTTAATCTCGGAATTCCGACTTTAATCTCGGAATTCCGACTTTAATCTCGGAATTCCGACTTTAATCTCGGAATTCCGACTTTAATCTCGGAATTCCGACTTTAATCTCGGAATTCCGACTTTCATCTCGAAATTCCGACTTTAATCTCGGAATTCCGACTTTTATCTCGGAATTACGAGAGAATATGCCGAAACTGCCTGCAATATCAGTAGAATACCACAATAGGCTTCAGCAAGAATGTTCTTTCCTGTTTTGAGCTAGAGCTTCGGAAATTATTTGCCAGATTGAGTACTCCTGAATCGACGGTGAGTAAATGAATAGTATTTCAGTGTATTATGAAATCGAATCGCATATAAATCCTTATTTCAGAAGCAAAGTACTATTGAGCTAGCCACAATATATTTTTCTATGGGATTTCAACAAAAAGAAATCATACAATTCGTAAAAGTTTTACATGGGAAGGTGTTATCGCCTCGAACTTTGAAGAGGATGCTGTCCCATGCAAGATTATTTAGACGTAAAGATTATACAAAAATAGAAGATGTGAATTTTATCGAAGGTGAATTAAGCAAATCAGGCCAACTTCACGGTTACAAGTGGATGCATTTACGTTGCTTGCAAAATAATTTGGTTGTTACACAATATGTTGTTAGAGATATATTGAAGCTACTAGTTTGAAATTGAATTTTTAATCCAGCCTAACTTCAAGAGAGGAAAATTATCAATTTTGATTCCAGAAAGCATACTAGGTACAAAAATTTACTGAACAGACCAGGTTTTGATTCCCGTGTAGCGAAGACCAGCTGGTTAGGCCAATCTGAGAGTTTTCGCAATAATGACAGGTGAACACTTGTTTTGTATACTTTTATTTGCACTGAAATATTATTTATTCTAGTTGTAGTCAGCTCGACTAAAGATTTTGATCTCGATTTTTATGGAAAAATGGTTGGAGAGAACAGTAAAAACAAAACAATGATCTCCCATGAAAATGAATGATAACTCTTCTATGCATCACTTCCAAGAGATGGAATCTGCAGGTAAAAAGAAAATAAATGAAGGAGTTACGGAAGAAAACCATGCTGTGATCATCATGATAACTGGGAACGCCCTGTGGAGGTATATATTATATTTCATATTTTCATTTCACATATATTGTGAGGTTTGTTTGGTAATTTGTCAATGGATTGAAATAAAGTTTACATTTTTACTACTTTTGTTCCACTGTTTTGAGTGCCACTCCATGTGTTTAGGGGTATATTCATGGATTTTTTGATTTCAACATCTGAAAATCCAAGAATATATCCTAAACATTATGGTGTTGCATTCGAAACTGATTCAAATACTGGTGGAACCAGTATAAATTTATGGATGATTTGAGATGGAGCTAATGCAGAGCACAGATTCATCAGAAACATCTCTGAAATGCTCATGGAGAGAGATATGTAGATAAAGTATATCCAATATCAGTTGCAGAATATCCCGCACTATGCGGCGTCGGCGTGTTTGAAGTTTCCTTTGAAGTGACTGCAGGTGCGGCACGAGGTTCTGCAATTGTTTTTGGATAAACTATACATAGTCATCACTGTGATCTCACAGGAGCATATCTTATTCAAGTCTGATGTTGCATCACTGATATAAGTCTGTGATTTCATTTGAGGCGGACATTCATCTATGCTATATCTCTGATAAGAACATCTCTGTGATGAAACATGGAACATTTTAAATGTAGCAGGGATAAAGCTGCGGCATGTTTTGGTCAAATGGGTAGTTCAGTGTTCATAATTCCGTAATTCCATTAATTACTTTTCTGATATGAAATCATTTATCAAACATGTTCAAATTTCAACGTAGAATTTGATAATGCAATAATATACAGGGTGTCCTATTTAAAAAATAAACTTCACTTGCGCTTTTTTGAGAGACTCTGTACAAATGAAACTTGATGCATTGGAGATATTGACTGAAACCGTTCAACTTATGTTTCTAACATTTTTTTGTAATATCTACAATATAAAGAAGTTACGAAGGGGGCGACGAACTTTTGGTCCTCACTGTATATATACATATACAGGGTGTCAATTTGAAAACTTCCCACCCTTAATATCTCCCTCCAAGTCGTTAATATGGTAAAACGAAAAGACAGGTCGATTTTATTCTCGAGGGGGACACTTTGAATTGATATTTTTGACTATCATGGTTCAACCCCCTAGGAGGGGTAGATGTCACCCTCAGAATATGAATAGGGAAGAGGGGTCAAGTGGCACATCATTTTGTAGGGCGTTCAATTCTCTTTCCAACGATACCCTACTTTACTATTTTTTGACGAGCAATTTCTGAAAAATAGCGTTCTAAATCTACAGAAGTGATCTAAACTTGCCTGCACAAAGATGCATGATTTTCAGGTTAGTATTTGAACAGAGATTTTTGAATTGATTCTCCTTTCAGTAAAACTAGTCAGGAAATTAGGTAACAACTTCACATCTTTTCAACAGGGGCAACATAATATCTTTCTTTTCAACGGTATATCTTACTTTACTATTTTTTGATAACCAGTGATTAGAACTTGCCTTAACTCAGATACATTGTCTTCAGGACGAAAATTACGGAAAATTATTGTTTTGAATCTTCCATTGATGAAAATGGTTAGAAGGTTAGGTGGCATCGTTACAATAGAAATAAATCTAGTCTACACACGTTTGATTTTTTGTTTGTTGGTTATATTACTTTGAAAACAAACTTTCAGAGTGCCAGATAGAGATTTCAAACATCTATTCACGTACTATCTTATAAACTGTTCGAAATGTTGTCCATTTTGTTCTAAACAGTAATAAAGTCTGTTTTCGAACTCCTCTCTAACATTCTGGAAAACTTCACCACGAATCGAGCGGCATGCTGCTGTAATTCGTCCTTTGAGTTCATCAATATCCGTCGGTTGTGTTTTGTAAATGACGGATTTAAGATGTCCCCAAAGGAAAAAATCTAAAGGAGTCAAATCCGGTGATCTCGGAGGCCACTCAGTTGCTCCCCTTCTGCCAATCCATCTATCCGGGAATCTGTCATTTAACCACTGTCGGACAGGAAGAAAATAATGAGGTGGGGCACCGTCCTGCTGGAAATATAACAGATCCTCCTGCAGAAGTAAATTACCGTCTGCATCAATTTGATTTTCTAGCTCGTGAGTTATAAGAGGATCGATAGTATCTTCAAGCATATCTAGGTACAGATTTCCAGTCAAATTTTCTTCAATGAATAAAGGACCAACAATGGCATTTCCAAGAATACCAGCCCAAACATTAATTTGTTGTGGTTGTTTTGTATGTCCTTCTCGAAAAATGTGAGGGTTTTCGTCACTCCAATAGCGACAATTTTGTCTATTCACATTTCCATTCAGAAAAAATGAACATTCATCGCTGAAACAGATATTTAATAATAGATTAGGGATGGCATTGACTCGATTTGACATCGTTTCACAAAATTCTATTCTTCTATCATAATCATCCTCATGGAGCTCTTGAAGAATCTGCATCTTATATGGATGAAATTTATGTAATTTCAGTGCTTTTCTCACAGTCTCGTGTGACATTCCCGTCTGTTCTGCCACTGAACGTAAGGAGCTAGTAGGTTCTGCAGCAAATGTTCCCAAAACTTCAATTTGAGCTTCTTCATTCAGTACTCTAGGATTATTCCTTTTTTTATTTTTCACCGAACCAGTTTCGTAAAACTTCTCCACCAAATCAAGCACATACCGGTGACTAACATTACAATCTGGATTTCTTTCATTAAAAAGAAATGCCGCTCTTCGTGCGCACTTTCCAGCCTCTCCATAAATCACAATCATTTCAGTTCTATTTGAAAGAGTGTAAACCATTTTCACAATTATAGGTACCTACTCTGAATA
Source organism: Phaedon cochleariae (assembly GCA_918026855.4). Lineage (NCBI taxonomy): Eukaryota > Metazoa > Arthropoda > Insecta > Coleoptera > Chrysomelidae > Phaedon > Phaedon cochleariae. Next base: position 4,475,514 of record OU896719.1, on the reverse strand, counting down.
AACGTATTACTGATTAGCTCAACAAATAAAACTCATCAATCATTAATACTACCAGATCGTTTGAATTTGCTGAACAATTTTTTGCTCAAAAAACAGAGTTTTTTTAAATCAGCAGTGGCAAGAAAGGAACAAAAAAGAAAGGCCACCTGTAGAATTGAAAATCCAATGATAAACGCAAATAAGCTATCATCGAAATGTCACTATTAGATTATTGATGTTGATTTATTGGAGCTGATGGCTAATTATGTTGCCCCTGTTGAAAAGATGTGAGGTTGTTACCTGTTTTCCTGTCCAGTTTTACTGAAAGGAGAATCAATACAAAAATCTCTGTTCGAATACTAACCTGAAAATCATGCATCTTTGTGCAGGCAAGTTTAGATCACTTCTGTAGGTTTAGAACGCTATTTTTCAGAAATTGCTCGTCAAAAAATAGTAAAGTAGGGTACCGTTGGAAAGAGAATTGAACGCCCTTCAAAATGATGTGCCACTTGACCCCTCTTCCCTATTCATATTCTGAGGGTAACATCTACCCCTCCTAGGGGGTTGAACCATGAGGGTCAAAATGATTCATTCGAAGTGTCCCCCTCGAAAATAAAATCGACCTGTCTTTTCGTTTTTCCATATTATCGACTTGGAGGGAGATATTGAGGGTGGGAAGTTTTCAAATTGACACCCTGTATATATATCCTAAACTGCTTCGTTTTCGAGATACACGGAGTCACATGTTTCAGAAAAAAAGCGTTTTTTAATAATCACTCAATAGTTTCTTGTTTTGCTAGGCAGAACAGCCTATAGGCGTAGCTGAGGCTAGGGAACCAAATGCCAAAAGACATTGAATCTTCTTTTCTGTCATGTGAAACATACATTTTTTTTTTCGAATTCCTTCCAATTTCACGCAAAATCCAAATATTATTCAGAACTCCATCATGTTGTGTTCACCCAGTCTTTTGGAATATTGCATAGCAGCAATTTTTTAACAAGACTTGAGGCATTAAAGTGTATTTTTACCTGTCCTGCCTAATATGCAGTAGAAGTCCAAGTTTTGTTCCTGTTGTGTCATCAAAAAGCCACTTTCAAGTAATTTGGAGAAAACATCATTTTTGCTGATTTTGATAAAACTTGTCAACCTCATCTGCAGTAGCAGATCAAGTGATTAACGTTTGGGACGTCTGGTAATAAAGAAAACACGTAAGTATCGAATAAAAAAAGTACACAATTCGGTCATTATTTCATTATCATATATTATTATCATATATAAGTGGCAAATTAAGTCAGATTCAGAATTGTGAGGACAAAAACTGTTTTCTATTTTTAAGCTTCAAGTATAAATCTCATGTTTCATATGGATATGGATCACAAGAGCGTGTAAAACCATTTTCCTCCATTTCTATAAAGCACAGATCATGAAAATCTTTATAACATGGCGTTTCGATAAATTTGCGCTCAGATGAAAGAGTTTCAATCGCAAATGGAGGTATGGTGACTAGGTAATCATAAGCCCCATAAACACTGGGCATTTCATACATTATAGCAGGTCTTCCGACTGGAGCAATGGCATTTCTGGTTTTCCGAATTCTGTGAACATTCCACTCCAAGATCGTCCTGGAAGAAAGAGCGAAATAATGTGAAAATTCTTATAGATTATAGTTAGAGTTTAGCAAGAAGAACAAGAACAGTGTGTCATTTCTTCCAATTTACTCTTATATGTGATTCGATTAATTATTATGTTACGTAGGTATATTTTGGGAGATGAATAGTATCTATTCGAAAATGGAGATGGTACTTACTTAAGGATCGCTTGTAGTAAATCCTGCTTCGAGCCAGATTATGTGTCTGGAAAATTCATTTTTGCAACCATTTATGCAGATGCCATAAGGCTTAAGTTTATCATATGAATCAACGTGCCATAAATAATTGGGTCCCTCACTGCGATATTGTCTTCGACGTAATCGTTTTTTTCGGCGGAATTCAACTCCCTCTGGATCGAGTAGCTTCAATATATCTCTGATAACATATTGTGTAACAACCAAATTATTTTGTAAGCAACGTAAATGCATCCACTTGTAACCGTGAAGTTGGCCTGATTTGCTTAATTCGCCTTCGATAAAATTCTTCTATTTTTGTATAATCTTTACGTCTAAATAATCTTGCATGGGACAGCATCCTCTTCAAAGTTCGAGGCGATAACACCTTCCCATGTAAAACTTTTACGAATTGTATGATTTCTTTTTGTTGAAATCCCATAGAAAAATATAGTGTGGCTAGCTCAATGGTACTTTGGTTCTGAAATAAGGATTTATATGCAATTCGATTTCATAATACACTGAAATACTATTCATTTACTCACCGTCGATTCAGGAGTACTCATTCTGGCGAAAAATTTCCGAAGCTCTAGCTCAAAACAGGAAAGAACTTTCTTGCTGAAGCCTATTGTGGTATTCTACTGATATTGCAGGCAGTTTCGGCATATTATCTCGTAATTCCGAGATAAAAGTCGGAATTCCGAGATTAAAGTCGGAATTCCGAGATTAAAGTCGGAATTCCGAGATTAAAGTCGGAATTCCGAGATTGAAGTCGGAATTCCGAGATTAAAGTCGGAATCATTAGAAAAATAAAATTTTGAAACAGTTTGGCCCTTCTGCGCTTCCGTAAACACCCGACGGAGACTGAGGCAACTGATATATTAATTTCTTTCAACTGTGATCTCGCGCTAATTCACTCTGTCAGAGATCATGTATCATTCATCTATGTCTGGAATAGTCTTGTTTCAGTATTATATAGGGTTTTTACGTCACATCATCGCTTCGTTTTCACAGGTCCGAAAAATCGGGGATTTCAATAATTTGTTATTAAACGTAGGGAGCTCACAGCAAGAAACGGTTTGCGGTGGTGAGCTAGTTTGGGTGAGTTCTATCGAATTATGAAATGAAAAATTTTGGTGATATAAGCTCATTGTATAAATTCTGTATTATTCACTTTCCTGATAGCTCTCTGATAGAACAAAACAACAGAATCTGTGCTGAACTGACTCAAGAATAATTTTAACTCGTCTATAGATTTTCGTTGATGCTTCGTATATTCTGGTGAAAAATTTTAAATTTTTCAGAATAACTTTTCAGATGACGATTTTCATATTTATATTCGGTAAAATTATTCACGGAGCGTGTTGCAGTCGGATCATAATTGTAATCTCTGATATATCGATCCATCCTTTTAAATATTACCAATTTTTCAGATTATACACTGTGTCCATAAAGTCACCCCCCCCTGGTTAACTATTGAACGGATGAGATTTTTTTTTTCTTTTTTTTGCTTCAATGGTAGTTTCAGTGCAACATATTGTTCCAAAAAAAAATTATGTATCCTCGAAAATGGCGCCTGGGCGCCATTTTGGAAGATTTTTTTAAATGGAGTCGGGGGGTTGAAAGATACCTCGATTGAAAGGTCTTTCGATTTTCTATACAACCTCAAAATCTCAGACGAAATTATTCATCCAAAACAAAATGGCGGATGATAACGTTTGAAATCTCACACCAGAATTCTTTCGACTAGATGGCTATTAAAGTGCTCGCAAGTGATCTTCAAATCTCTATTGGCGAATAGAAGAGTTCTCTATCTATGAAGATATCAATAGGAAGCCATTTTGAAGAGAATAACATGGTAGTCAATTATTACCTTTGCTCGATTGTCTTTCCAAATTCTGCAAAGTTTTAGAAATATTTATTCTAAATAAAGAACAATGTTTATTCCACGTGACTACCATGTTATTCTCTTCAAAATGGCTTCCTATTGATATCTTCATAGATAGAGAACTCTTCTATACGCCAATAGAGATTTGAAGATCAGATGCGAGCACTTTGATAGCCATCTAGTCGAAAGAATTCTGGTGTGAGATTTCAAACGTTATCATCCGCCATTTTGTTTTGGATGAATATTTTCGTCTGAGATTCTGAGGTTGTATAGAGAATCGAAAGACCTTTCAATCGAGGTATCTTTCGACCCCCCCCTCCATTTAAAAAAATCTTCCAAAATGGCGCCCAGGCGCCATTTTGAGGGATACATATTTTTTTTTTGAAACAATATGTAGCACTGAAACTACCATTGGAACAGGAAAAAATTGAAAAAAAATCCCATCCGTTCTAAAGTTAACCAGGGGGGGGTGACTTTATGGACACAGTGTATAAAAATATATACTTTTTGTTCTACCGCATATTTTCTACTAATAATGAGTTAATTGCGCAATGAGTAGGAACTGACTATTGATAAGTAGATAAGAACGCACTTGGGTACAGTACACTTTGACCTTGAAACCCCACGCCGATAACCCCCTGTTGGCTGGAGGTGCTGGGAAAGTCCATTGATGGCAGGCGAGGGGGTGTTTTGGCGAGAAACCCCTCCTGTTGGCTGTAGGTGTTTTGGTGGGAAAGTCCATTGATGACTTGGGAGGGGCAAGGGGTTAGGTGTTTTGGCTGGTTCAAGATTCATAATTCTGATCACCCTGTATCTGTTACGTTTCAGCCGATAAAGAATTATGTTAAATGAAGAGAGCGTATTCTAAAATATAAGCATGCATATTTTCAAGTATTTCATCTGACTGATTCTCGATATAGAGATAGTGTAAGCTTGTAGTTACATACCCTGTATGTTTCGTACCGTTTTTGTATTTTTTCCAATCGAGGAATACCCTCTTCTGATTTTCGTGCATCCTGTTCGAAACTGTATTTTTTCCGATCAAGAAATGATTCCTTCTAATTTTCGTGCTTTCTGTGATACAGAACGTAATCTTGATTTTGTCAAAATCTTCATCTTTGGTCAGGTCATAACTCTTGAACCACCGTGTATAATCGATACATACTTGGTAGGTATATTCAACTCATATTACTCCTCAAAACTGAAAAGGAATCGAATTCGAAATCTAGATCCGTCTTCAGGCAAAACAGAAAACTTCTTCTTTCTCAATAACAACACTCTTTATATCAGAGTTTTGTAGATATGTTCTGATATCTGCAAGAAGCAGAAAAAACGAATGAATTGGTCTACTTTTCACCAGTGCAAATTTTATTGTACTCCCCTAATAGCACACAACGTCCTAGGGACGTCCCTATTTCGTACAATTCAAGTCTGAATGTCCCCGGGCCAAAAATTAGTGTCCTTGGGACGTCCTATTCCGTACATCTCATGCAATGATCGAGCAAGGACGTCCACGGAATGTCCCAGAGGGTACATCATTCCAAATGTCCTAGAAATAGCATCCCTCAGACGTCCACGTAGTACATATTGTAGAATGTCCATGCAAGGACGTTCGTGGTATGTCCCTGAGGGAATTTGATTTCAAACGTTCCTTTAGGGACATCCATCGGATGTCCCGAGTAGTACATATTCTAGCATGCCTTTTGATCTTATATAATGTCCCTTCTAGACATGTCCCTGATGGTACATTTCTTCAAATATCTCTGCACAGACGCCCTTAATATTTCCAGGATCTATAACAATCGAAATGTCCCTTAGGGATATCCGTCTAATGTCCCAATTGGTACATGAACTGCACTCTCACAATGTCCTAGAAATATCGTCCTACGGACGTCCCAGCCGGTACTCCCAATATGTTGTCCCTGCGAGGACGTTAACTTACACCTCGCCGTCGAATGATTGCTCGTAGACTATAAATAATCCTTGTCAATGTCCTTCACGTAAGTCTATTGGGCATCCTTGGGAAACTTTTTCAGGATCTATTGGGGACCTTCTACGGACCATCAACTCAACTGGGTGTCCACATCAGTTATGCAAGATCTGGTTCTAGAGAGACCTATAAAAATTCGAATTCAAGAATAATTCGTACGTCCCTAGAACATCCTATGGACGTCCAATTGATATCCCTTAGGTATTCGATAGTTGTCCCAGGGACATCCCTCAAGGACGTCCCTAGTTGGTCCTCAGATGGGACATTTGTGCGTCCCACAGACGTCCAATGGACGTCCACGGTCCCAAATTCGAACATCCTATGGACGTCCTGAATGTCCTGACAGGACGTCCTCAGGATATCCATGAGACATTATTGTGTTATTAGGTCATAATTCAAAATCCAATTATATTAAAAAAAACTAACCCGTTATCAAATTTCAACTTAATTAGAGCTGAATTAGGTGAACTATCGATGGATTTCGTTCTATAGAATAATTTGTCAATCATTTCAGATATTTCGGTGTGCTCATCACATTTTCACACACACAAATGTCAATTTGGATGCGCGCTTATAAAAAGAAGACCACATTGTTCATTATTTTCCTATTTTTTCCAGTTAACAAAACATGTCTAGATATTTTGGGAAAGATTATATTTTCAGCCTTGGTTACATTTTTTTTTTAAATACAGGGTGATTCACGATTCAGATTCTGATCACAAGCATATTTTCATGGATTTCTCCCAACTGATTCTCGATATAGAGATAGTGTAAGCTCGTCGTGACATAATCTGTATGTTTCGTACCTTTTGTTGTATTTTCTCCGATCAAGAAATACTTTCTTCTGATTTTCGTGCTTCCTATTCGAAACTGTATCTTTTATTAAGACTTAGCCACATTCAATAACTGTGATACAGAACGTAATCTTGATTATGGCAAAATCGTCATCTATTGGTCAGGTCATAACTTTTGAACCACTGTGTATAATCGATTCATACTTGGTAGGTATGTTCAACTCATATTTCTCATCAAAACTTGATATGAATCGAATTTAGAAATCAGATCCGTCTTCAGGCAAAAAACAGTATTTTTATTGAACTCCTTATTCAAAAAATCCAATTTTATTACAAACAAATAACCAGTCCTCAAAAGAGCCGAATTAGGTGAACTATCGATGGATTTCGTTCCATAGAACAATTTGTCAATTATTTTACATATTTTCGAGTGCTCATTACATTTTCACACAGACAAATCAATTAAGTATTTTACACTCTTGAATTTTTGTACGTAGTTTTATATTCCTAAATTATTTATTTTAGTATTGTCAATTATTTTATAGACATATATATTATACGTCTTCGAAGTTTTTGTGATTGTTTGACAACGGAGTTCTTTCATTTCATTTATTTTTATATCTATTCATTTTGATAATTTTGTATAAAAATATTTCACACTCTTGAATTTTTGTACAGGGTTATCCATCGAGAAGGGCCCACCCCCATATTTTCGTTATACTTTCACTTAGAAAAAAAATAATATGCGGAAATTTAATGCCCGCAATGAGACCTTTCTGAGGCATTCATCAGAGGTTATACAGGGTGATTCCTAAGAGCGTGGCAAACCACAAATCAATTTTTTTAAATGGAACAACCTGTTTTTTATATTTTTTTCGAGATCTGTGATCTTTTGCGATCACACATATATAAATATACAGTATGTTATCTCTAAGTGTTTTTCGTTAATTACAATTTTTGTGGTCCAGAACCAAAATTTGTGTGTGATGGCATCAAAATAAATCAAGTAAGCTTTGAAACCGAAACTATTTGACATGTCGTGTCTTCATTTACCCGTCACAAAATACGTTCGAAAACTGTTTAGTTATTTTGTGTGTCGTAATTTGTCGAAATGTTTACAATCGCAGAAAGATATGATATAATGTTTTTATACATAAAAAATATCAAAAACGCTTCAGAGGGTAAACAATTACAAAATTCATCAGGTAAATATATAATTTCTGATTGAACATTCTAGCTCGGAGAGAATATGCCCGATTATACCCTGAACGAGCTTTACCTAATAGAAGACTTTTCAAAAATTGAACAGTAAACTTGAATCCACTGGAAACCTAACCACTAAGAAAAAAATGTTTCAGGGTAACGAAGAGCGCGAGTTGAATATCTTATTATATTTTCAAGAAAATCCCAACTGTTCCTTGACTAGTGCCGTGCGGACTTTGGGTTGTTCCTATGGCACCATACACAGGGCTTTGAAAAGAAATAAATTCAAAGCATATAAAATCATGCCAGTGCATTGCGATGCTCAAATACATAATAGGTTAAATTATTGTAGGTACCTATTTGATTGGTAGGTTAGAAGAAGATCCTAACTTTTTTAAAAATATATTGTGGACCGACGAAGCTACATTCACAACAAGCGGGAATATTCAACAGACAGAATAGTAGACACTGGGCGTCAGAGAATCCCAATGAAATTTCTCAAATTAAAGTTCAGGGAAGGCAATCAGTACACGTCTGGTGTGGTCTTTTTGACCAAAAAATAATTGGCCCCATTCTATACAATGGCAATCTGAATGAAAGAATTTACTACAATTTCCTAACAAATGAAATAAGAAATTGTTTACGACAAGCCGACCTACCTCAAAATATTATATGGCAGCAAGATGGGGCTCCTCAGCACAATACAAGGGACGTGAGAGAGTTTCTGAATGTCCAATACCATGAATGGATTGGGAGGTTTGGAACTATTTCATGGCCAGCAAACAGTCCAGATCTGACGCCACTAGATACTTTTTTTATTGGGGCTACTTGAAAAATAAAATTTATAGTGAACCAACTGAGAATATTAACGTAACTTAGATATAAGATAATCGAAGAAATTGATTGTTTGAATAGGGAGCGCTCGGGAATAATAGCAAAATCCAATAATCAATCTGGACAAAAAGGTATATGCTTGCTGTGACCATCAAGGGCAGCATTTTGAGCAATTTTTGTAGTTAGGTATATGGAGTCTGTAATTTAAATTTTGTCTGTTGAATTTGTTACAATCAATATAATATTCATGATCGTATGATTAAATAATGTTAAAAAAGTTTTTGATTATTTTCAATAAGTGGTCACGATGTTTCTGCTTGTATTTGATAATGTATACATGTAACGGCGAAGCTTTGGAATTCTTTGCCAATGGACAGAATTCCCAAGAACTTATAAGCTCCAAAAGTTCAACAAAAATTTCACACACCTACCACATCTCCCTATCCTCCTAGGTATGCACGATTTTCGATGTTCTTCGAACATTATAGGAATTTCCTTCCGTGCGCTCCAATAGATGAAAAAAAAAATAACGGGATTCGAATACATTCCCGATCATGGATAACTCTATAGTTGCACGATAAAGATGCCATCCCACACTAAATGTTGTTCTGGGACCAGGAAAATTGTGATTAACGAAAAACAGTGAAAGATAACATACTGTATATTCATATATTTGTGATCGCAAAAGATCACAGATCTCGAAAAAAATATAAAAAACAGGGTGTTCCATTCAAAAAAATTGATTTGTGGTTGCCCACGCTCTAGGAATCACCCTGTTTAACCTCTGATGAATGCCTTAGAAAGGTCTCATTGCGGCATTAAAATTTACGCATATTATTTTTTTTTCTAAGTGAAAGTATAACGAAAATATGGGGTCGATGGATACCCTGTACCTACTTAGTTTTAATATTCCAGAATTATTAATCTTAGTATTTCCAATAATAGCTCGTCAAACGATACTTTTTCACCACGTACAAGCAGCATTTGCTGCTTTTGCTGCTCCTGTGGGTTTTCTAATGTTCATTTACCTAATGTTAACTTACTATCAATATTTCTTCCATTGTATTCTGATTTTGTCGAAATAAACATATTATTATTATTATTATACCAAATGTCAATTTGGATGCGCGCTTATAAAAGGTAGACCACATTGTTCATCATTTTCCTCTTCTTTTCAGTTAACAAAACATATCTAGATATTTTGGGAAAGATTATATTTTCATCCTAGGTTAAATTTTTAAAAATCATTAGACTTTTGAAGATAATACTGTCAATATATTCGTGGTCAATACTTCATCTTATATCTTGTATACTATATATCTCTTTTCCCCCCGCATAATCCCTTCATCATCATTGGTCATAGATAAATCATTTGCTCGGAAATTAATCGGTTAGTAGCATGATTCAACTCATTAGTCATTCATTCGGGACCAGGTGGTGAATCAAGACAGTTTTATATTAGATGTCATCACGTTCGGTCGAATTCTGTGATCTACATTGAAAAATACGCGAAAGGAATTATTTATCGTTCCAAACGGAGTGTTCCCTGAAAAATGAGTGATAGTAGTCGAAAATTTCAAACCAATGGAATTGCAGAAGTCATTTTTACCTTTTTCATGCTGGTGAGTTTTTAAAAAAATTCTTTATCATGAGTGATAGTATAATCTGATAGGTATTTTGAGCCGATACCACTCGATACATCTAGAAATCTCAGAATAAGTACTCTCTCGATTCATTTTGATTAGGGTCCCTTTAAATTGACATTTTTGTCATCTTAACAGGATACGGACAGATCCTCGTCTCCTCTCAATCTGAAGTGTTTGTGAAACAGTTATATATATAGTTCCATCTTCATTCATTTCTGGGAATAAACACTAGATTTCTGACATTTGTTGTTTATTAGGTTATATTGAGGGCATTGGCGTATCATACGTAATTTCCACATGTAATTTCTCATTCAACTCTACATATTATATACAAATGATGATGATAATTTTCGAGGTTTTGATTTTTCAACTTCAGCATAATCTTTGTGAGGCAGTGAGCAAATTTTTCTGAAAGTTTCTGAATCAGTTCGACAATAAGTAGTGTCGTGTTCGCTACTGCACCCGAATAACATAACAATACGTTCTACCAAATGGGTCTGTTATTAGGCAGTACTGAGGCAGTAACTATCGATAAATGAATTTTGATTTCAGACTGAGCCTTATGGTTGAGAATGGTGACAAATGTTATAGGTATTTGAACTAATGTGCTCATATGTCATGTGTGGCTGTATACAGGCTGATTTTAAAATAAGTGCATATATTTTAAACACTAAGAAAGCTTGAGATATACTACCGAATAGCACTATCAAAAATATTATCAGGATCAAAAAGATTTGGGGCAAAATACCCTTTTTCCGCCCAGAATTTCTACTTCTGTCACAACTATCGTTTGCGATCCGCAGTCGACCGTGATGAACGAAGCGACGTTGCCACTCTACATGAAAATTAGGAGATATTAAATAAAATGTATAATCGAGCAAATGTACATGGGGAAGAAGTTAACCCTGGTCTTGAATTTCAGAAAGATAATACAAAAACTTCAAAATGGATTCACCAAAGATTTCTACACATAAGCTCGAATAGCGTATAACCTTAACACCTCACGGTTGGAAGTTATTTTACTGAAAAATCCTTTAGACCCTTTCTTCCACCTCCTTGCATCGCTACAATTTCGTGGTGTTCGAGGAGTCTCATGGGCCCCGCACATAATGACCCGACATAAGAACCATATCATTCAGCTCAATGTTTGAGAAATGCATCGTCAATCGTCACTTCCAAGCAAATTGTCAGAAACAAAACTTCACATTCCGTGTTGTTCCTGGGTCTGATTTTTCGTAATAGATTTTCTTGGAAAATGGTACAGATTTGTATCAAAAGGTAATAGATCTTAAAAATCTGACATTTGACATTCTGAATGTCATTCTTGTAAAACCATATCGCACAAATTAGACAGTTTTGGCAGGAATGAGGCAGGTCACACGGAACTTATGACATGACATGACAATATAGAACATAGACCCATAGAGCAGAACATAATTATCCGCTGAACACAGAAATAGATTTTTTAGTAACAAAACATCATATTTTGGTGCTAACACCCAATAGTAATAGATTCATGACAAATCGTAATATTGTAACAATCTCGTGGAATAGTAATAGATCTATTACAAAAGTAATGACAAGGACCACACTGTTTAAATTTACTAGTATCACGTTTTGACGTTTTCCAAAATAACATACATTGTTTTGATTGTTCTTATGGTGTGGTAGCAGCAACAATTCAGATAACCATGAATTACTAATAGGCGACTTTTACGGAGCAATCAGAAACAGCAAAGTAGTGCCTGCGTGGTTGCGATTCATCCTGATTGGGCACAGGTGATTGAGATTAATGTATTAGTGAGGAAGGATCATATCTATAGATGAAACTACCATTTCATAAAAAACTAATTTGGGAAAAAACATCTATTAGTTTAAATCAATGAAATGATACTTCCTCACTATACACTAATCTCACAATCCAATCAGCTGTGTCCAATCAGGATGAATCGCAACCACGCAGGCGCTACTTTGCTGTTTCTGATTGGTCCGTAGAAATCGCCTATAAGTAATTCATGATCATCTGAATTCTTGCGTCCGAAACGGTCAGAAGCATGCGCAGTTTCACAGAACTGTATGATTTTTTTGGGTTCTGTGGACTTGTGCATGCTTCTGACGGTTTCGGATTGTTTATTTTCTGAACGCGAACAATCCTAGTTAGTACTGTCAAAGGTCACAGCAAAGAGGAAATCTATGGTCACAGATACTACTGTTCTGATTCTGAGAATGATGTTGACAGATCATATGATACTAGTTTTGTTTGTGGTTGCTGGTTTGTAAAATAATTGTAAACGTAAAATAAAATATAAAATAATTGGATGTTGTGTCTTGTGTCATGATAATCGTGATATGGTCGTGGTCGTGATTTTGTGAATGTGAGATTGCCAGGAAGGATATGTCGTCGTCGAGTCGTAACAAGAACACAGGACGATATTAGTCTGGAATGGACTCGATATTAGTATTTGTTTGCTCTCGGGAGTTTTGCTGTTCGAGCAGGTATGAGAAAATCTACTAGGTGAGTCGATTTTCAACTTTGTGTATGTTGTGTACCTATTTATTGTCTGCTAATTTTGTATCTACCCGCTGGGGCCTTATTTTCGAATTGAAGGAAGGGGGACGTTCTATCATTCCCCTCATGTTTCTCTCCGTCTCTCGTGATCCATGGAGATAATCACCCCACAGTTCTCTCAGTAAACTTCAAAAAATAAGGCTCCTGTACATATTACATTCACCTCTATTAGTTTCCATAACCTATTTCAATTCATGTTCATTTTGTGACAAATTTTTATCAGGATATTCGTCTCTGAAACAATCTGACATCACTGTCTTGTTTTGACTTTAGTGAATGACGAATGTGGATTCCCTAGGATTCCGCAGATTTCACTTGCTTCCCAGTGGCGTACTCGAATTTCGAAGCATTTTATGTTCAATTTTCAAAATGAAATTTCTCGTTAATGTGAAGACTTAGGAAAAATCAAATATTTTAGTAATTTTGTTAGACTCTCTCATATATATATGTCTTGAATATATGCACTCATTTTAAAATCAGCCTGTATATTCATGTTGGGAATCATTTTTGCAGTTTTTCACGAACACTTGATATTTTCTGATTATAGGTATACTTTTTTGAATGGTAGGGCATATGCCTCTTCTTTCAATCGTCCGTTCTAATCAAAACTGTTTCTACTAAAATGCATCCAAAAACTTGTGGAGTGGATAATTATAGGCACAATGAGAAAGTTTTTTGTGATTTCGTATTAATTTTACCTCGAATATGTTGCTGATGTATTTACCAATTTTCTCCATTTGGTCACTTCACTTTCCATGTTCTGAGTTCATTTGCATTTGATGGTAAGCTGACAAATTCAAATTTGCCGTCCAACTGATTGATTCAGCCAAACGCGGCACATTTTCATTTTACCATCCTGCCAAAACATAATTGAATAATGTCGTATTAAGATCAAGTATGAAATTGAAATTTTGTGAGATCTCTTTTAATGCCTATGAATGTGACGTGACAGCAATGTCATGTCAGGGACGCCAATTCACGAAACCAAACTCACTATACCTTTTCAACTTCAATTTCGGAATCGGTGAGTTATATTTCGGAAAAAGTAATCTCGATTTCAGAATTGGTTAGTTCGATTTCAGAAATGGTAAACTCAATTTCAGAATCGGTGAGATGAATTTCAGAAAAAGTCCATTCAATTTCAGAAATGGTAAGTTGTATTTCAGAATTATTATTGTTAGGTTCAATTTCAGAAGATGAAATCCTTTTATATGTTTGAAATGTCTTTAATTGCAAATAGAAGATTGTTTACAGTGGATGAACGGTGTTTGAGAGCCCTATGTTGAATCAGATTGAACATAAATATGGGGTGCCTTCAAGTCAGAAGTGAAGAGCTTCTTGCAAGAGCATCGCCAAAGGGTCATAGCTGGGGATCCGACAGCTTGCTCAACCAGATAGAATTCAGACTGCGATGTCTTGAGGAATGTGCAGATCATTCAATGAAAATGATAACACCTCAAATGTGTTTGCATTCTCATAATCATGTGCAACGCTATTATCTTCCAGCGATTCGGATGGAAGGCATCTGTGGAATAAATTGAGATTATAATTATGTTATTGAATTGTTTTTGACAAGTTGAATATTGTAAATATGGTTTGTTAATCTCACATACAATTGGACACATTTCGAATAAATATAAGGATTTTTTTTTCTGAAATTGAACCTACCAATTCTGAAATACAACTTACCATTTCTGAAATTGAATGGACTTTTTCTGAAATCATCTCACCGATTCTGAAATTGAGTTTACCATTTCTGAAATCGAACTAACCAATTCTGAAATCGAGATTACTTTTTCCGAAATTGAAGTTGAAAAGGTATAGATGATTAAAATAGAAAGGTTATGATCTGTCCGTACCCTGTTAGATGACTAATACGTCAGTTTGCATCGAGGGACTCTAATTTTCATATACATATACGTATTTTTTGTGAAAAATGTATGCGATTAGAACAAACCCGAAGGAAATTTGTCAATCCGTATCGCTGACTGTGCTAGGCTAGGTACCGCAACTGCCAATTATCACAAAGAAATTTTCGAAGTCGTCAAAATTCCTATGAAATGGTCACACACGAATTGTCAAACTCTTATTATATATCCATATACTCAGATTGGAAATTTGTCCCGCATTCCTGGATAAGGTGATTAGTCATAAAATTTTAACCCCCTGTCAAAATATGAATAACTTTTTTTCTGCTCTGAACAGTTTGAATTTG
>OU896719.1:3733591-3796592 GCA_918026855.4 Phaedon cochleariae | reverse complement strand
GCATCACCCATGAGACGAATTGCCCCTTTTTGGACTGGAGAATCAAACAGTTTCAGGGTATGTTTGGGTGCTGCAATCCAAATATGGGAACAATATTCCAGGACAGGTCTGATCTGTGCCTCATAGAGCATAAGCAGCTGACTGGAAGTGAAATAGCTCCTGGCTCGAAACAGAAAACCACTTTTAGCAATTGGTCTCCTCGGTATATCGTATATCCTCTAATTGGTTCTCAGGTGGTAAGATTAGACATTTTAGAATGACTAGTATGGTATACTGTTTTGAATAATTGTGAATTGGGTTTATCTGTTCTACATTTCTATATTCAGAAAGTATAAATAATAGATGAATGAGTATATAAAAAATAACCAGTATAACTTTTAGATTCTCAGAAATCTACACGAGATGAAGAGAACCTATTAGCGAACAATGTTATTCAATGATTTTTATGATTCGTACTCTGCGATATGTTGTCCATTTTCAGTAGGGATATGTTCAGTTAGCTTCGATTTATCGATGTCTTTCCCTGATATTGTACTAGTGAGGATGAATGAACACAAGTACAATAACAAGAAAATACAGTATCAGTCAAGGTCCTGGGAACTCACTAAGACGAAAATCTAGCTCATTGGAATCCGCAAATAAACAATATCTGTTATGAGCTGAATGAAGCTTTTTTGCTATAAAGAAAATGAAAAAATGTTTGGACACACCAGGTCTACTGAACTCTTATTTTGCTATGGCTCATTCACATATGGCATAAAATGTTATAGCATGGGGTTTTACTAGTGAATTCTCTTGGGTATCCGTAGCACAAAAACCTATTTTGAGACTAATCTTCAATTTGCAATACCTGTAAAGTTGTGATCTCGTATGTATACGAGAGGAATTGTTAACAGCTCCCTCGGTGTATATTCTGAGATGTATCAGTTCTGCTTAAAAAAAGCTACATGAGCTACAAACGAATTCATGTGTTCACAACTACTAAGGATTCCAAATCATTAAACTTCCGAATATAAAATCTCCCCATTATTCAATGCGACCATTCTCTACAATAAACTGCCAATTTCTATAAAATAAATTATTTTTGACACAAAATTCAATGATACAGTTGAAAAAATGTCATAACAGTGTGAAAGATATTCTGATGTAGAGCCTGAGTTTATATTCAATTATACCCACATGTATAGGTACTGACCGTGATCTATTTTTATCATTCGTTGTTTTGCTTCTTTCCTGTTTTGTGATATATGACCTTTTTTGTGTGACGGGAAAAAAGTTTGGCATTTTATCTCTATTGGCAGGTTATGAAATGTCACTTTCCATAAATGACTTCCTTTCCGTGGTAAAAAAGTTAGTACTTTTGTGCTATATAGTTCCGAAAAATGAGTCAATAATACCGTCTCCGGGAAAGAACTGCAAGTATTTTTATCTTCAATTCGGCTTCGCGGTTACGTATATTACTAAACAACCACTAAATTCGCAATTTTTTTAATCAAATCACAGAATTAGACTGACATAAATGCGACATCAGATATTTGATTACTTCAAAAGAATGATAAAGATACCTACAACACAGGTGTCCCTTCTGTTAAAAACTTCAAATTTCACGTCGATAATTTTCAGATTTCAAAATAATGTAATATCTTCTCAATATTGATTCGTCCTTTCTCCTGTCACAAGAAAATGTATTGTACATGGGAAAATATCAGATTTTAGCTCACGGTTTTTTGTCTCCCTCCGCTACGCATCGGGAGACAACACAACCTGGAGCTAAAATCTACTTCTTTTTTCTCTCGTATAATGAATACCCATACATATTCTTATATCTTTATATTTTTATAATTTGTGTATTTATTATATTTTGGACCAAAATGTACTAAATGTACCTCAGTGGTGAATGAACATTTATCTATCTATCTATCTGGAAATCACACTTACCAGCTCCAAGAACATAGAGATTATCTTCCTGGTGTTTTTCGAGTAGGAATTTCATCGAATAGAGGTAGAGCAGACCGTAAGCTAACTGGAGTCCAGAGGTGAGGAGATGTGCTAGAAAGGCTGCCCCACATACCAGCCATCCCCATCCTCCTGAAAATATAACGGAATTTCATGCATTTTTCACACAGCATATGACGTCCATTGGACGTTTATTTTAGTTGCATTTCATTCCCAAACTCCATTGGATATTGAATTGACATCCAATGTGATGTAACGAAGTTACTTTCATTTTTGGATTTCATATAATACATACGAGATAATAAAATGAAAATAAGAGTTATTCATGCAACAAGTGCAAAAAGTGAATGTTTATTCCACTCGACGTGAAATTGTGACAACACGTCGAGTGCAATAAACAATTTTTGCACGAGTTGCATACAACATTTTTTCTACGTTCATGCAAAAAGCAAAAAATGATTTATTGAGGTGCGGCACTAGGTGTAGGAAAAAGAAAAACGCAACTTGAATACTTTATTATTAATATCGATTTGCATTGAAACAGGAACTATATAATACGTTACGAACTATTTAACTAAAACTTTATTTTTACCCTCAATGTTGAAAGTGAATGAACAATTGGTGCAATTTTCAATATGAATATATGACGTTTCTATAACCACAGTTGCAATATAAAAAATGATTGTCATGATGACAGCAGGTTGAAGTAGAATGACATGTGAGTGCAATAAAAACTTTATTGCACTAAGTGCGATAAAGAACTTCTTCATCCACTAAATAAAGTTCGATAAAGTTCTGCTTTTTGCATGACTGTAGAAAAAATAATGAAAAAGTCAGCTAGAATCTCCGCGTTTTTTCGTGTATGCTATTAATAATACACCTGAGGTATTATTCATAAAATTCAACGGCCGTGATTCGGTTTGATAGATCCTGAATATTTTGATTTGATGATTAATAAAGCGCTACGACGCGTCTGACTGCCATCCTTGAAAAAACTTTTATTTTTCACGAACACATCTACAGCTGCAACTGTGAAGCAACTGTCAATTAGCACTAAATCACAGAAGCAACTGTAAATTAGGGAAAAAAATCATTTTTTCAAAACACCTCCTCATAAAAGAGAACTTCGTTTTTACACATCTCCCAATTCACAGTTGCAACGGTAAATTAGAGTCTCACAGTCTCAGTTCTCACAATTTCTCACCAGGCTTCCAGACATAGACAGCTTTCATTCTTCGGTATAGCACGCGATTGTGAAAAATGAACTGAACCTGTGAGACTCCAATTTACAGTTGCAACTGTAAATTAGGAGATGTGTAGGAACAAAAGTTTTTTGATGACTAAATAAAACTCGAAATCATCTCCACGACAGTTGACTGTCTGAATAAGTCACATCAGGGATGACATGTTTTCGGCCAAACATAATTATGTCCATCATCAGCCTATTAGAAATTAGTCGTACAAGAGACAAAAATGAGTGTAAAGTGAAAATCTCACCATACAACTGCTTATATGAAGGTGAAAAGATATCTGCAATACATTGAAATAAATAAAGTTACACATGTAGTATCAGAACCATATTAAGAATTATTTTGTTTTTCAAAAATTTGAAGGGAAAACCATCTTTATAAAACCCTGCATTATGGTTCATGGTGGGTCGAACACGAGTAGGTCCCATAGCATTAGGGCCATCGGAATAATGAAGAGAAATTTTTTGAAAAAATTTGAATTGACTACCTTTTTTTTTTTTTTGTTTTTTTTTATCGCTTGGAGCGCACGAGAGGAAATCCCTATAATGTTCAAAGAACATCGTGCGTTCCTAGGGAGGATAGGGATAGGAGGTAGGTATTGGAATTTTTTTTGAACTTCTGGAGACTATATTATGTTGTTGGGAATACTTCCTCAGGCAATGAATTCCAGAGCCTAGCCTTTCTATGGACGAAGGAGTTTTGATAAAATGCTGTTCGACATCTTACGAGGTTGACAACGAAAGGATGTGCTGACTGGGCTTGTCTAGTTCGTCTGACTGGTATTGCTAGTGAAGGGATGATATCAGAAATTTCCGAAGACCATTTCCCGTGGAAGTATCGATAGGAAAGTTGAAGGTCGCCGACCTTTCTACGGTGTTCCAATGATGTCAAAGAGTGAGTGAGTGTGGCGTCACCCACCAGGCGAATGGCTCTTCTCTGGATGGAATCTAAGAGCATCAACGTATGTTTTGGTGCTGAACCCCATATGTGGGAACAGTATTCTAGAACAGGCCATATCTGCGCTTTGTAGATCATGAGAAGCTGTTGAGGTGTAAAGTAGCTTTTCGCACGGAACAAGAATCCGAGTTTTTGTGAAGCAGCTTTTGCGATGGATCTGACATGATTATTCCATGAAAGAGTGTTGCTGATGGAAATACCGAGCATAGATATGGTGGGCTTGGTGGGGATGGTGGAGCCAGACATTACAATATCGGGCATACTGAGTTCCGCCTTTCTAGAGAAAATGCAGGCTTGAGTTCTGGTGGCGTTGAATTCAACTAGGTTGTTTGTTCCCCAGGCTGTGATTTCAGCAAGATCTTCATTGACAGTATTGACCTGCCTGCGCCGTGAGTTCTCAGTTTCCTGGGAAGAAATGGGAATTCTGGAAGAGAACGCAGTATGGAGGGTACTATCATCTGCAAAACTGTGGATGGGGCAAGTTGTTACTCCCAACAGATCATTGATATGAAGCAGGAATAATGTTGGTGCCAAAATTGATCCTTGTGGAACGCCGGAATTGATGCCAATGGTATCAGACGATACACCGTCCACCACCACGTGAAGCGATCTGCCTGAAAGAAAACTCGATAAGAGATGGCATAGCTGAAGTGGTAAGCCGTATGATGGTAGTTTGTGGAGGAGTCCTTCGTGCCAAACACGGTCGAATGCTTTTGATATGTCCAACGCGACAGCTAGAGATTCCCCGTGTTTTCCAATTGATCACTTGAGTAGTAATCAGCAAGTAGTGGAGGACGGAAATCCCATGACTTAACAGACACTGACAGGTATGTTGACGGATGTTAATGTAGCACAGACAACTGACAAGAGACCGGCAATGACAGTCAGGGATACCAACCCACTACCGCAGATACAGAATAATGCACAGCCAATAAAGGATTGTACTGTATAAAAACATTGAAATTATGGAATTATGAAATATGGAATATATTATGTTGTGGACCAGGGCGAATGAGGAGTTTTATTTTGTTTATTTGCGGAAATTCAATGCATTGAAAAATTTTATTCTATCAAATTGATTCTGTTCATTAAGTGAAAGGACATCATCATTTTGTAACGAAGCATTTATCTCAAAAATCTCTAATAAGTTCATCAATCTCCCTTTTTGACAGATATGCAATACTTCCAAATCAGAATCCATATTGAGAGAATGGTCAGAATTCAGAATATGGTTAGCGAAGGAACTTTCAGTATTGTAAAAGTCTGAATGTGGGTTTCTTGATTTTCCAATGAGTTTAACATGCTCTGTTACCCTAGTTTGAATCCTCCTTCCACTTTGACCTATATTTATTGAGCTTCACAATTAGAAGCGGTACTTCATCTTTATTATTTACTAAAGATCGTTCAATAATATCACCAGTGTAAAATGAAACGAAGTGAATCGTGTACGAAGTTCATTCAAGGGTAGAATATTTTGGTGGTGTTGTGTTTTTGTAAGTGTCTATTGAAAATTATCTCGAAAGAATATGGAGGATATCCCTTATTGAAACCTATTTGTTAAATTATATAGTGTTCCCCATCAAAGCCTGCAGAATTTATAGGAATAGTGAACAATCCATGGAAGAGAGAATTGAAAGCTGCTAATTTGTGTGAAATAGGATGGCAAGATTTAAATGGAATGACTGAGTCAGTGTGTGTTGGCTTACGGTATATTGAAAAATTGACATGATCGTTGTCAATCTTGATGAGGAAGTCTAGGAATGGAAGAGGATCATTCACTGCAATTTCCATGGTAAACTGGATAAAAGGATGCAAAAATTCAATAGAAGGTGTACTTCTGCTGAAGTACCGTCAAAAAGTACCAGGCAGTCATCAACGTATCTAAACCAGAAACTAATTTTGTTGAAAAGGGGGAAGTTCTTTGAGTTTTGTTCTAAGTTATGTAAAAAAAAATCCGCTTCCAAAGGGGAGAGATTACTACCCATTGCCAATCCATAAATTTGAGAGTAAAAACAATTGTTTTATAGTAAACTTACGTGGAGAAGATTTCGAGTTTTATTTAGTCATTACAACTACCAAAGTTTACATATTTTTAATTCTGTAAACTTCACAACTACACTCCACTATGAGAAATGTTGGACTTCTACCAGAGATTTAAAGTTCTCTTGTTCAAATTCACAGTTGCAACTGTAAATTAGACAGTAGAGACTTTTTTTCCAGAATATCTCATAACTGTTGTCTTGAAGGCTCAATCATGCATGATTTGTAGAGAGTCAAAACATTCGACTTATTCACTCCATTTATGTGAGACCCATCAATCAGATGGAAATATCGTGAAACAATTAACTCCACGAAACGCAAAACAAGTCTACCAGGGAAGATTTGTCTTATATCATGCGCAAGCTTAGTGTAGAAGTGGCAGAAAAGACTTCTTTCTGAGGGGGTATCGCTTTTTCTGAATTCTTGATGTTCATAAAAGGAACGCTCATGAAGTCGCAGTAAACAGAAAAATAAACATGGAGCTGCAATTCTGGATTTTTTGTTCAAAATGTGAATAGAACTGCTGTCCCCAGTGCACACATCTAAGGAAGGGCCCTGGAAATTCATCACCACCGTCCCCCTCACCATTTCCTGAAAGCAAAGTGTGGAGAAGGTTTCGTTCTGCAGGGAGCTTTCCAAAATCTAGTTGGCTTGCAGGGCTGTGGATAAATGTGGCTGCAAGTATGGATGTAAAACAAATGCTGAAATGCCGAAGAAGCATATTACCCTGTCACCTTGGATGTACAAATTGAAAATATGAGTTCATAGATGAAAACTCAAAGTCATCTTCACAACACTTATTAGGATGATCAAAGATCAATCGTGAAAGTAAATGCTTCGGGCTCATATAAGCTCATCATCAGTCAATGAAAAGGCTGATGATGAGCTTATATGAGCCCCTAAGGTGAATTTGGGTTTGAATCTATAAACTACACCACATCACTTTGAGTTACCGCATAGACTTCTTCCAAAGGGAATATGACAGTTCAAACAATCAGTAAGTTAACCTGGAGTTCTCTTTGAATGGTCCAACGTATAACTGGAATCTCTTTTTCTTATTAGATAATTATATTGAACTCCTTCATGAGAGTCAATGGTACCTCATATAGTATAATCTTGGTCTTGAAACATTAAAAGTGAAATTATCAGCATCGAAAAGTTCTATTCAGAGTTCGTCTTTTCAATCTGGTCATGAAAATTTCATGTACCTCCAGAAACTGAGGCCATGCTCAATCCATGTCGAATAGGACATGTTCAGTAGAGAACGTCACTTAAATGAGAAATTTGACAAAAATACGTGATTTTCAGAATATTCGCAAACCGTTCAATACATCATAGTTTTCAAAATTCTTATTCTGAAATGATATCGACATAATTTTGTTGGTTAATTCGTATTCAGACCCTTGAAATATGTGAAACAATTCCTCAACGGCTCGAATCTTGTAGGCATGTCAATTTTTGAAAATATCAGATGCCATTTTCCAAACTGGCGAACTTTGAGGCACTTCTGGGTATCGTGTAGAGCTGACATTTTTTCACCATCAGGATTCTCAATGAAATTTCATATGAAATAGACATATAGATCATCTCTGTAGCTTCATTTTTAATTTCACATCAAATAATCTGAATTAACACCCCAACCCCATGAAATTCGTACCCTTATGCCCAACAATTTGGGTGCTGCGGGTCAAATCATTCATTTGGGTCTGAAAAGTAAGTGAGCAATTTTTTTTCTGCGTACCTACCTCTATCACTATGCAGGTCACAGTCAGATAAAAGATGCTGTTGCGGTTCCTCTTATATTTCAGTGGAACAGTTCGAAAATGTTCCATACGATATAATTCGGAGTTGAATGACAACCAAACTAAGTACGATGCTCTGGCAGGAAGGTATCGATATGTTCTCAACCATATGTCATTCGCATTGTTATTATGCTTGTCTGTTCATGAAGCCTAATTCTCGTATACTCCAGTTATATTATGTGCCTGTCAATTAAACATTATACGTCCAAACCGATGCTCACTCACCCTCGGGGTAATAATGCTGCTTTATCGTAGCCGTATCAACGTCTCTCCTCCTTAAGGCGGGTACATTTCGATGTAGCGAGTGCAGCTCCCTCTCGTGAATCACTGGAAAAGAGTCTTCATCTTCGTAGAGTCGATGAATCGGTGTACTCCTGTCTGAAACAATGTTGATAATAGTTAATCATACGCCATGCACACTGAGGAAAATTGTTCTATTAGAGTTTTAGCTGAGATATTTCTTGTTAGTATTATAAGAAATCCTATAACCATCACATATTCTCGTATAGAATCAGTACATTGAAATACTATAGCTGCCATAACGATTCTGATAGTACTTGGAGAAAAAAAAATCACTGACCCTGAGTGAATATTCAATAGTGGCAAGTATTCTATTCGAAACAAGAAAACTAAATTATTTTTGTTCTTGAAAATGTACACCTACCACTTTCAACCTGTTCCATTGAATTTCAGATTGATATGCGTTAGTGAACACAGCACTCGTCATTAGTGACTCATTCACTTGTCATTAGAGACTCAGTTACTTGTTATCAGTGACTTATTCACATGTCATAAGTGACTTGTTCACTTGTCATAGGTGACTTTTTAATTTGTCATAAGTGAATTGCTTACGTGACATTAGTAATCTTATCACATGTCTTCAGTGACTTATTTACTTGTCATCACTGACTTATTCACTTGTCATTATGGGTCCATAATATGTACTGGTACTTTCTTCTTCTTCAGTAATGAAGATGAAAAAGTTGTATTAGATATTCTTCATTCGAGATATGAAAATATTCTGGAGATGGGATATCAAAAACATTTACTCGTTCTCAAACATAACATCTGATATTACATATCTACATATTGTTTCAGATGGAACTAAAAAAAAACATATTCTCGATGAGATTAATCAGATATGACGGACTATTTTCACAGAAGGAGTTGATTTTACTAGTTAGTAACTGAGGTTTATTACTAAAATCTCAGGAACGTGAAGAACATTAATTCGTTTCCAATCATAACATCTGATATAACATGTCTTCATAGTTTCAAATGATACTGAGTGAATTGTCAATAGATATAAGGCGTTTCATTTTTGGCAGAATGATTATCATTTTTGTTGAACAGCATGCCGCTCGCACCTAAGGAAACTCAGGCCCACTCTCTGTCAGATATTTTCATTCTGATGCTCACGAAGTTGGATGCAAAAGTAGATAAAACGCAGGAAACACTTGCTGAGATCAAATAGATTTGCAACTCGTAACAAATCTATTCTAGTCATTCCCAAACACAAGACTGCAATATTCACTCGCAGCTTCTCGTACATGGCACCTAAACATTATAACCTACTCCCCAGTGAATTCAGATCATATTATACAATTGATAATTTCAAGAAAAGGTTGAAGCTATACCTAATTCAGTTAGACGCCATAATTACCTAATACCGAACCTTAGCCACTCATTAAGGATTGTCGACTGTCCATATTCCTGACTAACCACTATTTACTGACTATTCCACTTCTTTTTTTCTTCTTTTTTGTGCTATCATCTTGTGTACAACGGTTGACTTTAAAAACAGCTTAGGCCGACACTCCGCCCTTCCACCAATAATTATTGTAATATCTAATCTCCACTTGGATCCTTGTCTTTATGTACTTTGGTGAATGAAGACGTATTATTATTATTATTTTTATTATTATTTATCAATTCCATCAAGTGAAGAGGACCGAACATGATTATTGCGACTGTAACTCGTTGCTATGAGCAACGTTATCAAAAAGTAGCCTTCTATCTCGTAGCAAATATATTTTGGGAACTTTACCAACGTAATCAGGAGGGGTGAGAGAACTCACAGTCACAACTCCACTACATAAACAACTCAATCATGACCAACGGTCATCGACCTAATGACATGTTTCGAAGGATTAATCCTTCATCATCAGCAAAATCTAAAAAAAGAAAATCTGTAATAAGAAACAACGCTTATGTTAGTTTCGAAGTATTGATTACAAAAACTAAATGTACCTACCATAATTGGTGGAGGAAGCTCTTAAAGAGCTTTAATCATGGTTCCCTAACAGGTACTCACCCGCACTATGCGCGGTTGAGAATAGTTTTTTCATGTCTTTCATTAAGTAATCTTCTTCCACCAATAATGGTAGGTACATTTAGTTTTCGTAATCAATACTTCAAAACTAACATAAGCGTTGTTTCTTCTTACAGATTTTCTTCTCATAAAATTGCTGATGATGAAGGATTAATCCTTCGAAACATGTCTTCATGTCCATGACCGTTGTTTATTATTGAATTGTTAATGTGGTGGAGTTGTGACTGTAAGCTCTTTCACCCCTCCTGATTTTGGGAATTGTCCATATAATATCCTACACTACTGCTGAAATTTCCACATGTTTGTGACACATGACAAGTGAATTTCCAATGACGACAGACATATGGTTCCTCATTTGTATGGGTATCCTAATTTTTTTCCACCTCAATATCAACTCTATTCATCATTTTACTATGTGGCATTTTTTATGGATCTTCCTCTATACTGTTATGTGTGGAAATGCTTCCACCAATTATTATTCATTACCTATCGTTATTGGGAGTATGACCTATATTTCGCCTTTCACGATTTCAAATGAATCACAATGAGATGTCTCGCACCTTGTGTTCCACATAATTGCTCTGTCTCCTCCCTATTCCAACCCCTTCTAAAGGAGCCGAATTAATTGTGGGAGACTATGCCAACAAAGTCTGCAAAGTGCCTTTTCAAGTCGTAGTTCATTTCGTACATCCGCAAACGGTGCTTCTCAAAGGGCGAGGATGTATTGTGTTGGTCGCTGGTAGCTGCTGCTTCCTTTCTTTACCTATATTCGTTCGCTAAAGCACAAGGGGCAGAGTACTGGGAGGGATGCTTCCTTCAGATATGTCTCA
Source organism: Phaedon cochleariae (assembly GCA_918026855.4). Lineage (NCBI taxonomy): Eukaryota > Metazoa > Arthropoda > Insecta > Coleoptera > Chrysomelidae > Phaedon > Phaedon cochleariae. Next base: position 3,785,425 of record OU896719.1, on the reverse strand, counting down.
ACGCGAACTGGAGTCTACAGGGTCATGCCTAGTTCAACCCCTTCCAAAGAAACCCAATAAATTGTTGAAGACTATGCCAACGAAGTCTGCAGAGTACCTTCTTAAGTCGTAGTTCATTTCGTACATCCACAAACGGTGCTTCTCAAAGGGCGAGGATGTATTGTGTTGGTCGCTGGTAGCTGCTGCTTTCTTTCTTTACCTATATTCGTTCGCTATAGGCACAAGGTGCATAGTACTGGGAGGCATGCTTCCTTCAGATATGTCTAAACGCGAACTGGAGTGTACAGGGTCATGCCTAGTCCAACCCCTTCCAGAGGAACCCAATAAATTGTTGGAGACTATGACAACGAAGTCTGCTGAGTACCTTCTTAAGTCGTAGTTCATTTCGTACATCCGCAAACGATGCTTCTCAAAGGACGAGGATGTATTGTGTTGGTCGCTGGTAGCTGCTGCTTCCTTTCTTCTCCTATATTCGTTCGCTTTAGTCACAATAAGGTGCAGAGTACTAGGAAGGATGCATCCTTCAGATATGTCTAAACGCGAACTGGAGTGTACAGGGTCATGCCTATTCCAACCCCTTCTGAAGGAGCCGAATTAATTGTGAGATACTATGCCAACAAAGTCTGCGAAGTGCCTTTTCAAGTCGAAGTTCATTTCGTACATCCGCAAACGGTGCTTCTCAAAGGGCGAGGATGTATTGTGTTGGTCGCTGGTAGCTACTGCTTCCTTTCTCCACCTATTTTCGTTAGCTGAAGCACAAGGGGCAGAGTACTGGGAGGGATGCTTCCTTCAGATATGTCTTAACGCGAACTGGAGTGTACAGGGTCGTGCTTAGTCCAACCCCTTCCAAAGGAACCTAATTAATTGTTAGAGACTATGCCAACGACGTCTGCAAAGTGCCTTCATAAGTCGTAGTTCATTTCGTACATTCGCAAACGGTGCTTCTCAGGGGGCGAGGAAGTAATGTGTTGGATCGTTCCCAAATAACATTATCAGTTTTATTGTTAGCTACAGGAGGTTGTTACAGCCTGTTTTGAAATGCCTTTTCAAAACTATTATTCTTGAATGATATCATTAAAACAATTGAACAACCTTCTCAAAACATAAAGGGCCCACCTTTATAAATGTTGTCACAGCTTCTCTTAAAGCTTGTCATAAAACTAATAGGAATTTACTGTAGTATGCCTCAAAGCAATAATAAAACCTATCAAAACTACTTCCTTTGAAGCCTTTTAGCATGAGTTCATACCTATTGGTTTCAAAACGACACTTCTTATGCCAACATTAAAAATTATTGGCTAGAATTAAAACCTTATCAGTCGCAGTGAGCATTTGTTAAGACAATATAGTCCGTAACGTGTTTTATGATAGTCTATTTTCAGCAATAATTATGATACAAACATGTCAGAATGGAGAGAAAACAATAGATAGTTATGAAAGAGATTAAACATGGCGGTATGATATGATGATTCCCTACTGTATCAAATAGTCCTTTTTGTGAAGATTGAGGCTGTAAAATGAGAACGATAACGACTTTTTTGACGAAAACATACCAAATACTGTCTGTAGGTTAATCGAGGAGGTGGTATATTCATTATTCCAATTTTTTTGGGATTTTCTCTCCTCGTTTCTATAAAATAAAAATATGAATATTATTTCAATATACGTGTAGTAAGGACAAATCAGATGATTTGCCCCAAAATGTCACTGCGTTTCATTGAAAACTGAAAAGCTTCAAGACATTATACGACTTCGCTATTGAAATAATCTCTTCGCATGTTGAAAACGGGAGCAGAACCGGTCCCGAAACGTCCAAAGATAAGTGAAAATTTTATATTTTTTCTATATACCTTTATTTCCCTTCTCCAAAAATTTTTTCAATACAAATTGTCACTGACAAGCTAGTGAATTTTTCTTTTAGGCTCTCTGATAGGAAAATTCTTTAAACGCAGTGACATTTTGGGGCAAATCATCTGATTTGTCCTTACTACACGTATATTGAAATAATATTCATATTTTTATTTTATAGAAACGAGGAGAGAAAATCCCAAAAAAATTTGAATGATGAAAACATACCAGATATGCTCAAAAAAAAGCAGCACTCTAGATATAAAGTGTTTTCCCCATTTAGAATTGGATGTGAATTCTAGTAACTTTACAAAAAAGTTGACAAAACTGTGTGAATGTTTGCTGAATATGGGTGAGTCGTTTGCAAAATGTGGGAAAACAACATTTTCGACGGAAGTGTCAATGCATCTTTTCTATTTTCCGCTCGAAATTTTCATTTCCATCAATGGCCGACATCTTTTTGTAGTAAATATGGCGCAAAATAGGTAATGATAAGGCATTTTATGTGACGATTTCTTCCTGTTGAAGTACTTATTGCATATTCAAATCCATTCTTATGACTATTTGCTCCTGGGTATGACAACAAAGCTTCGAAAATGATAAAATTGATTTAAGAAGGTTATAAGATAATGCCTTCATAAAACTATAAAGCTTTAAGAATATCCTGGCTAGTGCTCATGGGCAGTGTTGCAAAGTATAGAAGAACGTCATCAACATGATTAACATAACCCTACTCTTGCTGTTTACAGTGTTCACTTTGTGAATTTTATGATTGGTTGAAAGTAGGAAACCGAGTAGGAAACATAGACAAACTACACTCAGTGCAATTCGCCTGATATTGTGTTGATTGCTCCATCCTCTCAACTCGCCATCTGACATGATTTGTGCAAAACTGTTGTCAACTTCCTCGCTTCCTGTTCTCATTCAGAAGCAGGATGATCAGAAGTTTTTTCCATTACGTTCTGACTCGTGGATGGTACTTCACATCAGGTCCTGATGAATTCTTGCTATTTGGTGGATTCAGGTGGTATGAATTGAAAGACGCTGTGTTTGGAATTGCTTGGGCTTGAGAATTCTTATTTACTGTTGCTCTCACTACTCGATTTTTGATTCTTAAGTAATTCTCTCCATTTTTTCACTTGAATTGCCATTTCTCTCAATTTCACACGATTTATTTTCTTGTAAGTCCATTTCAACGTGAGTCGTTTGAAGGCCAAAAAAATACTAACATTTATATTATGGGATTTGGGTTCAACACGGTTCTAAACAAAACTCCATAAATCCTATAGATTTTATGATTGACTTCGATGAATTCATAGTGGCTTATAGGTTTCAATCAAATCTTTCACATAGCTAGAATTATGTCAATAGGTTTCATTATTGCCTCAGTCAAATCCTAATTGGCGTAGTGTAAATTTGGTTTTATATTGCTTTATGACGTATTTTCATAGGATTAGTTCAGAAACTCTTGGTCAAATTCGAGACGCTAATAGAACTTAAGAGTTTTAAGAGGGTTGTTAAGAGTAAATAGTTTTGATAAAGAATTTCAATGACTCTCACAGAGCTCCCTTAAAACAGAAGTGAACTGAAGGCCAAACTGTTTTATGCGATCAGTATCTCAAAGCTTTTTAATAGGATTATATGGACATGAAGGCTAATATGCTTTTTCCAGGGCATTTATAAAACGGTAGAACGAATATGCCTATCATTTGCGCCCACATAACCTCTTTAAAGTCTCATCCAAGCTATAAGGCATTTAAAATGTTACTTGGGAGCTTCTGTACATTCCTTTATTAGAACCTAGGGACATCCTCAAAATGTCACCGTAAGCTCGAAGAGGATAGTCTTATGCTAATGCTATGCAAATTTTAAGTAATACTGTACAGAATTAAAAGAGTTGAGGACCGCTTGAGTACATTTACCATTCAGAAAGTTCAATAGATCCAAGAAGACGTCAAAACGGCAACGAATCAAAGAGTATACTGACATGAATTGCATAATATATATTCATTTTTGTATTTATTGGAGCGCACGGAAAGAAATTCCTATATTGTTCGTGAAACATCAAGCGTACCTATGTTAGCGCGTGCAACAAACTATAGTAGCCAACAGATGAAAGATGAACGAACAGCTGATCGATTGCTGTAGTGGAAAACGCCGAACGACCGATTTTGTTACACTTCTTCATGCGGTATGTTGGGCACTAACTGACAAATATAACCTACAATATTAAGCGTTCTATTTATCATCATGTGTTATCATTGTATAGTAGCAAGGTTAGCGCTCATTTGTTATAATAATGAATATTATTATTATTGATCATAATTATATGAGAGAGATATCTTTACGAAAAGGCTTCAACTTTTTAAAATGTACGAAGGCATATAACGTATGAGCTTGAGTTTATGCCTTGTATGGTGAACCCAGATGGAATAAATGAATCATTGGGAGGTGATGGCTCCAGGACGTCTCTGGATGATATTATTGGGATGGTCTGAGACTTTCTTTGGATGTAGACAATGGTAACAGGCAGATGCCTTAGAGACGTTATGTTGATTTTTCTTGACATCCTAGGGACATTATTAATATGTCCTCTGAAGGTTTTCAGAATGTTTTTGTGTTATCTGGGTATATTCATTCGCTGAAGGTACAAGCTGCAGAGAGCTGAGAATCTGAATCTTGAACCACCCTGTATCTGTTCTTATTCAATACCGGTAAATAGTGAATCAAAAGTTGAGATTGGCACATGTGACCTATAATGGATAGTTTCCACAAAAAAATCCTAAAGTTGAAAAATCTCTATTTTGAACACCCTATATCTCTGTAATCTTTCTTGATAGACCACGAGTGTGATAAAATCCAAAATCTAGTCGCATAAAGAAAAGCTTCGAATTACAAATCACAAACACACGAAGTTCAATCAAAATCGGAGATCAGTATTTTGTGTAATTCATGAGAAACCGATATTTCATTAAACTTTGGACACCCCGTTACTCGGAAACAGAGCAAGTCAGGACACACGTTTATATGAACTTTTGGTGATTAAATATGACAAGGAATCAGCACCTAAAATTGAAGTCATCATTTGAGATACAGCCTGTATAATGATTTCCAGTGAACAATGCCAATCAAGCAATTTTCATAATTGCCATGGATTTTCAATCATTGTGACGACCTTATTTTGAAAATCGATCAAAAATCGAATGAATCTTTGATAGTGTTGTACTGTTGGTGAATTTTTTTCAATGGTGAGGAAATGTATAGGGAGTACAATTCAAAATTCCAACACATCCTGATGGTCCCTATAAATTTCCTCAAGACAGTGAAAATGTATTTCCTGATCCACGAAGGGTAGAAAGATGCGCCCTGAGTCTATTCTCCTTTTTACCTGTCGAAAACAAAAACTGTTCTAGAACTGTTGCCTCGAAACAAACAGCCTACCATCGCTGGCGCAAAAACCCTAATCTCGCGACTGGAGCAGAATACGCTGATGCCAGAAATAACTGCAGCCAAACAATAGATGCTTCGAAAGAAACATACAATGCTAAGATAAGATCGAGACTCATAGATTGTTCCAATGGCTCTCGTTCGTTTTGGTCCCTTGCTAAAGCGGTCGGAAGAAATTCCACAAATAGTTCATTTCCACCACTGTCCAAATCCGACGGCACATTAGCAACAAAATCGCAGGAGGAAGCAAATATTTTTGCAGAGATGTTCGCAGCGAACTCTACTTCATATTCCCAAGGAAAAGTGCCGCCAGACATTCCAACCGTTGAGAGTCGAATGCCCTAAATCGTCTTCCGTCAACGCTCTATCAGACGAATTTTGCTTGGTCTCAAAACGAATAAAGCTAACGGTCCTGATGGAATTCCACCCATTATCCTCAAAAAATGTGCACCAGAATTAACACCGATTCTCTGCAAGTTGTTTACCGTCTCGTACAGGTCGGGTATTTTTCCATCATGCTGAAAGACAGCTAGAGTCCAACCAATCCCCAAAATAGGGAACAAGAACATGCCCATCAACTATTATCAGTAATCTCCAAAGTGATGAAGAAAACCATCAATATTGAGCTTACCAAATATCTGGAGAGCTAAGGAATCATCAATGATAGACAATACAGCTTTTGCCACCGAAGATCAACCAGAGATCTACTCGCCTACGTCACCCATTTATGCAACCTTCATTAGAATAACACGGGGAATCTCTAGCTGTCGCGTTGGACAAATCGAAAGCATTCGACCGTGTTTGGCACGAAGGACTCCTCCACAAACTAACATCATACGGCTTACCACCTCAGCTATGCCATCTCTTATCGATTTTTTTAAGGCAGATCGCTTCACGTGGTGGTGGACGGTGTATCGTTTGATACCATCGGCATCAATTCCGGCGTACCATCAATTTTGGCACCAACATTATTTCTTCTCCATATCGAAGATCTGTTGAGGGTAACAACTTGCCCCATCCACAGCTTTGAAGATGACAGTACCCTTCATACTACGTTCTCTTCCAGAATTCCCATTCATTCCCAGGAAACTAAGAACTCGCGGCGCAGGCAGGACAATGTTGTCAATGAAGACCTTGCTGAAATCACAGCATTGGGAACCAACAACCTATTCGAATTCAACGCTACCAAAACTCAGGCCTGTATTTTCTCTAGAGAGGCGGAACTCAGTATGTCCGATATTGTAATGTCTGGCACCACCATCCCCACCAAGCCCACCATATCTATGCTCGATATTTCCATCAGCAACACTCTTTCATGGGATAATTATGTCAGATCCATCGCAAAAACTGCTTCACAAAAACTCAGATTCTTGTTCCGTGCGGAAGGCTACTCTTCACCTCAACAGCTTCTCATGACCTACAAAGCGCAGATACGGCATGTTCTAGAATACTGTTTTCACATATGGGGGTCAGCAACAAAACATACGCTAATGCTCTTAGATTGCATCCAGAGAAGAGCCATCCGCCTGGTGGGTGACGCCACACTCACTCACTCTTTGACATCATTGCAACACCGTAGAAAGGTCAGCGACCTTTCACTTTTCTATCGATACTTCCACGGGAAATGTTCTCCGGAAATCTTTGGTATCATCCCTTCACTAGCAATACCAGTCAGACGAACTAGACAAGCTCAGTCAGCACATCCTTTCGTTGTCAACCTCGAAAGATGTCGAACAGCACTTTATCAAAACTTCTTCATCCATAGAACGGCTAGGCTATGGAATTCATTGCCAGAGGAAGTCCTACCTCCTGTCCCTATTCTCCCTAGGAACGCAAGATGTTTTTTGAACATTATAGGGATTTCCTTTCGTGCGCTCCAAGCGATAAAAAAAAATGAAAAATGAAAAAAAAAGATTATTGGGGGTGGTCTTCTTGTCACCCGCGCCATACAAATATTGAACCCTCCGTTGATCAGAAGAATTCCAGTATTCGCCGGGATCCTTTAATTTTGTTGCCTTCTTTGGTTTTCATATGAATCTCACTTTCTAACAGTATCAACTATTCCGACTCATTCAAATTAATTGATTAGTGTGTCATGATTGATGATCAGCCAAACTTATAAGATTATTTCAAACATGTATAAAAACTGCTGTAAATATTTGGATTTTCCTTGGTGCTGAAATTCAGAGAAATGAATACTCCACTTTCTAAATCAACTCTCATGCAGTATTTGATTCGAACAAACGGAGTAAACTCTTCTGGCCGTTAATCATTGAAGTCAAATATTTTCTAAGGAATAACAGATTAAAGGAAAAGCAATGTACATATAAATCATCCTTTCTACTTTGATATACGCTCCCATGTTTTGAAATATGTTGTCATTGATTTCACGGTATATCGAATCGAATATGGATGAAAGTGTTATGTAGCATGACCATAAAATTCCGGAATAAATTCAGATAGATAGTATCGTCTGGGACGTCGTAATATCTTATTTCTCGTTATTTGAAGAGTGCTTTAAAGCAGATATTCCGTGAATTTTATACGCTCGCTGTCTGCCGAGATACATTTTATGTCTATACGCTGAAAATATGAAATAAGTGGATTTTTGTACCAATATTGCACTATGAGAGATACTGGCAACTTTGAAAATTGCCCTCCTTTCGTTTGTAATTTAAGTTGGCAGTACTTCAGGAACTTTGCAGATATATTCCACTACTCTGTATTGTCAGTTCTTGACATATTTTCATGATATTTTATGATGTTATTTGTTCAAGGTTCAAGGCATCACATATTTTTTTGTGTCATGTGGAACATATAATTTTCTCTCTAAATTCTCTTCAATTTCACGCAGATTCCAAATAATCCATCATTAATTATTGTTTACCCATTGTCAATTCTGATTACCAATTTGTTCAAATGATTTGGAACGTTGCATTTAGCAACATTGTTTTTCTGCCTAGGCAGTAAAAGTACACTTTTTCTGCCTGTTGAGTGTCATTGAAAAGTCACTTTTGAAATATCATTAGGCGAATAAAAAAATTATATCCTGCTGAAAACGCCTTTTTGTTCAAATATCCCAAAACATCACGCTTGATTTCATCTAATAGATGTGGAGACAACCTTCAATTTCAATCAATGAGAAAAAATATGCAGTTATAGATGATACACTTGCTCCTTCTCGAATGCATTGATCAGGAACTTGAATATGTCTATTGATTCGAATAAAAAAATCACAAATACATTCGATTCAATTCTACGGACAAATATGAAAAAGTTATTGGGTGCGATATCTTCAAGTTAGTCATAGTTTTGATGTGTCGGACTGAAAAAGAAACAACATTCCATTCTTTTTATGTTTCTCATACGACCTTTTCCTAGAAAAGCTATCACATTACGGGATCAGGGGAACACCTCTCCAACTAATGTCATCATCTGAGAAATAGAAATAGAAATAGAAATACCCTGCATCACCTGGTATAAAGAAGGTCATCGATTGATCACATGATATTCCACAGTAGTATATCGTAACAAAAACGATTTCCTGTGTACATTTTGATATCGACACAACAAACCTATATACATCCATGACAAGACATAACAAATAATTACTTTTTCCCCAGACAAAGAATGAGTGTATGTACAAAAATGTGTTAATTAGATCTTCTCTGATCCTCCTGACGACAACAGAGGCTTGAAATGATGTTTATCTACTCACTGAATCGGAAGTAGGCGTTTGCTACCTCATTTAGGAAAACAAACTTGTTGATTCACTCCTACGGGCGAAAAAAATATTAACTCCCGTGGGAGGTAAAATATATTGGCTTCAGCATACATCCTTTGACGTCGATATACCTATGGAATCTGTGCAATCGAAGTAATCAGTGTCTCTGGCACTATCATAAAACAATATGGCTCATACTGCAAAAATTCGAGTAGAAAATTCCCAGCGGGCACAAACATCCCTGGAATGTTTTGGGATGTTTTGAAAATGTTGGCATGAAGATGTTATTTTGAGACGTAATATGCACTGACCAAAGCAGAGGTCTTTGAAGGATATCAAAGTATTGTTTTTGTTCTTCTGTGGCATTTCTTTGTTTGCTTACTGAGAGGTATCCCTAGGATGTTTTGGGATGTTTTAGAAATGTAGGCATGAGGATGTTTTTTTGAGGCGTAATATCACTTCCCAAAGAGGTCTTGGGGGGATATTGAAAGTATTGTTTTTGTTCTTTTGTGCCCTTTCTTTGTTTGCCCCACCACAACGTCTCATGCTTACGTCACAATACGATGAATTCTGATTTGTTTTCGATTTTGTTCTTCTTGTTCGCAATTGGCATTCGCGTTTGCAGCGTATCACGCTTACAAAGACTTATTTAGTTTGTAATAATGACCATCAGATGCAAGATGTGTTGTTCGGTGCCTCAATGAATTCATCAATACACAGCTTCTCCGCAGTTGCAAAATTATGCATTGTGGAGAACATTCCAAAAATTGGGAAAGCTATTTCCAATTATATGTCTGTGTATAGTATGCACTACTCAGGAACTGATTAAGAAGGTAATTTCATATCAAATAAAAAATTCTTCATGTTCAATCTATTTTTGATGAATTTTTTCATTCAAGGGAAATGGAATCCTAATGCAAAAGTTTATATTGACAGAAGGCTTCAGAAAAGAACCTCGAAAATGTTTTTTTTACAGCGATTTAATGTGCGCAAGACGCGTTGAAAATGTTCTGTTGTGTTCATGAAAAGGCTTTAAGAAGAACTAGGGAGAAGGTAGTTTTGTGACATATCAAGGACATCTCGATAATTGCCGCATGCGGCGGACATTGGCTGTTCTATAATAGTTCTCTTCATGTATGAACAGAACATCGCAGTGGAGGTTCAATGTCTCGAAATCTCGTACTTTCAACATCTCTGAGATGTTTTTGTGCTCGCTGGGTTAGCATTCCGTGCAAGCTATGCACTATAACTTTTTTACGACTGAAAAATAAAACAGCGGCATTTTCGTTTCCTTCGGTTTGTAGCCATCTGATTTCCTGTCAAGTAATGCTCATCTTTCAGACAGAGCTGTCATTGCTTGCAATTTGACATTCTCATGAGCGATGAGATTTTCTTGTGAAATAATAACACAATGGAGTCATTGTGATATCAGATACGGAAATGAAATTGATGACAAACAAAGTACCTCATTGATGTATCGAACACAGTAAAACAAGAGCAATTTTGTGTTATAGTCGTAGTAAAATAAAATTGATGACATACAAAGTATCTCATCGATGTATCGAACACAGTAAGACAAGAGCAATTTTGTGTTATAGCTGTAGAAAAATAATAATATCCATTTCGAATTCTAATGGTATCCATACCCTCCTCCATATTCCGAACGTACTTTCAATCAAAACTCTCCAATGGAGTAACACAATATACGAAATCAATTAATTCATAATGACAAAAGTGTCAAATTGCATGACTTCCGTTCGAATGCCGTCAATTGTCCAAGGTATACTATACCTTTGTGTTTGTAATGCATTATGATTTGGATCGAGAGATAGATCGCCTGAAGTACAGTACAATTTCAAGGGTGATACTATAAAAAAAATGAAATGGATACCTTTCTTTCCTCGATATATAAATAGCTATTAGTCGATCAAAAATCATAATGAATCCTTTTTCATCACTTATAGTTACTGATAAATTCGCATAAACCAATATCAGAATCTCAGATAGGGGTTGAGGGGGTTTCTCTGACATTGTCATCCACAGAATCCCAATATCATCCGACCACACCATTCAACTCAATCAGACGCGATTGAGTGGTACTGTTTTGCGGGGTCCCAAATGCACAGTCCTGATGCGGGTGATTAATGACTTGAACTAATTGGGCATATGATAGGGGACCAATTTACTGGATTATTAGGAATCCTCAGCTATCATTGTCTAGTGGTGGCTGATTGGGTCATTCGCGAGTCCATTCAGCACTGTTTCTGGTGAGAAATCCAATGCAAGTACAGTGTCATTCATGAAGACGGCATCATAATACACTCACATGCAAAATAAAAGCAACAAGTAAATATTTGGTGAAATTTGAAGTCTCATAGTTTTTTATTTTTACTTCAATTTCCAAAATTTTCTCAGCAAACTGTGGATAAAATCATCAATTTCAACTGGCACATTCAGTATTTTGTTAAATGCTGGCTCATTAGTCATTATACAGGGTTAACTAGAAGTATGTTTATATACCCTGATTTTAAAACATCCTGTGGAATAATTTCGTGATCAAATTCTTTAAAAATACCAATTTTTTGTTAAGAACCGATCCTTTTCAACATTTAGTTTTTTGGTTCAAGTCTTTAGGTGCACTAGTTGATTTTTAGGAAGGAAATGAACTAATCATCAACGTTTACTTTGAGAAATGTAATTTTTTGAAGAGGTGGCTTTGCTCGTTATTTTCCTAATGTCAGTTTGACAGTGAGAGACCTTAAGGAACTCGAACCATGGTTTTAAGTGCGGAAAATTGCGCAAAAGCTGTCGTTCTTGTTGAAGATGGACGTAATTATGAATATGTTGCAATGATACTTCATGTTCATCGCTCAACCATCAAAAGAGTAATCGAACGTTTTAGACAAACTGGCAGAAATAAGCGTAGGGCAGGTAGTGGCAGAAAACGATAAACGATTGCTCTTGATGACAGATTACTTCATGTAAATACTCTGCGGGATCGTCATTTAACATCAGTGCAGTCTAGAAATCAACTTCAAGAGGTTCGAGGTACAAATGTTAGTGTGTGGACAGTTCGCCGAAGATTGAAGGAGTTTGGTTTGAAAGCTTGCAGACCAGCAACGGGACCCAACTTACTTTCGCGTCACCGAGTAGCTAGACTGGAATTTGCTACTGAACATTTACATTGGAACTTGGGGCAATGGAACAATGTTCTTTTCACTGACGAATCCAGATTCTGCTCACATTCAGATGGACGGAAAAGAGTATGGAGAAGGAACGGAGAAAGATTTGCAGAATGCACGTTCAGTCCCCATCTGAGTTATGGAGGAGGTTCAGTAATGGTTTGGGCAGGAATATCCAGGGAGGCCTGCACTGAGTTGGTGGTCATCGATCGATCTTTAACGGCTCACCGATATATTGAAGAGATATTAAGCAATTACGTTGTAGCTTTTAGTGGATTTATCGGCCATGACTTCATCCTGATGCAGGATAATGCGCGGCCACATACAGCAATTTGTGTCACACAATACCTCGCGGAAGTAGGTATTAACAAACTGAACTGGCCAGCATGTTCGCCTGATCTCAACCCCATAGAGCATGTGTGGGACATGCTTGGTAGGCGAGTCAGAGATCGTGAAGTAGCTCCGGCTACCATGAATGAACTTCGTTTAGCCACGGACGGATAGAACAATTTTAGAACAATTTTAGCCATTCAGGAGGAATGGCAAAATATTCCACAAGATGCTATTCGAAACCTAATTGACAATATGAACCAACGTATGCAGGCAGTTGTGAGAGCCAGAGTTGGTAATACAAATTATTAAGCTGATTTTGTTGTAAAAAGTACGTTTCCTCATCAGGTTATTTAAGTTACAGTTGAACTGGTTTGTTTTGAAGTTTGATTTTTAATTTGAATTGAATGAGTTTGCATGAATAAATTTTGTATTAATTGTTTATTATTATAACTAAACGATATATTGCTGCCATTTCATTGTAACACTCATGAACTGAGCTGTCATACTGACATTATGGCACAATGAGCAAATCCATGTCGTCAAAAAATAACATTTCTTAAAATTAGGTAAACTCTGTTGTTTGGAGTTTATTTTCCTCTTAAAAATCAACTAAAGCAACTAAAGACTTGAACCAAAAAACAAAATGTTGAAAAGGATCGGTTCTTAACAAAAATTGGTATTTTCAAAGAATTTGACAACGAAATTATTCCACAGGATGTTTTAAAATTAGGATATATCAACATACTTCTAGTTAACCCTGTATAATGACTAATGAGCCAGCATTTAACAAAATACTGAATGTGCCAGTTGAACATAATGATTTCATCCACAGTTTGCTGAGAAAATTTTGGAAATTGAAGTAAAAATAAAAAAACTATGAGACTTCAAATTTTACCAACTATTTACTTGTTGCGTTGTTTTTGCATGTGAGTGTATATGGGAAAAACTTTCAATGAAAATTTATTTCAAAATTTGACTGAAGCTTTGAGTTTTGCTATGAAAAAGATGAAAAATGGCCTACTCGGTCGTAGTCACGTGACTTCCGCTACATGTCGACAATTACATTTTTTTCAAATTGATCGCTGAAAATAAGCTCATTTGTTCGCATTTCGGAATAGATTCCTTAGAAGAGTTGATTCTATTCCAATTTTGCATTTCGCAACTATCAGTTTTTGATATTCTTTCAATTTCTACGAGATGTCTGTAATATTCAGTGGCCAGGTAGCCGTGCGGACAGAGTGTCAATATTCTAATCCGCATTCGCTTGCCGGTCGTGGGTTCGATTCCCATCGACTGCAGAAATTTTTCTGATTGCCCAAGAAAGTGTTTGGGATCACACGTTAAAAGGTAAGGCCCCCGTCATTCCTTGCTAGCACAAGACTCTCGAAGACTTCTATAAGGGTTGCTCGTAAAGGGGCAAGCAAATGACGGATATAGAACAATTTTAGAACAATAATTGAGAAAAAATCACAACCGACAAAATCATTTCATTCTAGAAATATGATTTTCATCTCTTCGAAAACAATTGTCTCCGATTTGTAACAAGAGCTATCGCCTGAAGAATGTGACATATTTACGAACCAATGCTTTTTCACCATCAGAAGGTCTGACAAGTTTTGGTCTGGTAAGTTCACTGATCAGATATTTGAACATGTCGATATGAGTTCTCTGATGTGGTTCTGGTAAGTCGCAAAATGTAAGTTTGCACAGAAATGAGCAAAGTTTCCGGTTTTGGACTCCTGATTTCGGCTGTAGTATTGAACCGAATTTGAAGTTTTTTATATTTATTTCACGAACAATTCAACTCTCCTGGACCTATTTGAGTCTATCCTCGCACCCTTTCTTTATATCGCTTGGTGCGCACGGAAGGGAATCCCTATAATTTCCGATAAACATCGTGGGGAAGGATAGGGAAGGGAGGTACACTGTGAAAATTCCTCTTGAGTGACTGAAAATTTGGTGATGAGTTAATCTACTGAGTGAATTTTTTGAGTAAATATTCAATGGAATCTAGGGATTTTCACAATTCCTTTCAATTATGACAATGTTCATGACAAATTTGATTGAATAGAACAAATTTTGGGATGAAACAAACAAGACAACCACATTAGAGTTGCTTTTACTCAATCATTAGATGAAACATGTCAGAATCATTCATTCTCGAGCGATTTCACCAAATAATTGGTGAAAGGGCCGGTCCATGCGCTGTATATTGTTAGCGTCTCAGTCATCTCACTGTCCCAGTCCCTTTTCAACGTGCAAACAGTGAACAGTGTATTTGGGAATAACATGATGACCGTTCTAAGTCATCACAATATTATATATTTCAATCATTCTGAATGAAGAACTTCGGAGTGAAGGAATGTCCGAATCTCTGTGGTCATCAGCAAGGAAGACTCGAGCCAGCACGAGACTAAGCAGAGGCTGTTTTGTCCAATTGATAATGCAGCGTCAGTCTTGATGGAAGTTAGGTGCATAAAAACAATCCTGTGCTTTCCATTTCATCGAAGTGAATTGAATTTGAATAGAAGTACTTACTGCAAGTTAGAGCAGAAACATGTTATTAGCATGATTATATCTGTGAAGTTTGTAAATACTTACTGCGAGTAAATTTAATTTCGTAAAATACATGATGACTTTCAACAACATGGCTGATGATCGTGAATTGTATCAAATAATTCAAATATTCATTTGGATGGTGCGATTCTCAAAAATTGTATTGTATATAGTGTTGATTTATATTATATATTATATTTCTACATTATATTTATATATATAGTCTAACCAAAAGAATGAATTCTTCATGTGATTCGTTCAGGAATCACAAACAAGTCTCGAAGGATTCTCAATAAATATCCTTGTACCACTCTCAGGTAGCGTCCAGTATTGCATATGGTATTTGTTCGTGGAGCAACCCAACTTCTGTTGATGACGTATTTACTCTGCAAAAAAAACAACAGTAGCAGGCGTTTCTTCAACCTACTCTTGTAGGGAATTGTTTGTGAAATAACTTGCAATGGCACTTTTTTCTTCGTATATTCATGAAATATGTACTAAAATATCCAGGAATGAGACTGAATCAGATATCAATATGAATCTAGATAATGTCAATACACACCAAAAATATTTCCACATTTCATTTTATAAATATGAAGTCTTGCAAAACTCATCTGCCTATATGGGTGTGATCATATTGCCTAGGTGAATTGAAAATTTCAAATATATTAGACCGTTCAATACGCAGCTTCGAAAAATTATTCAACATACATATGTTACTATCTCCCATCGGAAGATAGATTTATCATTATCATTATCCTTATCATACTCAGAACAACAAGAACAGAGAAAAAAACGTAAGCTGAGTTGAAGCTTGAATAGAAAGAGTTATTGATGTTACATTCAAGGAACTAACTTACTAGAATTTTCATAATGATTCCAGATACTGATCGAAGTCTCATTCTGGCTTATGATTATGGATTGATATCTGCAAGGCAATAATAATAACTGATTGAGGTGAATAATAGGGAGTGATAAGGAAATCTATGGTTCACGCATTTATGACAAATATACGTTCTGGCTGATTCAAGAAAAAGATGTGGGAAATTTTCACTCTTTTTCGGAGATTTTGACGTGTTTGTCGAGTTTCCTCAATGTTATTCATGTTGAATCAACTCTTTCCTGCACTTTTCAATTGATCTTCAGAACTGAAATCGTCCTATATAACGCAAAATTCAAAGGTTGCTACAAGATTTATATTGCCTCATACTTGGATTTATTCTGAATAATCGTTCAGTGTCTGGATTATTTGCTATCGTATTGGTTGGTTGCTGTTTGCTATGAAAAATATTTGCGTGTTGAGTGGAAGAATGATTTCTTGATATTCAGTTGAGATAATGTCGGAGATAGAATGGAGACCTGTGGAAATCCTGCGTTGGTAGATAGTATATCCACAACTACATGAAATAATCGAGCCTATGAGAAAAGATGGCGATCCACCAGAATAGTTGGGAAAATAGCGTGAGCTCAATTGATTACTTTAATGTTGAAGCATCAATCATTTATCTTCAATTTGGATATGTATCGATTACAAGCTTTTTTATGTAGCAAGATTCACCCTGGCAGCTTCGCTTCTTACTGGTGAAATTATGATATAAAGTGCATCCACAGTAAATCCTGTGGTTATTTCTTTCGCAATACTTAGAATTTCATTATCACATCCTTTGGTCGGAAAGTTTTCTAGTGGATTGAAAAAGGAACGCAAAAACATTGTATTTCTCTCCAGGAAAACATAAATTTAGGCGAACAAGAGGTGGAAAGTATGTTGGAACTGGAAGTTGGGAAGTGTATCTCAGATCATTTCATAGGGAGTAATATTCTTGATACAAATGCTCGAAAAGTTTTGTGAGGAAGATGTTGAAAAATTGAGCCTCAATAAATTATTCCTATTATTCCACTCATGTCTCATTCCTTACTCTGATCAATAGTCATAGCGAATAGCTCGTTTGGCAGTTCTATTGAACAGTGATATTTTTCTGATTATAAATTGTCATACTTCACCAATACAGAAGCCGATCTGACAATGTGTGTCCATTTTGGAAAAAATTACAAAATTGAAATGAAATTTTAGCATTGCAATGATTCTGCTCGTCGACTTTGCATCATAAATCTGCTATATCTTGGTTAATGTTGTATTAATAATGATTGATTTGAATTGTAATTCTCCAAAATCATCGACTGGCACTATCTCATCCTGGTATATGCGGGATAATATTCAGAACCAAAGAACCAAAAGATGATCCGAAGGGTTATTGATAAAGGGTCTTCCACCGTCAATATATCGATCAAACTTCCTATACATTTCAACATTGATTCAAGAGAGTACATTGACCCAACCAAAATTCTTCAGCCTGTCTTACCATCAACACCAAAGTCAACAAACTGTGACCATTGCAGTTCTTCAACCACATCGTTGATGAGAGTAGCGATGACTGAGTGACCTTGAGAGGGAAAAAACCATGAAATTAATCTTCGATATGACTATGCCAATGGAGTTGTACACACTCGTCGAATTAAGGCTTTTGTTCATTCGATGTATCAAACGTATTGGATACAGTTATTCATTATTTGAAATCTTCACCTGTTGGAAATCGAATGCCAGAAATAGGCAAACGGTCTAATTAAATGTTATTTCTTGAATAGAATCATCACTCAAATGCCTGTCAATTTCCATTTTCCAAATATTTTTTGATCGATTCTTAGTGCAATAATCATCAAAACTGCCTTGGTAATTTTCAAACGGCTGGAAATTTACCGCCGGTAAGAACTGACGCCATGTGTAGAAGAACGATTGGAAACTAAGAATATTAGTTAATCGTTAATTCATAAATTATTCTCAATTTAGTATTGGTAATACTAATTAGCAATGAAAATTCAATTGTCTAAAAATATTTCCTGATGAATTGTGGCTTATTCTTCATTATGAATTTGTGTAGATGATAATTATATTAATCAACGTAGGTGATTCACAACTTACAGTGGAGTTGATATAAATCAGGAGGGGTGAAAGAGCAGTTGTGACTGTAAGTTATTTCACCCCTCCTGATAATTATATTAATTCACACTAGAGGACATTTGGATCGGTAAACGTGACAACCACGGCGCACAACTTGTGGGCGTGGTCTTGTCAGTTCTCAGCATACATCACAGAGTTTGCCAAGTCTCCAACATTCACATTATATTTTGTTATGGAGAATCGCTTCACGTGGTCGTGAACGGTGTATCGTCTGATACCGTTGGCATCAATTCCGGCGTTCAACAAGAAACAATTTTGGCACCAACATTATTCCTTCTTTATATCAATGATCTGTAGGGAGTAACAACTTACCCTATCCACAGCTTTTCAGATGATAGTACCCTCCATACAGGTCAATGCTGTCAATGAAGACATTGCTGAAATCACAGTCTGGCAAATTGACAATGTAGTTGAATTCAACGTCACCAAAACTGAAGCCTGTATTTTCTCTAGAAAGGCGGAATTCAGTATGCCCGATATTGTAATGTCTGGCACCACCATCCCCACCAAGCCCACCATATCTATGCTCGGTATTTCCATCAGCAACACTCTTCTATGGGATGATTATGTCAGATCCATCGCATAAGCTGCTTCGCAAAAACTCGGATTCTTGTTCCTTGCGAAAAGCTACTTCACACCTCAACAGCTTCTCATGATCTACAAAGCGCAGATACGGCCTGTTCTAGAATACTGTTCCCACATATGGGGTTCAGCACCAAAACATACGCTGATGCTCTTAGATTCCATCCACAGGAGAGCCATTCGCCTGGTGGGTGACGCCACACTCACTCTTTGACATCATTGGAACACCGTAGAAATGTCGGTGACCTTTTACTTTTCTATATCGATACTTCCACGGGAAATGTTCTTCGGAGATCTCTGCTATCATCCCTTCACTAGCAATACCAATCAGACGAACTAGACAAGCCCAGTCAGCACATCCTTTCGTCGTCAACCTCGAAAGATGTCGAACAGCACTTTATCAAAATTCCTTTATCCATAGATCGGCTAAACTCTGAAAAAAATATATAAAATATCTGGACATGCTGGTTGCCGACACAGTCGGGAATGAACTGATATATCATGGGTTCATCCTACTATGTTTCATTCAATGACAGGACTGTGAAATATTTTCGATAACTCAATTATAATTAGAGACTTGACAACCTTGCTTCATGAGTGGAAATGGAAGATTATCTGAATAATAACGAAACAGTATGAAAACTGACACCACCATTTATTCGACGTATCGCAAAATGGCGGCCATGAAGGCGCGTTTGAAATAAGCTCTGGAATTCAACAATTTCGATCAACGCATCATTCACTCAAAAAAAGGGTGAGAAGTGTTGCAAGGGTCAATTTAGGTTATTAACGAAACAGTGGAGTAACTGAATGCCAATAACTCTTTATCAGTACACTCTGCCATTGTCAACACACTATTAGACGCATTCTGGTAGGTCTCGAGAAACGAATAAGTCTAACGATACTGATGGAATTGTAACCATTAATCTCAAAAAATGTGCACCAGAATTGACACCGATTCTCTGCAAGCAATTATCCATCTCCTACAAGTCGGTTATTTTCATATCTTGTTGAAGATTAGCTAGAGGTCAACCAATCTTTAGAAGAGGGAAACCTGTCCAACGACTATACGCCAATCCCTGCTATCAGTCATCTCCAAAGTGATGGCTCAAACCATTAACATTGAGCTCATCAAATATCTGAAACGCTCAGGAAACATTGATGATAGACCATAAAGCTTTGGCCACCGAAGATCAGCTGGAGATTTTCTTGCCTATGCCAGCCATATATAGCAAGCTCCATCATATAAACGAGGAGAATCCCTAGCTGTGACGTTGAGGCCCTGATATATCGAAGGCATCCGACCGTGTTTGGCATCAAGAACTGCTCCACAAACTACCATCATACGAAGGATTACCACCTCAGGTATGCCATCTTTTATCTAGTTTTTTTTCAGGCAGATCGCTCCATGTAGTGGTGGACAGAGTATATCGTCTGATACCATTACTATCAATTTCGACATTTCACAAGGATCAATTTTGACACCATCAACATTATTTCTACTTCATATCGTCAAGAAGTACAAATGCCTATGAATTAACATCACCCAAACTCTCGTCCATTTTGAAATCTTTCATCATTAATTAACTTTTCCAAATTGAATCATTCAGTACATTGTAGTTTCGATCAGGTCAGCAGAGTTCATAGACGCCATTTTCTTCATAATTTGCAAAGAAACCGCTTACCCCGCGATAATACCTAGGTAAGCAGTATCGAAAGGTAACGACCATTCCCATTGCGAAAAATTTTGAATCAAG
Source organism: Phaedon cochleariae (assembly GCA_918026855.4). Taxonomy (NCBI): domain Eukaryota; kingdom Metazoa; phylum Arthropoda; class Insecta; order Coleoptera; family Chrysomelidae; genus Phaedon; species Phaedon cochleariae. Next base: position 3,764,980 of record OU896719.1, on the reverse strand, counting down.
CATCGATTTCACATATAAATTGAACCCAAATCGATAAGGATGGTCATTATTAGTCCAATCGTTATTCGATTCGTCACTAAGAATTATTATATTGAAATCAGTACATAAGAATCATTCATGTTCGATGTTGATATTTGAACCATGAATTTATTCTCGTGTGTCATGTTTTACTTTACTTTTTCATTTTATATTATTGTTGTGCCTGTAGTTTAGATTGTAAAGTGTATCTGTGACGAGTGTGAAATTCTTGTAATTTTATATAAAATAAATTATCATTATTATTATCATTATCATTGATTGCTGACTTCAAAAGTGACACTATGCCACTTGGGGGTATGACATCTCGACTTTGGTGCTGCTGCCCATAACATAATGTAAGTACCAAGAACCAGCATCTTGTTTCTGTTGTTTGCTCGTTTCGTGTTTGTTCTTTGCTGCTCTGCCCTTTTGGCACATTTTTATGTTTTCATTATTGAATAAATTGCTTGTTGTACTTTTGAAGAACAAATCTCTTTATTTGGGGATGAATATAGTTGGGTGGTGAAATGATCAAATTCTCTCGTCAAGAAGCCCAGCGAGTGGCTAAGTCACGACCTTCAGGATGGCCAACATCTGAGTTGCGACACGTCGTGGTGAATGCGCAGTTTGTTCTCAATAATGCTATTTAACCCACTAGAACCATCTGAGTTGCGACAATATCAAAGATTTATTGAAAGCAAAAACTTGCCCTATCCACAGCTTTGCAGTCGATATAACTCTCCATTTTTTTTATCACTTGGAGCACAGGAAAGGAGATACCTATAATGGTAAAAGAACATTGTGCGTTCCTAGGGAGGATAAGGACAGGAGGTAGGTATTGGAATTTATTTTGAACTTCTGGAGATTATATGTTGTTGGGAATACTTCCTTAGGCAATGAATTCCAGGGCCTAGCCGTTCTATGGATGAAGGAGTTTTGATGAAGTGCTGTTCGACAGCTTTCGAGGATGACAACGAAAGGATGTGCTGAATGGGCTTGTGTAGTTCGTCTGACTGGTATTGCTAGTGAAGGGATGATAGCAGAGATTTCCAAAGAACATTTTCCTTGGAAGTATCGATGTGAAAGTGAAAGGTCGCCGACCTTTCTACGGTGTTCTAATGATATGAAAGAGTTAGTGAGTGTGGTGTCACCCACCAGGCGAATGGCTATTCTCTGGATGGAATCTTAGAGCATCAGTGTATGTTTAGGTGCTGAACCCCATATGTGGAAACATTATTCTAGAACAGGCCGTATCTGCGCTTTGTAGATCATGAGTAGCTGTTGAGGTGTGAAGTTGCTTTCCGCACGGAACAAGAATCCGAGTTTTTGTGAGGCAGCTTTTACGATGGATCTGACATGATTATCCCATGAAAGAGTGTTGCTGATGGAAATACCAAGCATAGATATGGTGGGCTTGGTGGGGATGGTGGAGTCAGACATTACAATATCGGGCATACTAAGTTCCGCCTTTCTAGAGAAAATGCAGGCTTGAGTTTTGGTGGCGTTGAATTCAACTAGGTTGTTTGTTCCACAGGCTATGATTTCAGCAAGATCTTCATTGACAGCATTGACCTTCCTGCGCCGTGAGTTTTTAGTTTCCTGGGAAGAAATGGGAATTCTGAAAGAGAACGCAGTATGGAGGGTATTATCATCTGCAAAGCTGTGGATGGGGCAAGTTGTTACTCCCAACAGATCATTGATATGAAGCAGGAATAATGTTGGTGCCAAAATTGATCCTTGTGGAACGCCGATATTGATGGCAATGGTATCAGACGATACACCGTTCACCACCACGTGAAGCGATCTGCCTGAAAAAAAACTCGATAAGAGATGGCATAGCTGAGGTGGTAAGCCGTATGATGGTAGTTTGTGGAGGAGTCCTTCGTGCCAAACACGGTCGAATGCTTTCGATATGTCCAACGCGACAGCTAGAGATTCCCTGTGTTTTTCTAATGAAGCTTGCCATAAATGGGTGACGAAGGCAAGTAGATCTCCAATAGATCTGTACGAGACGGTAAACAACTCATTCGTTTTGAGACCAAGCAAAATTCGTCTGATAGTGCGTTGACGAAAGACGATTTCGGGCATTCGACTCTCAACGGGTGGAATGTCTGGTGGCACTTTCTCTTGGGAATTTGAAGTAGTTTGCTGCGAACATCTCTGCAAAAATATTTGGTTTCTCCTGCGATGTTCTTGCTAATGTGCCGTCGGACTTGGACAGTGGTGGAAATGAACTATTAGTGAAATTTCTCCCGACCGCTTCAGCAAGGGACCAAAACGAACGGGAGCCATTGGGACAATCTATGAGTTCCGATATTATCTTGGCATTGTATGTTTCTTTCTAAGCATCTATTGTTTGGCTGCAGTTATTCCTGGCATCAACGTATTCTGCTCTAGTCGCGAGGTTGAGGTTTGTGCGCCAGCGATGGTAGGCTGTTTTTTTCATGGCAACAGTTCTAGAACAATTTTTGTTGAAACAGGGTTTCGATGGTAATGATCTTTTCGAAGAATGAGGTATGTATGTGTCCATTCCGAGCATGATGATCTTGGATATACTGCGTTCTCTTCTAAAAGTTTGATTTCTTCCGAGGAAACTAAGAACTTAGGACGAAGACAGACAAACGCTATCAATGGATATCGAAAATCACAGCCTGGGAAACTGACAACCTAGTTGAATTCTCCAGAGAGCTGTTACGCAGTATGCCTGATATAATAATGTCTGGTACATCCATTCCCATCAAGACCACTATATCAATGCTCGGTATTACCATCAGCGATACTCTCTCATGGGAAAATCATGTCCGATTCATCGCAAAAACTGCTTCACAAGAACTCAGATTCTTGTTTCGTTCGATTATCTAGTTCTAAAGGACGAATCAATGTTCAGAAGTAATCACTGTACATTGAAATATAAAAATTATCGACGTGAAATTTGATGTTTTTAACAGGAGTTACACACAATATTTGCCAGTCTGATTCTCCAATTCGATTTAGAGAAATCGTGAAATTAGTTGTTGTCTAGTGATTTAAGCAACCGCGAAATGGATCGGAAGATAAAAGGACTTGCAGTTGTTTCTATATAGGAGTCGGTGTTATTGTTTATTTTTCGGAACAAGCACAATAAAATCCATCAACAGTATATATATGAATCCTGGATAAAAGTACCCATTTTTTTCGGTGGGAAAAAAGTGATTTATCAAAAGTTACATTTCATAACCTGTGAAAAGAGATGCAATGTGAAACTTTTTTCCCGTCACAGGTAAACCTCTTTTTCTCAACTTGGAAACCCATCAATTTCGGAAACGAAGCATTTTCGGAACCGTATGTTCAGATAATAATTATAATAATAATAATAATAAAATGAAAATAATATTAAAGAAATAGCCTTTTTTATTCTCAACGAAATAATTACAATGATTGGAATAACAAATTGAATATAGTGAAAATAAAGAGCGAAGTTCAGTTCATTCAGCGAAAACTTCACTAAATGAGTTGTTCTTCCACTTGACCCAATAAAAATGTCTCCGAAGGTCTATTTAGGAATACAAACAAAATAACCGATCGAAAAATTATAAGAAGAAAGAAAAAAAATATGAATGTGTATCTATATCGATAAGGTACTGTAATAATCAATCGAAAAAGAAAGTTCGGAATGAAATTAAATCAGTTACAATTTCACATTGATTCTCAGATAAGTATTTCATTACTTGTGCTCTGAGTACATTCAGCTAATCTTTTTTGATATGATGGGGTACGAAATTGTAGAGTTCAGTGACTCGATATCTGAATGAACGTGTAAACTTTTGTCTCCTGAAAAAAGGTGGTGTGAGAGTACCCTTGAATCTGATATTCAAATTAGGACATCCGTTTTGTGAGTAACTTTTTGTTGCAGATTAGATGGCATTTTTGTTTTGAGGATTTATGGAATAAACAAGCATCGTGAAGAAGTCTTCTGTTTTCCATATTTAAATGAGCCTGCCTGGCGTAGCTTGTGTGAAATACTTTCACGCTTTGAACTAATTTTTATATTTCGTTTAATCACCACAACTCTCAACAGAACAAAATCATAACCAAAATATATCAGAATTATGATGATATTTATCGTTTCGTTGAATACGTTGGAGATAAGGGTGAAACTTACAAGATAAATCATCCACCGAGAGAAATATCTATTAGCTGTTATACGAAATTGTATAACCATTAAAAGATTTCTTAATTGAATAGGTGCCAGCATAGTTTCCATTTCACTGTAATCACGTTCATCATTTCAAAAAAATCATATAACTGTGAAATATCACTTATATGAGAATGAAATGACACTCATATAGGGGTCAAATGACTAGCATTTCAATGCTATACGATGATATTATGAAAATGAGGAGATACTCATATAAATTTGACTTGTTTTCAATTTGATAGTCAAATAAAAAGCATTTCGATATTGAATAATGATATTATAAAAATGAAATAATACTCATATCAATATAATTTGCTTTCAATTTCATAGTCAAATCATTGCATGGTATTTCAGTATTAGGATGATCACAAGGACGATATACTCAGTTTACAATATCTCAGTTTGTGTAGGACAAAAATTCTTCCAATTTGGACTATTTGTTCTCATTGTCAGTGCATTGGATTATTAGTTAACATAGTGGCCAAAAATGTATTTACACAGTATCGTCAGTAAATTAGAGTTCACATTCGCAGATTTCGTTTTATTTTATTTACCGTTATTGCCACTTGAGCGTCACAAAAGAGCGTTGAGAGACTTTTCTTACGACGTTTTCGAGATCCCCATGATAGTAATCATTAATCTTGAACACAATGTATACGCAATACAATCTATCACCGATAAAACTGTTCAAATCCAAGCTTTTGCTACTTGATGAATAGTGAGGTGAGTTAAAAAAATAAAAGTTTTTCCCATTTGGAAGACAATATTCCGATACATACACTTACCGATATATCGTGAAAACACTATAACGCCCAGAGGCAGTTCAACATTCTGTAGTTCCTCAATAAATCTTTGCGGATTCATGAACAAATATGTCCCTAATATTTCTAGATCTCTCAACCACTCCACTTTTTGGAAAAAAAAATATCACTCTGCAAGAAGAGTTCACGAGCTGCCGCGAGCTAATATGTCCTTTCATATCAGGAATCCGGAGACGACTAACTATTCTCATCGAACAAGTGTTCATAGGTGAGTGAGATGACTCATTGAGGTAAACGAGTATGACGAAGATAGAAAATGATAGAAGGGATGAAATTAAATGATAATTGTATAACTGTGAAATGACATATTTTAGGATTTAATTGATAATCTTCAAATTTCCATCTTTTAACTATAATCTTGTCTCATTTCGAATCTGAAAGATAACCTTTTTGAAACAAAAAGAGTGATTTGAAAGGGTGACCTGTTTCACGTTGAAAACGTGAACTTTCCCCGTTCATCAGATGACATTTCATGGTTAAAATGTTTCATTTGGCGGTTATAAGAAGTTTTTAAATAGAGACATGTATAACTGGACTTTTCTCGGTGTCATGAATGAATGCAGAAGTAAAAGATTCTGTTGGGTTGAAGACCATATATCATGGCACTTGCAAAGTGTATTTTATCAATGCCATCCATAGATATATTGAAAAATGAGGGGTTCAAGATGTTGCTTTTTTTCTAAATTCAAATGAGTATCAATCCACAAGATATCGATCTCATAGAATTAGAATAACTTTGGCAGTTTCTTCTATTCGTTTTCTAAATTCGACATGTGATAATGATATTGTTACGTTATTCGGGTGCAGAAGCGAACACGACACTATTTATTTTCTAACTGATTTATTTGAACTATAGAAACACTAATTTATAACGAACTTATAACTACTATTTATGTAAAACGGTTTATATCACGCAGTGTATAACTGTTTCTCTGGCACTCGCTACTCGACTGACTGACGCAGTTGTTCGACCGTCTTATACAGTGCGTCCATAAAGTAACGCATAAATTCATTATTGGCTGAATGAACAATAAAATTAGAAATTCCCGAAACAGGTCGATTTTTGATTTCAATTTACTATTGTTTCAAATCATAATCTAATATACAGGGTGAACCACTTTCGTGTAATGACGTCATCACCATTTTTTTCAAATGGAACCCCCCTTTTTTTTCAATTTCAGAATTGCCCTTGCTGAGCTGATTTCAAAAATGTATGATATGTTGCTTCAAATTGGTACAGGGTGAGCAAAAATGCAAAAAAAAATATGGAAATCGTTTATGGAAAGTAATACGTTACCGAATTAATGTGATACACTTCCAAAAACAAACAAACAAACGGAAATTCACAATAAATGTTCAAATTGTTCTCCATTGACCGTTAGACAATGACTGAACCGGGCATTACTTTCGTCTCTAACATTCTGCAGCATAGCGGGTGTTATGCTCTGTATTTCTTGTCTGATTCGGTCTTGTAGTTGAGGGATATTTCCAGGTCTGTTTAAGTAGACTTCAGATTTTGAATAACCCCATGAAAAGAAGTCTAATGGGCTCAGATCAGGTGATCTAGCAGGCCATTCCACTGGTCCCCTTCTTCCTATCCACCTTTGTGGAGAAGTTGTGTTTAAAAAATCGCGCACAGTTACTGCGAAATGTGGCGGTGCGCCATCCTGTTGAAACCAGATTCTGCGGTCTACATTAGTGGGTATTTGAATATCAGGAAAAAGCTGGATCAGATCAGGAATTAATGTATTTTGTAGGAAATCCAGATATAATGCTCCTGTTATGTTTTCATCAAAAAAATATGGACCAATAATTGTATTTCTCACAATACCAGCCCATACGTTAGTTTTTTGTGGTCTTTGCGTATGGTACTCTTGCATCCAGGGTGGATTTTCATCAGACCAATAACGGGTGTTTTGTCGGTTAACATGACCGTTCAAATAAAACGTTGCCTGGTCCGAAAATATAACGTTATCAATGAAATTGTTATTTTGGTTCATCATAATATACTCGCAGAATTCAGTTCTTCGGTCAGAGTCGTCTTCAGCCAATTCATGGATGAGACGTACTTTATAAGGATGGTATTTCACCTTTTTAAAAATGTTCGATACTGAAGACTTTCCAATACCAGAATCCTTAGATAATCCTCGCACTGTACAGTTTGGATTTTCTACAGCCGACAAAATTATGTCTTGTTGAATATTTTCATCAATTTTTGGTCTACCTTGCTCTGCTGCATCCCTCACATGTCCTAATTCTCTGTATTTTCGCTCTATTCTACTTACCGTAGATTGTGAATTATATTCACGATCTGTGTGCATTTCATGGAATAATCGGCAAACCTCTTGTTGAGTCCGCATCTTATCGCCAATACCAATCATCATTAATATTTCAATCCTGTCACTTTCGGTTGAAGGCATTTTGTAAAAAAAGTTCACGAACGTACCTTCTCTGAAGCGTTAACAATTCGAAACTGTGCTTCAATGTTCTTGACAGTTTTGTCAAATTGAAAAAATGGTAAAAGATAATGCCAGACAAAAAGATTTTTATAGTCCACGGGCTTGAATCACTAATGAAAGCTGTAAGATACAATTATTATTAAGAATAATGCTGGATGTTCTTGATAGTTCATCAAAGTAGTTGTATAACAGTACGCAATCTCATTTAATGTGTTTATTACGTTTATTCATTATTTTTATTACTTTGTAAGTGGATTTTTGCATTTTTGCCCACCCTGTACCAATTTGAAGCAACATATCATACATTTTTGGGATCAGCCCAGCAAACGCAATTTGGAAATTGAAAAAAAAGGGTGAGATTCCATTTGAAAAAAATGGTGATGACGTCATTACACGAAAGTGGTTCAACCTGTATATTAGATTATGATTTGAAACAATAGTAAATTGAAATCAAAAGTCGACCTGCTTCGGGAATTTCTAATTTCATTGCTCATTCAGCCAATAATGAATTTATGCGTAACTTCATGGACGCTATATAAGATCCATTGGTAGGCTTTGGTTCGAGAACGTTCTCGAATGATCTTCCGTCTCCTTTTTTTTGTTCTAGAAGCTTCTTAAAACAATACCTCTCTCTCTTATTGTTCCATCGATTGTTTCCAGAACATTCCAGAATCTTCTGACACGTTATTTGTCACCGCGGCATATAATGAGTGTTCGGAAATATGCTGGTGCAAGTAGGAATCATTGAGAGGTTGGAGAACAATCTGGGATGCGTGTTACAGGATGATCGTTGTACTCCTGCCTTCCTGCTGATGTTTCTAGAGCCCCTCTAAGGGGAATATCATTACAATATGATACATAATTCCAACTAACTTATGTCACTATTCCCGTTAGGATACCCTGTAGATACATCGACTCGATGAAACGTCACGAAATGGTAGATAAAATACTATTTCCGAAAACAATGAGATGGATCTTTGTGGATGGAAATTCACGCTTTCGCATCCAATATTTCCTGAGTTATAACGGCAATTAGGAGGCCAACCGAGAGTGGAATATTATACGTTATGACTGTTTTTAATGCCAATAAAAAAGATTGGCTTCCGCGCCAGATGTGTAAGCTGCAAACGTTAACGGGAAAAATACCAAGAATATGTATATTACAGTAAATAGGTTATAAGGGATTGGCATAATTCGCGTAGTCAGCTCAAGGAACCTTGAAAAGGTTTCTTTCAAAATTCTTCTTAGTTGAAGGTCATTCAGTCATATGGTCAATACCGTCTTTACCATGAGTGCACCACTGAACTGAACTTGTAGGGTTATAGTTCAGTGGAGTGCACACGGGGCTCATGCCCAGAGGGCTCCTCATCCTCAGGAATGGCAGAAAGGACTGACATTCTCTCCTCCATTTATATTTTTGTTCACCACAGTAGGTACCTAACAGCACCACCATTGAAAATTCTCATATCATTTCATATTTTATTATTTAATTTTTATCAATGATTTACCGTCGGTACTAAAATCTTCAAATATTCTATTATTTGCGGATGATTTGAAAATTTACAAAAAAATACATACTATATACGTGATTGTATTATGCTCCAAAAAGATATCGACAGTTTATATGAATGGAGTTTGAGTATAAGCTATATTTCAACATCAAAAAGTGTTTCGGTTTGACTATCACAAAAAAAAATCCAATTTTGTTCGAATATACAATTGAGAATGAGGTTCTGGCGAGGGTTCTGGCGAGCTGTGAAAATGTAAAAGATCTTGGTATCACCTATGACCGTAACTTTTGTTTTTCATTACATATTACGAACATATTGAAATCTGCGAACCGTTTGCTGGGATATATCATCAGACAATCTACAAGTTTCACAAATATTAATTCTCTCAAAATCCTTTACTACAGTCTCATTAGACCTAAAGTGGAATTTGGTGCACACATATGGTTTGTAGAATACCACACTAGATTGAGTCAGTTAGAGAAAATACAAAACAAATTTCTGAGATTCATTCATTTTCAAAAATATAATAAACGTGTAGACTATAAAACTATTCGATCGTATCAGTTGAGAAATGAATTTAAAATTATGTCACTGGAAAATAGACGAAATCTTACTGTTTTGATTTTTTTGCATAATTTGCTGAATAACAAAATCAATTCACCTGAAATACTCTCACTAATAAGATTCAATATCCCCCCAAGAAGAACACGATCATTTGTAATGTTTAATATTCCTTTTATGATTACTACAAGACCCCCCGCTTGTAGCCATGTTGAGGCTAGCAAATGAATTCAACGCCTTACTAGATTTAGAATGGACAACGTCACAAAATGCATTTCGATCAGCAATTACACATCACCTCATAAATATCTCTGTTTGAACTAGACTGACTTCTATGCGCACTATGAAAAACTATACAAAATGTTTAACCCTCTTCCTTAGATATAATTGTTATTATTATTAAATTTATAGGTTATATTCAACATACATAAAACTACATCTAGAACCTTCCTTATATCTTAGTATTAATGTATTAGTATATTGATTCACATTTTCCTCCCTGTAAAGAGACCTGTGTGCTCTGTAGGGATGAAATATAATAAATAAATAAATAAATAAATAAATAAATAAATGAATATACCCATAATAGATAGAAGATCACAATGATTTTTTTTTCTTGGAGAGCTCGAAACGAACTTTCTTCTGAACATTCGGAGGTTCCATTAGCAAATGATTCCAATGCTTCGCCGTTTTATAGACGAACGAGTTTTGGTACATTGTTGCTCGTCATATCTCGAAGTTTACGACGAAAGGATGTGCTGACTGTGCCTGTCGAGTTTGTCTGGTATAGCTATATAGTGATGGAATTATATAGCAGAGATTTTTTAGGAACATTTCCCGTGGAAGTATCTATACAGAAGTGAAAGGTCACCGACTTTTCTTGGGTATTCTGATGGGGTCAAAGAGTTAGTGAGTGTGATATCACCCACTAGGCGATTGATTCTCTTCTGGATGAAATCTAGGAGCATCAGCGTATATTTGAGTGCTGAATTCCATACATGAGGACATTATTCTGAAACTGGCTGTATCTGTGCTGTGTAGATTATGAGGAGCTGTTGAGGTGTACCTATATTGGACACGGGAAAAATATTAGATTTTAGCTCACGATTTTTTGTCTCCCTCCGCTACGTGTCCGGAAACAACACAACCTTGAGCAGAAATCTACTGCTTTGTGTTCTTGTATAATGAATAACTATTTTCATCAATCTCCTAAAGACATATTATCCACAAAATTCGGAGATGGTATACATTTCAGAGATAATATTGCATTTTTCGACTTTTCTTTTATTATGAATTGTTCAAAGATACTGGCACAATAACTATGTTGTACAATACACTATTCAGACCAAAGATGGAGTACTGCTCTGTTATATGACACCCTCATCAATTTATGTATAAGCATACTCTCGAAAAAATACAAAACAAATTCCTGAGGTTCCTTTACCTGGAAATTTTTGCCTGATTCTAATGTAATTCGAAGTGTGATGCTCCGAAAAAAATTCACAAGGCAGTCTTGATACTGAAAGAATCAGCAGTAAAGTGTTATAAGGTTATAACTGCTCCCCTGTAATCTCCATATATCATTTCATAGGACTTGTTTATCTATTGTACAATAGTTCGATAATATACAATGGCAAAGAAGGGAAGATTTGTATTTCGTGCAAAATAATTTATTCAATATTTGTAGCAGAGCGCTTTCGACCCCTAATAGCACACTTATGGACGTCAATTGGATGTTAGAATTTGGTACCGTGGACGTCCATTGTACGTCTGTGAGACGCACAAATGTCCCACTTGAGGACCAACTAGGGAAGTCCTTGAGGGATGTCCATGGGACAACTATCGAATACCTTAATCCTACAGTATTCTTCATCAAGAGGACATCCTTAAGACATCCATAGGACAACCTATCAGCAACGCTGAGGGATATCAATTGGATGTCCATAGGATGTCCCAGGGACGTACGAATTATTCTTGAATTAGAATTTTTCTGGGTCCCTCTAGGACCAGATCTTGCATAACTGATTAGGACATACAGTTGAGTTGATGGTCCGTAGAAGGTCCCCAAAAAGTTTCCCAAGGATGTCCAATGGACTTACGTGAAGGACATTGACGAGGAGTACTTATGGCCTACGTCAGCGAGGTGTAATTTAACGTCTTCGCAGGGACAACATATTGAAAGTACCGACTGGGACGTCCATAGGACGATATTTCTAGGACATTGGAAGAGTACAGTTTCTCTACTAATTGGGACATCCGACGGATATTCCTAAGGGACATTAGAAGGATGTCCCATAGGGACATTTCGATTGTTATACGATCCTGGAAATATTAGGGGTGTCTGTGCAGAGATATTTGAAGAAATGTACCATCAGGAACGTTACATGGTTGTTTAGAAGGGACATTATATATTATAAGATCTGAAGTCATGCCTGAATATGTACTACTCGGGACATCCGATGGATGTCCCTGAAGGAACGTTTAAAATCATATCCCATCAGGGACATGTCAAGGACGTCCTTGCATGGACATTCTTCAATATGTTTCACGTGGGACGTCTAAGAGATTCTATTTCTAGGACCATTTCTATTTCTACCAGCTGGGACATTCCGTCGACGTCCTTGCTCGGATATTGCATGAGATGTACGAAATGGGACGCCTAAGGACACTTATTTTTGGTTCGGGACATTCGGACGTGAATTGTACCAAATAGGGACGTCCCTAGGACGTTGTGTGCTATTAGGGACTGTTAAGTCATCATCAGACTTATCAGTCGAAAGCGCTCTGCTACAAATATTGAATGAATTATTTTGCACGAAATACAAATCTTTCCTTCTTTGGTATATATTCACGTGCACACAGCCCAGCAACCCTCACTAATATACAATAGAACTAGTATAGATACAACATTATCAAACCGTTACTTGAGTTTTTCTTATTAAAGCGGTATAATGTTGTATGATGAATATCTAAATCAATGAGATTGTATTATAAAACACTTCTCTACGTGAACTTCGAAAACTACGAGCCTTTCTCCGTTATGGATACCTCAAAGGATACAACAGTGTGTGACGAAACAAATTAGTTCCAAAATCTGCGTAATGAGCCTGAAGTGAATGTAACCGCTCTTTTGCATTTGAATATTTCATTTCGATGGGTGACAAATTCGATCAAAGTATGTATTCTCAGTAGAAAGGAGTCAACAGACACAGTAGTAATATTAAGGGAGCGCGTAAGAAGAAGTATCAACGAATTTCTGCAAGTAATACAGAGATCTTTATGTCCCATTTTGTATGAAGATGACAATAACAATAACAAGTTTAAACAGTTTGAGGTTAGGACGCGAAAGACTTCATAAAGGTTGTATAGTGCCGCTAGTCACACACAACCACGTGAAACAACCGAATAAATCAAAATTGGTGGTTGGTATTCATTAACCTCGGCTCAGGCAGAATTCCGAAAAGGTGCCTACATCGATAATTATTAATTATAATCAGCTGGTTTGGAAATTCGAATTCACCTTCTTTTCGCAAATCTCAATATAATTATGACTTGTCAAAAATAATGTCATAGTGCCTGAATATTCTTCGTTATAGAACAGTTCTATATCGTATATCTTTTCATTTCACAATAAAACATTGTTTGGGCATTTCTGTTGGGATGAAATTGTGGTATTAAAAATTGTCATGTTTGAATGAGGAATTCTTGTACCGGCTATCGCCACCATTATGAGAAATTGGGCTAGTTACATGAGACTAAATTGAAAAATGTAACTCTATTATTATTCAGAGAGTATTGTGAATTGTATTGAATTATTTCATAGTACCTATATAAGAAATGTATAAGTGTGCAGACCACAGTCATATAAAAGTTGTATGAACTTTGAATAGAACTCTGATACTACCAAACTGTATAGTATGAAAATGAGCCCTTTTTGGTTGTATGCATATAGAAACAATTTAATTGTTCAGGAGGGGTGAAAGAACTTACATTCACAATTCCACCACATAAACAATTCAATAATAATCAACGGTTATGGACATAAGGACATGTCTCGAAGGAAAAATCCTTCATCATCAGCAAATTTATAAAAAGAAAATCTATGAGGGAAAAAAACGCTTATGTCAGTTTTTAAGTATTGATTAAAAAAATCCAAATGTACCTACCATTATTGGTGGAAAAAAATTACTCATGAAAACCATAAAAAACTATTTTTAACCGCGCTTAGTGCGGGTGAGTAACTGTTAGGGAACCATGAAAACAGCTATATAAGAGCTCATTTTCAGAAGATAATATGATATAATTCATTATAGTTGAAATAACAAGGAGTTGAATAAATTGGGACTATCGAATTGAGTTTGTTCATTGAGGCAGTTGAGGTTAGAGTTTTTGACAGCTTCATTAATTTCAAGAGTTTCAAGAAAATTAAGTTCTTTCCCCTTTTCACAGATATGTGAAATTTCTATGTTAGAGTTGGGATCAAAAGAGTGTTTGTCATTGACAATATGGTTAGCAGAAAAAGAATTGGACTAAACAATTTGTTTTTCAAAATTATATTCTATAATACGATTGTGTTCTGATATTCTGATTTTGAACTTGCGACCTGTTTGATGTAGCACACTTTACAATCATCACTTTTACAGTTTATGAACACCAGATTTTTTAAAATATCAATCTTATCTTTTGTGTTGACTAAGGCACTCCCTAGAGTATTGGCGGTTTTGGAAGCAAAATTAAAATTACTGGTATTATTGGGATTGAGTTTTTTTCCCGGACCTTTCCTGAGTTCGAGGAAAACAGGACCAAAGAGAGAAAGGGAAAAATATTTGGATGTTGAAAAGTTATTTAAAAATGTATTGTTCTTTAGACCGTCATTAGAATTCGGGTATCCTATAAAATATATCATGTAGCGGTTTATGCAAACCTTGAAGAATTCAATTTGCTACTTGAGACGTCATAGTTCCTTCAAGTTCGGTATTATCATCGAGTGAAATAACAAAAAATATAACTTCTTCCTGTTCCCTTTGAAATTTTTGTGTATCACTCATAGTCTGAGGATCCAACTCCAACAATCTGTATCTTGAAAACTAAGCATTTCAGGAAATATGTATATATGAAGTTTTCGTCTCACAATGACCCAAATAATCGTCCTAGATGGACCCAAATAATCGTCTCTTGGAGTTCGGCCACATACTAGAATAATACCCTGTATATGCTCAATCAGATTCATATCAGAAGACAAAGGTTGGCAATTCATTTTCCCAATGCTATGTCTCTCAAAAATCACATTTCAAAGATGTGTCACAAAGTGAGAATGCTGCTCCGGAAATCTTTCTTTATTTTCAACAATTGCTAAAATCTTCAGTTCATTCCAGATGAGCTAGGGATGGTGAAGGAATAACAATGGCATACTTTGAATTCTCGTGCACGAAAAATATCTTTCAGACTCCTTCAGCAAAAACAATTCTATATCAAGAAAGACCGTTTCTTTATATGACAGACGTATAATTGCATGTCGCTCAAATTAAAGCCTTCTGGCTATTATTCCATCCTCGGGTCTAGAGCATATCATGAAAATGTCCGTCAGCATTGTTGGTGTAGAACCAGAGTGAGGTGTGATCAAAGAAATAAGTTTGCAATCAACATTGGAATTATCATTTTCTATTACAAAATTCATTATGCGTTCATCGTGCGTTCCTAGGGAGGATAGGGACAGGAGGTAGGTATTGGAATTTGTTTTGAACTTTTGGAGATTATATGTTGTTGGGAATACTTCCACAGGCAATGAATTCCAGAGCCAAGCCGTTCTATGGATGAAAGAGCCTTGATAAAGTGCTGTTCGACATCTTTCGAGGTTGACAACGAAAGGATGTGCTGACTGGGCTTGTCTAGTTCGTCTGATTGGTATTGCTAGTGAAGGGATGATAGCAGAGATTTCCGAAGAACATTTCCCGTGGAACTATCGATAGAAAAGTGAAAGGTCGCCGACCTTTCTACGGTGTTCCAATGATGTCAAAGAGTGAGTGAGTGTGGCGTCACCCACCAGGCGAATGGCTCTTCTCTGGATGAAATCTAAGAGCATCAGCGTATGTTTTGGTGCTGAACCCCATATGTGGGAACAGTATTCTAGAACAGGCCGTATCTGCGTTTTGTAGATCATAAGGAGCTGTTGAGGTGTGAAGTAGCTTTTCGCACGTAACAAGAATCCGAGTTTTTGTGAAGCATCTTGTGGGATGAATCTGACATGATTATCCCATGAAATAGTGTTGCTGATGGAAATACCGAGCATGGATATAGTGGGCTTGGTGGGGATGATGGTGCCAGACATTACAATATCGGGCATACTGAGTTCCGCCTTTCTAGAGAAAATGCAGGCTTGAGTTTTGGTGGCGTTGAATTCATTTAGGTTGTTTGTTCCCCAGGCTGTGATTTCAGCAAGATCTTCATTGACAGCATTAACCTGCCTGCGCCGTGAGTTCTTAGTTTCACTTCATCATCCTGAAATTTGAATAGCACAAAATGAATCTGAAAAAGTTCAGTATCTACAAATATAATAAAATATAGGGTGTTCCGAAGAAAAAAACATAGCTTTGATGTGCTGTTACCTTACGGAACACCCTGTGTATTTCAAAGAAATTTTGAAATGTGAAGCTTGGTTATCACTTCAATTTGAATGCAAAACTCTTTTTTGTATCTCTCAAGACAACAGAGGTATCGAACTCTGGATTCTTAGTTGGCCACCCTGTACAAGAGTCATCTCGAGTAAGGAGGTATTCTTTGTACAAGTCAGCTCGAGTAAATAAATGTGTTCAAGTATTGAAAATGTATCTATTTACGATGCCCCGAATTGGAATCTTATACTGGAAATCATTTGTACTAGTAGAGATTTAGCGGCAGAGGAAACATTATTATAAAGGGAGAAAATGCTGAACAACTTTCCCACCACAATGACTATCATATCAAGCTTTATCACACAATAACTCAGACTCAGACCGCTTCCTTTTTTACTATTTCGTTTCTCCTTTGACTTCATCATCTACAAAAAGATATGGCGTTCTTCGCCCCAGAGCATATTCCACATGAGAATCGTGAATACTGGGTGATCCATCGAAATTACACCCTGACTTTAGGGCTCTAAAATGAAAATCTAGACAAACGCTCGGACCCTTTGATTTCTAATAGGGATGGATCAAGACAAGAATTCTTGTCCTGATGGTTATTTCTATTGTTTTGTCTTGAAAAATGTTATTTCTTGTCTTGACCATTTCTTGGTACCTCACATCTTATCTTGTTTCCAAGGAATCAAGATATATACAGGGTATTTTCTAAATTGAGGCGATGAATAAAATGGGTTGTTCCATGAGATATGATAGCACGATAAATCACAAATGAAATAGTTCCGAAAATGTTTCACAAAATATGCGTTCCCACCATCACTACATTTTTTAACAATTATTGAATGTCCACCAACATTGCCAGAGCCATATACTTCTAGTGCTAGTTATCTCGCCGATAGTAAACACTTGAGTTTTGCTTTTTATCTCTGAACAATGACTCACAAAAATATCAGACAGGTGTTCTTTAGAACGATTCCAGAACAGTTTTGCTCGTGCGCAATTGTGTTTTAGATCAGTTTCCGTAGCTGAACGAAGCGAATGCACATGAGCAGGACGATCTAGAAAGGTTTCGATATACGAATCAAAACAAACCTCCTGGTTACGTTATGTGAATCTCATCGCAATCAAGAATTAACTTTTCTTAGACACTTTGCCTATTGCTACCTATACTAGTACTTGTGCTCGAATAGTTCATAATATACAAGATGTCTCGTAAGTCATGGATCAAATGAAGTGGGGTGGTAGGAGAGGCAATTTCCAATCGAACTAACCATCTTTGTGATCATCCAATGAAGTTGTTAATGATTTATAATCATTTCTATCAAAATAATCAATTACAATGGAACTATGTCACATTTGTGATTTTTTTCTTTCATAAATCCCATTCCCATGGATGTATGTACCTTGTAGTAGAGATGATTTCACGACATATGTTACTTCTTATCAATCACCTGAGGAAGATTTGGTTTTCATTGAGTTCTGTCATTGAATGAAATATTCAGGATGATATTCAGAGGCCACTGGCGAATATGAAAATAACCCCTCAAAGATAATGAATTATAAGAGGAAGTTTTCCATTCAACAGATTTCGAAATGGGATAACATATGAGAATATTCAAGACATCCTCTTTGTTATTGTTTTTTTCCCAAAAGAGTCGCATTTTTCAGGAAAATTTGATATTTTTTGAAGTCTGATTGCAAATGACCCCACCTTCCACTTCACTTGTTTTGATCTATTACATATCGTCGCCTCAGAGCAACAGTAGGACATCCACAAAATCTTAGTTTCGAGTAAATTCGATTTTAAGTTTTCATGATAACTTCAATCCCACATATGTCAGGATCTAGTAAATGCATCTCAGGGAAATTTTGGACACACACTTCCAAGTATATTCCAAATGATGATGATTCGAAATCAATAAGAACAGCTGGGAAATAATTATATCCACTTGTCTTACTGTTGCTATAGAAAAGCATGAGATTTTATAGGATATCGAAATGAATTTATATCTTGACTTGGTGTACCTCAGGAAAAATCAGCATTTTGACTAGGACATCATCCTGCGAAAGTGATTAATTCCATCTTGTCCCATATTTTTCATTGATTCAATTCAAATACATTGGGGAAATGAGCTTATCACAAGAAATAATTGGTGAATAGTAGAAAAATGGTTCATTGAACGAAAAACAGATGCATACAGAATAACTCAACCAGATTCATGACCATAACTATTATTATCATCAGTTGTTGTTCCATTCAGAGATAAGAAAAACTGGTGATGCTTTTTTGGTATCAAAATCAGATCACCCAAGCTGATCAGATCATTCCTCTTATTATTTAGTATAGACGGTGGGTTGTTGTAGGCTGGAATTAATGCAACTTCCCGGCGTTGTGTTCGGATTTTTTCTTAATTTCAATCTTTGGGTACATATTTGTGTGAATATTCACTGAGACCAACAGAAACTAAAATATTTTGAAGACGTTGCTATCAGTTCAATCGCTTCCAGAATACTAAACAGGAATAGTCATGTTGTTCAAGTATCGAAGCTGGGCGATAGAGCAACCTTAGGATAACCATGGATAACTAAGGCACTCGCGCGAGAATCTGTTATATAACCTACTGTTGCATTAACTCGATATCGAAATGGGAACTTGTGTAACACAAAGTTATGTTAAAAATAAAATATATTATGATGTCATAAGGCTTGTCTCAGTATTCCACTAGATGCCGAAATAGTTTATGATTCAAAAACTTCAATAACCCCGAAAGCCCAATTTTTTCACATGTCCTACTGTTGCTCTGAGGCGACGATATGGGACACCCTGTATAAGCTGATTATGTATGTTTTCAATTGATAGTAGTTGAAACGCATTCTTGCGTATTATTTCAACAGTATTGTGTAGGTACTAAGAAATTTCAAGATTTCTGGATGAGTTTGCCACAAAATTTTGTTCTTGAATCTGTATTTCTTGTGTTTATGGTTTCTCTTGAAATCCATTCTCCATCACTTGTCTCGATTTTTGAGACCAGAATAAGACAGGTACATCAAAATTCCAAGAAATAGTCCATCCTCAATTTAACCATAACCACTTTGTCAAAAAACTGTTTGTAACGAAATCGATTGTTAGCGCCCCAATAATCAACAATCAATTTCCCTAATAACGAATGATTGTGGTGTGGGCAACCAAACAAACACCGGACCATATTACTGAAAATATGTATTCAAATCGAAAATATCGATTTCATCGAATATTCTACGTTAACGAGTTAGTTTTCCAAGAGGAGTTCATACTCCATGTTGATGATTTCGACAAGTTCAATTTGAAATGTCACTTACGTCAGTGATAAACACTTCATGTTTCAAAATATTGATACATATAATAATGAATATAAGCCTATATTGGCAAGGTTATCGACCGTTGGGGGCGCTGTTTCAAAACAAGATGGCGGCAAAGAGTGTGTAGTTTGTTTACAAAATTTCTTGAGATTTGCATACATTTTCTTCTTGATATTTCATAGTGTTATTTGTGTTAATTGTTGAACTTTTAACTGAAATCATAATTATATTTGTTGGATCTTACTGTTTCATCGTTATGTGAGGAAAATTACTGTTACCTACTGACTGAATCGTGGACCAAATTTCTTCAAACCAGTGCATTTCTGTGGGACAGCTTTATGGGATATCAAAAATTACAAGCATATCCACTATCATCAGAAGCTGATATATTCACCATCATACTTCTATAACTCCACTCTTCAAGCAAAAGGATCCTACAGACTACAAATGGTGATACCAGGAGTGAAGTTTTTCAACAGTGAACAGCCTTCTGTGAACATATTGAAAACCATCCCTGAACAATGTGTTAACCTATTCGTCTATTTTGTGTTAAATATTATAGCCATCAGAATCATGTGCAATTGATCCATACAATAGAAATCATGATTTCTATTGTATGCAGCAGCAACCAGCTCTAATGAGTCCAAACCAAGAAATAATTCAACACCAAAGGCATCCTGACATTACTGTGGATTTAATAGTAGATACAACAATATTACTTCCAGGCTTTGAGGAAAACATTGATCAAATGACCTAGGATTTCAGTTAATGTATTTACACAGTATATTATCATAAATTTTGTGATTTGATATCATTTTGTAATCCTAAATTCATCTAATTGAAAATATCTATCATCAATCTGTATAGTTCATTATGTTTTGTATATTTTGGAACTGAATTAATAATAATTTTTGAAAATGAAAGTACATTGACATAACATGTGTTTTACTGTACTTATGCCACTCCAAAGAAGTCCAGAAAGAAGTACCTACAAATAGAAGGATAGTCCAGTATACTCCTTCCCTCAGTGCTCATGTATACTGTTTTCCCCTGAATTATTTTACAAGATACCTTCATAAAAATTCACAATTATAAATGAATTTGAAATCCAAGACTTTTATGTATGTAGAAATAAATTAACAATGAGCAAAAGTGAGTATCTTTCTGGTAGGTACCTATTTTAAAAGGAATCAGTAAAGATTATAAAGTGAAACTTTGAAATTGCATCAAAAAAGAATGAGGTGTTGATTGAGGTAGTTGTGGAATTGAAATATGAATTTTGAAAACCTACAATAAAACATTACAAAACAGAAAAAAAAGTAGACCATTCAATTATGAATACATTTTTCCAAGATACAATTTGAAATGTCATGGATATGTTAAGTACCCAAATAATCAGTGATATATCCTTAAAAACTTGAATTCAACTTCAAGGAATCTGGGTTTTGGTTTCAATTTGTGTAACTAATTGCACTCAATTGCAAGATACTCTGGATGGCAACTCCTCCCCTGCTGAAAAATTGAAGAAATATTAGTACCTACTATGAACAAACCATATCTATTAGCTATTACACAATCTAAATATTCAAATAGAAATAGATTGTGTCACTTCAATGTATGTTCAAAGATTCAATTCCAGCTATGAAGTAAGCTACCTACAATGACCTGCTTGTAGCAGGGTTATTATATAGTTATAAAATATGCTACTGTTTTTGCTCATATGAATGTAATTGGAGCTGTATTTTAACTTAATCATTTTGGAAGTACATGCAATCTGCATTGGCGATTTTACTACAAAGATGATACTAAAAAAAATAGGAATCTATGGCAGGCACGCCTAGGCAGGATGTCATGAACAAGATTTTTTATATGAGTCAAGCATTACAAATAAAACTATAAATTACCCACCTGCACATGTTCATAATGTCTTTTTTCTTGCCCAGCTTTGTGTATTGCAGTTCAAAAGTCAAAGGCATTGAATTTGCTTCATTTTTCTTATAAAAATATTTGAAATAAAAACAACCATACTTATTTTTATCAATGAATCACAAATTCACCTTATTGTTATCATCATTGGACCAATGAAGTGAAGAAAGGTAGGAAGTTTTTGTTGGAGCTGCATACATCCAGTTTTCAAACTCATATTGGATTCTCAACGTTTATCCATTTTTTCCATTCAACTGAACTGATTTTTTATCATCAGAAAAGACTTCTTGAGTGCAGGAAATTCATATTAGAGGACATTATAGGTCCTACATTTTTCCATTGGAACCTTCTACTAGTTCAAACAGCAACCAAACACAATTGATTTCGCGTATTATCAGAGATTTGTTGATACTCATTTATAAAATTATATAGAATTGATTTGGCAATTGATATAAAGTTCATGTCTTGTACTCAAGAGAAGGAAGAAGAGAAAATTAACGTAATTTGTTGAATGGTATTCATAAAATATGAAACCTACTGAAAGTACTGAATATAATAACAAACATGACCTTGAATTACGTCCTAAACTGGTTCAAATTTGCCCACCAGGTGCCGTATCGGAATCGTCACCTTGCCATATTGGGCTCGAAATATGTACGATGATCTGATTGAGTAAGTTGATCCCTATTAAAATTGTGGTGATGGCTTTGTGTTCCTGATTCCTGGTAACTAACCACTCCACTTCGAGATACGATGGATTTCTACCACTTTTTTATCATGATAAATACTCGCATCTATAAATAGTTATTTTTGTATCTAGAGCGCGAAATGCTACTTTGGTGATCGAGATCTGATTTTTTTCACGAGGCGTAGCCGAGTTAAAAAATAGTCGAGATGACCAAAGTATTTCGCGCTCGAGTTGCAAACAACATTTTTTCTACAAACGTCAAAAAATATAGTTCTATAGTAAAAATATGCTTAGCTTGATATGAAAAATTGTGTTGAACTGGCATAAAAGGCCTCCCCAAAGTCCCCATATCCTCCCTAGGTACGCACGATAGTCCACGAACATAATAGGAATTTCCTTTCGTACGCTCGAAGAGATAGAACAAAGTTATTGTTGAACATTCAGAAATGCATGATTTCGTGGATGTTTGCTCGATTGAGGACCTTGAAGTTGAAATGTGAATATCTCATTTTTTACATAACAGTGCGCGAAGTAGGTACTTCGCGCACTGTTTTACTTCGCGCATTGTTTTGTGCAAGGTATCATGGTAACGTAGGAAACTGAAAAAAAGTGTCACTTCGCAATTCGTTATAAATTCGCGAACCTTGTCATTTTTTGACGTTTGTAGAAAAATATAATATATTGATTGGCATTTCTACTATACTATATTTCATTGAGACACATGAGAATAACAATTATGGAATATTCCATGGATATACAAATCAGAATACCCAGTTGTTGAGATACCTCATTTTGAGCATTTCATAAACCTAGAGGTATCGAAAATGAAATGAGAGATAATATAGTGGAAGAGACAATGTAGAATTCACCTCGGAAATGATAGTCTTATTATAGAATGAAATTCGAAAAGTACATATTCATTTGTTATTTTTTGCCACAAAAAATTTTAATGGAGTAGGATTCGAGAAGGAATTATTCTGTTGTCATTTCTTGCCACTCATCGTGAATATCCAACAACGTTTCAACCGTGTCGAATCGAAAAACTTTTTCGAGACAAAAAATAACAAGAATAATAATTTCGAGGTGAATTTGACATTGCCCCTTTATCACTCCATCTCTCATTTCGTTATCGATAGAAATTTTGACGTGAAATTAGAGGGTCGAAAAGTACTCGATGGAATCTTCCAAATGGGGTACCGCAACACAAATCCCACCTATTCGAAACCAGGGGTTGTACTCGTCGAATCAGAGCGTTTTCCAGGATTTTCATTTCAAAGCCCTGATATCGGGGTGTGAAGTTTTTATTGGACCATCCTGTATATTTCTGTGTGGATTCAGATATTCCGACTTTATGTATGGAATCATAGAATTTTTTCTCAAGATTCTGAATAGGAAACTGCAAAGTGGTGTATTTATGGAGTTATATCTCCATGAATGAGGAAATGGATGAACTGAGCACTGTGCCAAGTCTCGCATGGAAATACCCCTGATATATTATTATTATGTTTACATCGGAAAGAATTATATGAATAACCTGCATACTGAATCAGCCGGAATTGTCACACATTCTTGGAGAATATTCAACTGAACACATTAAAATTCCGAATAAAAATTTTCAAATCATCTTATTCAATTGAATGAAATGCAAATATCATTAGCACAAATCACTCTCCTCCTCCTAATGGAGTGATGAATAAAAACACAGTAGACCACTATAATTTCTTATATTTCAATGATTCTATGTGGAAAAAACGACTTTCAATCTGAAAGAAACTTCAACTCGTTGATTTCATGATCATGCAAAATGTATCAAATTGAAAAAATGATAGAGGTGTCTCTGATGTATTCCACACAAATAAAAAGGATTTCTTGATTCAATGCGAAACAGCATGGATTCAATCATATTGCGCTCTTGAATAGGTCCAACCAAATATTTGTTCGATTTTTCAACAGAACTTTCCTGACTCATTCATAAAATAAATTCTTGATTCGAATGGACTGGAATGTGAATTTCTTCATTATCACAGTACGTATTAGTCGAATAAAGAATTAATAAGTTTGAAACAAGTAAATTATTCTATTGTCAAGTTGATCTCCCATAATAGTTAAACAATTTTTTTCTTGAATCAAGAAATTTCGAGCTTATTACAAAGAGATATTGTCTTATTATAATGAGTGAATATTTTTTCAGATCTTCATTCTCTTGTGCCAAAAGAGAACCAAAATACAGCTTACTATTAGAGTATTGATAGTCTCATCATGAAAATAGTAAAATAAACTAACAGAAGGCTTTATTATCAAAACTTGGGTCATCCTAATGTAATAAAACAGAAATGGAAACATGTATAACAAAGATGAAAACATATACATATATAGTTACATCATCAAATACTGTCTGTAGTTTGATCTGGGAGGTAAAAAATTCTTTTTTTAAATTTTTGTGATTTGCTGTCCTCGTCTTCTTCTCCAGAATGTCACTGTGCTTGAATGTCGAACCCCGAAAACCTAGAGAAATTAGTAAAATCATCATTTCAAAAATTATTAGCGTATTTTGCATCAGAGTGGTTCGTTGAATGGGAATGATTAACCGTATACCTATAGATCTGGCAACAGAAGAAACAACATTTTTATTCAGCACATCAGCCAGACATTGTCGAAAACGAACGAAATTTAAAGACAATCAGATATTTTCTGGTTACAAGAAATTTTGCGTTTGACAAAAGAGCAAGTATAAGAGTTGTTAGGTATGTAAAAACATGGAGGAATCAGATATATTATCATTAGTTGAATCATCAATTCAATGAGGAATGACAGGAATCAACTGAACAATATACAAAGAATGGACAATTACCTACCTTTTACCTATACCTATTAGGGCGTTCATCGAATGAAATGCGACTGGTCAAATCATCACTGCTGAACGAATGAGGTTATTAACATAGGTTAACTATGACATAAGAAGGGAAAACACCTCAATACCAACATGTTACAAAAACATACAAAGTTCAGAGTTCGTTTCTGTTCGAAATTGATACCTACCCATCCCAACACGTATTCAACTTACCCTCGCAGAGTGTCCTAAAATGTTGAATGCCGCATTGCGGTGAGGATGATACCACACCATTATTATCCACGACTCAGCACAGTTGATTCTTGAAGACTTCACCATTGAAAAAACAGTCTTGAGAAAAATCAACAGCGACAACGGCGAATGGCGGCTAACGACTGACAAGTCGAATGGGCGCAGGCGTTCAGTTGTCTCTCACCGCTGATGTACATCACTGCAAGCCTTTTAGCGACAAGCAGAGATTATTCTTGAACCAACATGCATAAACTTGTAGCGGCGGTTTTCTTGAATGAAGGAATATACTGTTTATGTTGAGCAAATACATATCAAGAAATTTCAGGAAACGAAGCAAGCAAGCCAATTGATTTAAGACAAGTGTATATTGCTCAATTCAAATGAGAAATTCTTGAACGAAGCAATTTACTTTCGAGAAAATGGATTTGGTTGATTGAATAAATCCTTTTTATCTGTGCACAGACTTCGTATTGTTATCGATAGCACCGAAAATAAACAGAGACGTTTATGTTCGGTGTCGATAGTTCAGGATTCCTCGACCTTCCTCATACAGGGTGATTCATTGGAAGATGAGCATACAAGGCTAGATGGAGGACACCGAGGTGCTTCTAAATAATTTTATATAATATGACTGAATTGTTCAACAAGATTCATTAATTTTCCTCATTCCTACAATTCATCATGACTTAAGAACCACTATATACATTTGTGTAACCTTTTGTTCGTATGTTCTTTGTCCACAGCTGTGACGTTTCACCTAATAATTCAAGTATTATTCCAGGTCTGGCCTTGGAGAAAATTTATAAGTAAGTTTCGAGTCGAAATAGCACCCTATTTATCAATGTTTTCAAATATAATTCATAAATTTGAAGAGAGCAGGAACTATATGTGTGACTGAATGTATTTGGTGTTGCTTCCAAATGGTACTTTTTTATTCTCAATCCATAAAATCATTCAATTATTTCCCATTATTCTGATTTTTGAATCCCAACCTAATTGAAAAACGAGAGGACAAGTTCGTATTTGAAACAAATTATTATCTATCATCAATGACCCGCTTCAAGCACCCTGTAAGTGTGAGAGAACAGTAAACTAGATTCCTATCTTATGAATTGAGGACACCATCAAAACACCAAATATCTGATAATTATACATAAGCACACTGCACCACAGAAAATCGTGAACAGCGAATGGGCCTTGGCAAAATGGCGGTCGATAAACGGAATTCGGGAACGGAGATAATAATGTTTCATTTTACATCATCAAGCAAATTTAGATATGACTATGTATTCATCTGAGTGATGACAAAAAATCATAAAATCTGCAAGATTAATAATAATTGCCACAATATAATTGGATTGATGATATAAATGTTGATTTCGACCTGAGATGTACGTCCCTGAAACGTTTGACGTCGCAAGTCCTCAGGACGTCCAAATTAGAGTCTGGGACGTTCGTCCATGGATAGGATATAGAATGGACGACCTCGGGACGTCCTATGCTATCTGAAATCCCCATTTCTACTCATTGTAGTTGCATGAAAATACCAGTCTGGGATCTGCCACAGTTGTAGAAAAAATGTAGTGTATAATTCGCACGGGATGCTAATTTTCCGTAATCGAAACGTCAAAAATTTTCAGATTTCATTCGATGTTTCCACTGAAATACATACGTTGCTATAGTGATTTATCGAAAAATCCCAATTTGATTGGTTGAAATTAACTGTTGTGAAATTTCCTATGAGATTCATTTTAATAATAATAATAATAATAATGTATTTTATTATCCCTTCAGACAATCACAATTGTATAGGACTAGTCAGACATCAGATAAAAAAAATACTAAATCTAAAATTAAAATTTAAACTTTAAGTAAAAACTCTTGGTAAAAAAGTGGACAAATATTAAACTTTAGTAATCACATATCACATTTTATAAAATTCCTGTACACAGTAAATAGATTTCTCTAGTAAAAACAATTTCAACCTATTTCTGAATTTACAACTTTTCAATTCCATGGGTAATACATTGAACATACGAAGGGCTGTTGAAGTGTGTGAATTATAAGATAACATATTTTTGCAATAAGGTATATGAAAATCCATTTTCTGTCTAGTATTCAAAGAATGAATATTTCCATTTTTCAAAAATCCATCTTGGTTAGCGAATGCATATGCACATAATTCTAATATGTATAAACCAGGTAATGTCAATATTGAGAATTTTCGAAAAATGTATCTACAGCTTGTAGTACGAGACACACCAGCAATGATTCTAATTAATTTCTTCTGGGCGATGAATACATCTTTGGATGAAGAAGATTCCCCCCCCCCCCCATATGACAACCCCATAACGTAAGCGTGACTCGACTTGAGCATGATATAACATTATTAACTGATTTTCATTCAAAATTAGACAGATATTCTTAAACATATAATTTAAGGAATTTAATTTAGAAACAATTGTCTCACACTGAGTCTTCCATGTTGAATTTTCATCGATATGAATACCTAAGAATTTTACAGATGGTCGCGAGATGTAATTAAATCATTATTTATATTCAAATCCAGATTTTCAATATTTTTCTGTCTATTATGGAGTGGGTTTTCTCAGAATTTAGGTGCGATAAAAAAAAAGCGTTGAGATCATGTAACACTTTGTTACATTTTTTCACTAAAGATTCATCAGATTTATCGGATATAATGAGCGAAGTATCATCAGCGTATAGCGTGAAGAAAACTTCTGGAGAAATTGAATCAATATTATTCACATATAGTAAAAACAAGATCGGGCCTAGAACTGACCCCTGGGGGACACCCACATCGATATCTACAAAATTAGAGGCATAGCTTCTTGTACAATTTCCAGAAATATTATTTATACTTACAAATTGCTTCCTCACAAATATCTATGTTTTCAACCAATCCAGTGCTTTATTTTGTATCCCAATGTCATGTAATTTACCCAAAAGTTTAACATGATCAACACAGTCGAATGCCTTGCTGAGGTCACACAAGATGCCTACAGGACACTCGCCATTCATTTTCATTGTTGGAAGAAAATCCAAGATAATTCATTCCAACAACGTCATCTTAGGAGCGCTTTCCTAGGACAATATCACTTCAATCAATTCTACTTGAAGGTATTCAGAATGATGAGTATATATTTTGATTCTTCCGTAAATGTACCACCAATTCATTTCGTTGGACGAAAAACTGAATCATCCTAAACTTCATAAATACCTATTCACTATTGCAACATCTCAGGACTGAACCCCGTATAATTATTTTCAATCGCAATATCCAAAGAAACTTTCCATCGAAACTTTATATTTGGGAAATATTCAATATCCTCCCAGAAACTTCTCCAATTCGCATACCGAATAACCAATTCAAACTCATGAAGCTGCCACAAAAATCTCTAGAATCAATAAGAAGCTCAGTTCCTTGTGTTCGAACGTAGCATTTCATTCTCTCACATAATAAAACCGAGGTGATTTTCCGAGGATTGAAAATTTCATTTGGATATAGGCGACGCTATAGCTTAAGGCGTGAAATTCGCGGAAACATTGAAGGGTGAAATTTAGAATTTTGTGATCCATCAGCCGTCGTGGAAAATATTTGCATCATGCCTCACTCATTCTTCGTGATGCTGAAGTTTCAGAGAGCTTGGATCCTGATTTTGAATCAGGATACCTATCAATTTGTTCATTCATATTCCTATTTGAGAATCAGTGACGGCTCGTGCCCTCAGAACCAGGGTCGATTGGGGTAGATGTTGCTCCAGCTATCAGTTCGTCAATTCAATTTTTTGTTTTTAATGAAATTTTGATGAACTGGTTATCATCAGATCATAATACCTCTCTTACGCTCCCCATGACTATTTTCATGTTCTCTGCTAAATCTGAAGCCAGAATAAAATATTTTCAGCAACTTCTACACACAACATTCCAAACGCGAAAAGTACCACAATGACTAACAACAAGCCACTCCACTCTTATTTGGTCGGCTGGCCGTACCTCCGACCTCCGAATATCGTCAAAGTGTCCTCAAATGTTTTAGCGATGTAGGCGACTATGTAAAAACTTCACACATCAAGGTCTCCACGAAATTCTCAATCACATGACATGTTTCGATAACACAGTAGCTTCGTCAGGTGATATGCTAGTACGATGAACTAAACTAACCTTGGATTACTTATACAGTGTCATTCATAAAGTCGGCATCATATGGGAAAAACTTTTATCAATGACTTATTTTGGAATTCGAGTTGGACGTTAAGTTTTGCTTCAAAAAAGATAAAAAATGGCCTACTCAATCGGGGTCACGTGACTTTCGCTACATGTCAAAAGTGACATTTTTTCAATCGCTGAAAGTAGGCTTGTTTGTTCGACTATCGAAAAAGTTTACTTGAAAACGTTGTTTCAGTTTCAATTTCACACATGCTTCTCAAATTTGAACTTTCTATTGCAACTTTTAGATTTAGATTTTTTTTTAATTTTTCGAAATTTCTGTAATAGGTATTTGAAGAATTGTTAATTCCACGAAACTACTTTATACCAGTAGATTTTTCATGCTACTCACTTTCAATTACTTATTATCAATGATTATGGACAGAAATATGATTTTCTTCAGAAAATGATAATAACGCTTCCAAATTCTGTTATGTTTGATGCAAAGTTGATATATCGTCAAGCATTTAGAAACGAAATTCATTTAAACTGATCTTTTCAGTACTGAAAAACTAAATTTAAATTAATTTCGTTTCTAAATGGTTGACCCAAACATAAGAGAATTTTGATGTTATGGTTGCATCAAACATAACAGAATTTTGAAGCGGAGATTATCATTTTTTGAAGAAAATCGTATTTATGTCGATAATTAGTGATAATTAGTAATTGAAAGTTAGTAACATGATGAAGCTACTGGTATGAAGTAGTTTCATAGAATTTACAATTTTTTTAATATTACAGAAATTTCGAAATTTTTTTAAAAATATCGAAATCAAAAAAATGTAATAGAAAGATGAAATCCGAGTCGCATATGTAAAATTCAAATAGAAACAACTTTTTCAAGTAGAGTTCTTCGATATTCGAACAAATAAGTCTACTTATAGCGATTAATTTGAAAAAATTTCACTTTTGACATGTAGCGAAAGTCACGTGACCCCGATTGAGTTAGCCATTTTTCATCTTTTTTGAAGCAAAACTCAACGTCCAACTCGAATTCCAAAATAAGTCATTAATTGAAGTTTTTCTCATATGATGCGGACTTTATGAATGACACTGTATGTTCTATTTTCTCAACCTGAAGGATCAAATACCTGTGGACAGGTTTGATAAACCTACATTTTCGGAAATTTGGCACAATATCTAAAATCAAAACCCATATAGCACGAGTACGTCCCCGAAACGTACTGAGAACGTCCGGTCAAGACGTTTCGTACGTACTGGGGACGTCCAGATTTGGTACGGTCGACGTTCGGGTACGTACTGGGGATGTCCAGATTCCACGCGTTTGTACCTCCTCAGTACGTTCATTCAGGACCATGGATACATGAACCAACGTAGATCCGCCTTTCTTCACTCAGATAGTCAGAAAAGAGATTTAGATAAAGTAGGAAGTCTTATTTTGAATGAAAAAAATTAAAAAAAAAACGCTTCTACCGGGGATCGATTCCACGACCTTTAGATCACCAGGCAGATGCTCTACCTATTACTCTGAAGCATACTTGTCGATTAACAGTATACAACAAGCGATATTATGTGCGAATGCCGATTGACTCATCACATCGATACTTTTATAGAATAATAGAATTAGATAATCATGGTAGAGAATACCTAAATAGATGTTTTGTGATCTGGTGGGGCCAGTAAATAATAAATTAATGAGCATTGTATTATGTTTGCAAGGTTCCTATATGAATAGATTTCAGAGATCGAGGGTAGATTATCATTAAACAATTTATTCAACCCCGTAAACAAAAAGTCGATAACGTCCAGAGTTGGACGTACCCATCAGCACATCGGAATTTTGCGTACCCAGTACGTCCAGAAATGGCCGTTTTCAGTACGTCTTGAAAAGATCCCGGACGTTCAGACCTAAATGGGACCTAAACTGGATGTCCCCAGGACGTCGAGTGCTATATGGGAATACGGTGTACCGGATTAACTTGAAAGGGTTGATATCAAA
>OU896719.1:3716581-3733091 GCA_918026855.4 Phaedon cochleariae | reverse complement strand
TCCCTCCACCACCCTTTTTCTTTCCCCGTCTGCTTCTTCTCCCTTTATTATTATTATTATTATTATTCTTTATCGATGTGCAACGTTTCGCTGTCATAATATAAATGAGTCGAACACAGGTTGTGATTCTTTATATACCATCTAACCACCATACAATGCGGATTGTTCAACAGACAGAAATATTCAATGTGGATAATTTCGATGAAAAAGTGGGATTAGGAAATAACATCATACAACAACGTCGCCATGGGGTGTTATTCCCAAATACAATACGCGGGCTCATAATAGGTCCATCGAATTGTGGTAAAACGAATGTCATGATATCGTTACTCACCAATGAAAATGGTTTACGATTCGCCAATATCTACATTTACTCAAAATCATTATACCAACCCAAGTATGAATATCTAAGAAAAGTTTTGGAGCCAATAAAAGGGCTAGGATTCCACACCTTCGACAATAATGTGGATATAGTGGAACCGGCAGACGCCAAACCTGATAGTATTTTCATTTTCGACGATGTCATTTGCGAAAAACAAGATGTAATAAGGTCGTATTTCTCCATGGGTCGACATAAGAGCGTGGATTGTTTCTATTTGGCGCAGACATATTCTAGAGTGCCTAAACAGCTTATTCGAGACAATTCTAACTTCATTGTGATGTTCAAACAGGATGACATGAATCTACACCACATTTTTTCCGATCACGTATCCCCAGATGTGACATTCAAACAATTTCAAGATATGTGTGCACAAAGTTGGACTGATAAATATGGATTTCTTGTTATCGATAAGGATAGTGAAATCCATGAGGGGCGGCGCTATAGAAAAGGATTCGATAACTTCATATATCCATAATATTTCAGCAGCATTCCATTCATTCAATCTCCAGAAGCGACAATGAGCACATCTAATGATAAAAAGGTTGAAATGGCATCTGAAATTGACCTCAAACGAGAACTCGTTGAAGCAACTGATGCAGTGAGAAAAAAGTTCAAAAGTCTCAAGAGTGATCGTATAGGTAATCAAATAGTGCTGGAAAAAATGTATGAACCACTGATGAAACCATTGAACACAATTTCAAAAGCGGCAGCAACCTCTATGAGTAACCATATTCCAGCAACGACAATGAAAAGTATCACCAAACAACGTAGACCAACCATGATGAAACCTACACTCCATTCCACACCAATGTCGGGAAATGAATCAAATTCTATGGAAACACCTGAAAGCACAATAAAACCACATAGTTTTTTCGCTGAAATTCCATCACGTGAAGAAGAAGGGAGATCTAATTATGTGACCATGATGGATACACCACCACCATCATCATCATCATCATCTTCACTCATGCCATTCGATAAAACACCGACTGGCAGCAAAATCATTAGTGGATTAGATGAACAGTTGAAAGAGCATTTGAAAAATTTGAAATCCAAAGACCCCAATTATGATACCACATATGGCGTTCGCATTGATCCTACTACGGGAGACATGATGATGGGTAACATGAAAATTCGTTTTCCTCATGGACAAATTGAATTATGGCGTAGTAAGAAGAAGAGTGTGATGTTTCCAGCTACATATGAATTATACAATCTTATATTCATGAAACATGTACCAAGATCTGTCGATGATCGAGACATGCGATTATACGCTGATTTACTACAAACTACAAGGGCGCCATATAAGGATTACGATATACGCGAAGGCTTGAATGCTAGTACGAAATCAAAGAAATATCTACAAATAATCAAACCAATAATTAGCACACCGCCTAACATGAGGAGTCAGCAGCAGCGTAAAGTGAAAGGTGGTGGGGGAATAAAGCAATCAGAATCTATTAAAAAGATTGCTAGTAATCATCTGAAAGAGTACGTCTATTGGAATGAGGCTGCAGAATTAGTGGACCGCCTTCGACTATTATATGGGTCGAAAATGGCCGGTCATACTGGGCACGATAATGAAATAGTCTCAATCATTGAGGAGTTACGTGAAGAAGGTATTGTGTATTGATACCATATATATAACCACAATTTAAAACAGCTAGACCATTAGTATATCAATGCGAACCAAAGAGATCGCAAGTGTTCGGAGGTTGAGAAATAGCACAATAATGGAAATAAGTGTGACCAAAAGACAGATTGTTGATGAATTACATAAACCTGCGAGGCGCAACTTTGCGAGAAGGAGAACTATAATAAAAGGTTTTGCAGACTTGTGGCAAATTGATTTGGCTGAGATGCAAACGTATTACAAGGAGAATAGTGGTTACCGTTATATATTATTCGTCATCGATTGCTATTCTAAATACATCTGGACCGAACCGATAAGAAATAAAACCGGTTCGGAAGTTACACGGGCCATGGAGAGAGTATTGAAAAAGGCTGACTATTCACCGAAAAATGTGCAGAGTGACCTCGGAAAGGAATTCTATAACAGCAACTTCGCCGCATTGATGGTTAAATATAAAATCAATCATTATTCCACATATAGCACGATGAAGGCCGCAATCGTGGAGAGGGTGATAAGAACTCTAAAGAATTGGATTTATAAGGAATTTTCTGCAAGAGGTGAATACAAGTGGTGTGATAAATTACAGCACTTAACTAATATGTATAATAACAGGGTACATAGAACAATTGGTATGAAACCCGCCGACGTAACAGCTACTACAATACTACGCGCCTATAGCCACCCAAAAATCGTGCCAAAGGCAAAATTTCACGTTGGCGATGTGGTGCGTATAAGCAAGTATAAGGGTGTATTCGAGAAGGGCTATACCGCAAATTTTTCCACTGAACTCTTCAAAATATCCAAAGTGAATGCTACCAACCCCAGAACTTACAGACTTGAAGATGTGGATGGAAGGTTGATCAAAGGATCATTTTATGAATTGGAGTTATTGAAAACCGCCAATCTAGACGCATACTTGGTAGAGAAAGTCTTGAAGGAGAAAGGATGTAGAATATATGTTAAATGGCTTGGATTCTCTAACCAACACAACTCTTGGATTGACAAATCTGCAGTTATTTGAAGTGTGAAAATCGATAATTTCGAATAAATACCCATTAAGCAATGAATTCACCTTGTTTTTCTACCACTTCTCCACTCACTACCCCTCAATTGGAATGGTGATGGGCATGCAATGAAATCTAATTTATATATAAAATAAGATCGCTTCATAAATGCATCGAAATGAACTTTATTTCAATCAAAAGTATTTGAATAGGAAAATTATATACAATGTGAATAAAACTATATCTATTTTACTTAAAATCTATGGTATTTCTCCTCAAAGTTATTACAAGTCGTACACATGTCCATCAAATGGATTTGGTGGAGAGGAATCGAACACGCTGCACACGAGTACATCCTCTCTATTTCGCGGAAGGTCGCCCTTGTGTGCGATGAGGCGTGTAGATACTTGCCTCTGACGAGGGGCCGGAGGGAATAGAGGAAGAAGCATCTATAGCATAGGTGCCTCCAACCCTCTGTAGTATCCAACGTCACCATAGCAACGTTTACGCAGAACGTCATCTCCAGATGCCGGTCTCGAATTTCAGCCACGTCTACCATCTCGGAATGTAGCCGAATCCACAATTCGCCCACACCGCATTCTTCATCGAAACCCTCGTCACCGCGCCCCTGCTCCACACCGCCAGCACCCAATCCAATATTTGCATTTCCATGTTCCTGAAAAAGAATGGAAATTAAACTTTCATGAAGGACGTAAGAGGTGAACGATATTCTAATTGAAAATTATGTGAATGAGGGGATACTTACAAAGGCAGCAGCAGCAGCAGCATCACCAGCATCACCAACTAAGCGATTCTCATCTATGAGAGACAACTTCGCCAACATCTTCACAATTTCACTGACAGCAGCCATTTTACTCTCCTTTCAGATATTCAATTGAGTGTTTCTGAATAGTAGAATCAGAGTATTTTGTACAGCCAAAGACTGTGGTTTTTATGTGTGTGTGTGTGTGAAAGGGAAAGGGAAAAGGGTGGTGGATTTGCAATCGTGATTGTTACTGGTTGATGCTCCTTCCAATGAAGGGGAGTGGTTTCTACCCTGAATGATATGGTGGTGGTGGTGGTGGTGGTGGTGGCAACCAATCCTTCAAAACTATTTTTAACACCTTTCCCCCACCTGAGGTGTGTTAGGTGTAAAGGTTTGAGGAGGAGGAGAAAGGCGTTAACCACTGACCACCAATGTCCAAATCATTATGCGCGCCCCTCTTATAGTTCAAGAGGAGTGGGGGGTAGATTCGAGTATTGAAAAGCTGCGGATGTTTCTATTTCCAACATAGTGTTCCATAGTCCTCGAACAGTTCTACTGAAATAAATCATATAACATTATGGTATACCCAAAATCATGGGATTTGAAACCAGTGGTGGCAGTAGGACCATCGAGATTGGCTCAATATTTTGTAATTTGCCATAATTGCCAGATATTTTTCAATCCTAAAGCTATAAACCCGAGTACGGGAGTTTGCGAAAGATGTTCGGAACATAATCGGCCAACATCACCGGATCCCCCAAGAAGGAGCTACCAGCTTGATGGCGACAACAGACCGCGATGCAAGACTTGTTCGAAGCTGCTCAAAAATAACAACATGGGCATCTGCAGGGATGTGTGTAGAGCATGCAGCGTGGAGGTACGCCTGCGATTTCAACGCTGTATCAGATGCGACGCATATAGGAATGATTGTTGGAAAGGGGTATGCGTCGGATGCAATATGGGGTCGTACTTCTGTGAGAATGTCGGCTACTTCTATAGTAGCGTGGACCACCATTTCTCCACATGTTGGTGCGTGCGTCATGAGAGGCGGGCACTGGGGAATGTTGAAGCTCCGCCTGCTGCATTGGATCACATCATTTGGCAAAATAGCAGCAGCAGCGATGAGAATGCGGAATGATTTTTAATATATGTATATATATATATTGTTGATTATGGATATTTTCTCCATATTCCATGTGATTTATATATTATTGTGTTTATAATTATAAGTTTTTCGAAATAAAATAATAAAAATAAGAAGAATTTCATCGATTTTATTCATTATCGTCAGCCATATTGGATCACCCATCTTGAATTTTCAAATTTTGACGAAAGAATCATAATCTCCGACCCCGAAAACCCCCCAATACAAAATTTGAATGAATTCGGATAATAATTATAAAACTCGTCCGCCATATTGGATCCCCCCATTTCGAATTTTCAAACTTTGAAGGAAGAATCTTAATCTCCGACCCCAAAGACCCCCAGATACCAAATTTGAATGAATTCGGATAATATTCATATTCGTCCGCCATATTGGCCGCCATCTTGAATTTTCAAATTTTGACAGAAGAATCATAATCTCCGACCCCGAAAACCCCCAGATACCAATTTTGAATAAAAACGGGTCATTATTAACTGAATTATTGAAGAATCTAAAATTTTAACGAGGCGAAGATTTGTCACCTTTTTTTCGTCCTTAAAAAAAAAAAAAAAAAAAAAAAAAAAAAAAAAAACGTAAGAATCCGGGATTTTTATGGTGGCAATGTATTAGTTGAATTTTTGCGAGAAATTTTTTATCATGAAATTTTTACCCCCTCCCTTCCGCTAAAAATGTTTCGTAGTAAACTACCATATTGAAAGGAGTGACAAAAAATTTTACATGAAGAAAAATGATTGTCATGAAGAGAGAAATCGGGTGGAATTTTTCCGATTTTTTTTTAACTATTTTTTAGAATTTTTTGCGACGTATGCCAAGTTTTTCGGAATTTTCAAATTTTGACAGAAGAATCATAATCTCCGACCCCGAAAACCCCCAGATACCAATTTTGAATAGAATCGAATCATTATCAACTGAATTATTGAAAATCTAAAATTTTACCCCGCCACGTGCAATTTTTTTCGTCCTTAAAAAAAAAAAAAAAAAAAAAAAACGTAAGAATCCGGGATTTTTATGGTGGCAATGTATTAGTTGAATTTTTGCGAGAAATTTTTTATCATGAAATTTTTACCCCCTCCCTTCCGCTAAAAATGTTTCGTAGTAAACTACCATATTGAAAGGAGTGACAAAAAATTTTACATAAAGAAAAATGATTGTCATGAAGAGAGAAATCGGGTGGAATTTTTCCGATTTTTTTTAACTATTTTTTAGAATTTTTTGCGACGTATGCCAAGTTTTTCGGAATTTTCAAATTTTGACAGAAGAATCATAATCTCCGACCCCGAAAACCCCCAGATACCAATTTTGAATAGAATCGAATCATTATCAACTGAATTATTGAAAATCTAAAATTTTACCCCGCCACGTGCAATTTTTTTCGTCCTTAAAAAAAAAAAAAAAAAAAAAAAAACGTAAGAATCCGGGATTTTTATGGTGGCAATGTATTAGTTGAATTTTTGCGAGAAATTTTTTATCATGAAATTTTTACCCCCTCCCTTCCGCTAAAAATGTTTCGTAGTAAACTACCATACTGAAAGGAGTGACAAAAAATTTTACATAAAGAAAAATGATTGTCATGAAGAGAGAAATCGGGTGGAATTTTTCCGATTTTTTTTAACTATTTTTTAGAATTTTTTGCGACGTATGCCTAGTTTTTCGGCTAAAGGAATGTTTTAAGAAATTAAATACCTGATATCTTTTAATACATTTATTGAAACTCTATATATATATATATATATATATATATACACACAGAAATACTACATAACTATATACAAAAAACTACATGACTATATACAAAAAAATACTATATACAAAAAGATTATCTGAGATAATCCTCCACCAAGTCAAACAAATCGCGCTCGTCCAGCGCGTCCATTTCCATCGCCTCCATCATAATGGGGTCCAGGTAAGCGCCCCTCGCCAATGGACGGTCCTCCTCCTCCTCGGTGTCGCTCTCTTCTTCTCTTCCAATGCCACCTAGGATGAGTGTGGCATCGGAATCGGAGTCGTCTCCTCGGTCATCGTCATCGAAGTCGGAGGCCTCATCGCTGTCTTCGACTACGATGACATCATCCTCCCAATCGAACTCAAAGGAGACATCCTCCACTTCAACAACATCCGAGGAAGAGTCGCAAGGTCCCTCCGATGCTGGCTCCAATCGGTGGCTGAATGACAAGGCATTGCCTTGGCTGGTAGTGGTGGAGTCTGCTGCACAGATGGTTGTAGTATTCATTTTTTGATACTGAACTTCAACTGAATGATTCCAGAGAAGCGGTTGAATTTATCTGTGGCAGAAGGAGGAGGAGAGTTGTGGGCGTGGTGTTGAAATGAGTAGTAGGGTGAAATGGTGGTGGAAAAAGTGGTGGGGGTAAAAATATTGAAAACACCATAGTCCAGAATAGTGAATATATTCAGGGTAATCTCTTATATTTACAATAATAACAGTTAACATTTTATAAAAAAAATATATTTACATGGATAATATGATACAGAACACATTCATTCAGGTACAAAAAAATAATATAATATAAAACATAATATAAAACATATATACACGCACACACACACACACACACACACACACACACACACACACACACACACAATTGACTTATGCATCTGCCAAATACCCCGTATTGAGCCGATCTAAATGCTCGAAACGAGTTCTACCCCTTTCACAATCCTGCTGAAACTTTTCTTCAGACTCTATCTGTCGATCTATTTCAGCAAGCCGCGAAAGTAGAGCTTCTCTTTGCTGTGAGAAAGATCGCAACCTACTCTTACTCACAGCAATCCGACTATCTACATTCGCATTCCATCGCTTCAAATCGGCATCATATTTCCTGACGTGGTCGATGAGCTCTTTTGGCGGCGATGGAATGCGTATGTGGATATCAACATCTTGATCGGCCACATCTGCAGCGGCAGCAACAATGTTGTCTCCCACGACATCTGATTCCTGTGAAGGAAGTGGTTCATCCACACTCTCGGGTAGATCGGCTGGACGCACCACCTCCACACTAATCAGATTGATGGTTGGACGTCGCTGTTGCTGCTGCTGCGTCCCGCTTGTTGAGGGAACGGCTTTCTTGTGAGCCGTGTACCACGGCGAAACCTTGCCACCTCGGTACGGGTTCGGTTTACTGCGGCTACCTAGCAACTTTCCAAGGATGGTTGTTGACGGTCCAACTTCCACCTTCTTCTTCATCTTCTTCCCCTTGAAAATCTGAGGTGACAATGTCGAAGAGGAGGAGGAGGAGGAGGAGGTACTCGATGACGACTGCGTCGATGGTGGTGCTGTTGGTTCCCTCTTACCGGGTTGCTGGGTTTGGAAATCATCACCGCTATCGTCGCTATCGTCATCCCGACCCCTCTTCCTGATGGAAACTCTCTCCGGTGTTGACGGCTTCGGTTGCTTAAGAGTTTTCTTGGAGCCTTTGGAATACCTAGCCGCAGGTCTCACGAATCCACTGTCGCTACCAAGACCCTCAACACCGGATGATGAGTCCTGAGCCGGCACCATCCCACCATCAACACCTGAAGGCGCATGGTTCTCCCAGGTTCCTGCTTCCTCCAGGTGATCTCTAACTGCCTGACTGAGCCACTCCCTCTGACTTGGCGTCTGCAACTCCGGGTCGAAGGGGATATCATTGATACCCCTTTCTCCGACATCGACGGGGGTGTCGATGGCAATGATGTCGTCATCATCGAGGTCTGGAAAAAGCAAGACAATGGGGGTGAAATACTTTGTTTCATTGCGATGATTGGAAAAATATACTGACCTAAGAGAGGAAGTGGTGGCGTGGAGCCTTCTCCAACCGTCGCGGCCTCTCCAACGAACGCGGTGTTCAGATCGGTTTCAACGTTGGACATATCTGAAACAATAACATTTTTATATATATACTGTAGATTCACATAACATGTGGAATAAAATAGCTGCCATTCGATCATAGTATATTACTTACTCAACTGATGTTCGAAGACGCTGTAGTGGAATTAAAACTGACGAATGGTGTCTGAAGGTGTTCTGGTAGAAGACAAAGTCTGCGAACAGAATGAGGAGTCAGTGTGTGCACCTCTTGTTTTAAACACTCACACCCCACCCACTTTCCACCCCACTCCCTCCCCACTAACTCACAGGCTCCACCCACCTAGCGGTTCCACCACTATCAAACCATCACCCCCAACCCCACTCATTTCACATCCCTTCGCAGGCTCCGCCCACTCAACACCACTTCCAAATCCCGCCGTCAACCCCACTTATCTCCACTGTCAAGTCTCAACCTTGACCCCACTCATATTCTATCCTCTCAAGGATTTCACTACGAACAAGTCTCACCCAATCCCGTTCACTACCAACATGAGCTGATGTAGAGAAAGGCAACAAAGGAAGAGAAAACAAATAATATATGAATTTAATATTTTTTATTGCAATTTGATATCATTAAATCATTTACAGAGTATGGGAATATATATTTTATTCCTCCCCCAAGCCCATTTCGGGGTTTTTCCTCCATCCCAGGTCGCCTCATTCAGTTGGTGAAGACTTTCCCATTCTTCAACGCCAATTCCACTTCTAATTTGAGCAATCGTTCGCTGAATTCAGTGGATTTCTTCTCAAACTTCAAACTCAATTCCTCCATCTGTTTCGACATGGAACTTATATCATCTACTGACTGATTCACTTTTGTTGACATCATAAGCACCTTTTGAGAAAACTGTCTGTAATCTCTGGTAACTATTTTCAATTTTTCGAGAGCTGTCATCATCTCAAACATTTGCTGATTGAGAAACTCTAATGGGACGCAATCCCCACCACTCAATGGATTACCAACATTCGTTAGTCGCTTACCCAATATGTCATAATTTCCACTTTCGTCGAGTTTGAACCCGATTCCAGGTCGCCCGGGCAGCGAACACATTGATTTGCTCTTCTTGCGACCAAATTTATCAATAGCGTTATACATCTTCCACCTACAGCAGTTCAACGTGCACTAACTTAATTAGAATTGATTATTTGATAGTTGACAAACCCCCCCCCCGCCCCCTATCCATCGAGTATTTGAATAGCGCTAATTCGAGGTATTCCATGGAGGGTAGAAAAAAAGTAGCAAGTATTACCATATAAATATATATTTAATTCGGTAAATATCAGCGTAAAATTACTTGGATGATGATTTCATAACAAGAATATATATATATATATATATATACAAAAATGTGAATAAATTAATAAGGGTATATATACAAATATGTGAATAATTTAATATAGGCGTCCTCTGAACATTCAAAACTAATGCGAATATAGAGATGATCCAGCAAAATATGATATCCACTGACTACTGACTAATATTTTCAGGTATAGAGTCCGCTGTTAAAGTTTCGATTGTTCCATCTCTAACAAATTTATGAAGTCGTTCGTTTCTACTTCAGTAATAGCTTGCTGTAACCAAAGCAAATTATGTTCAGGACTTGATTTGTAGAATTCGATATCGCTATGGCCCCACGGTAAGGTTTTCGTGGTGTTTGGTATGATGTATCGTTTATCATCATGGTATGATAAAGCAACTTTGTTTTTCATTTCTGTGTATATGTCATGGTGGTCAGTGCGAAAACAATTCATTTTCCTTAAAATCAAACCCCCTTTTTCGACGATACTTTTATAATCATCCATCGAAAGTTGACTTCTGACGACCGACCTTGAAACACCCTTTGCTTTCTTCAATTCGCTACTCAAGGATTGAACATAATATGCCTTGGCTCCAGTGCCGTAAAAGCTAATAATAGGATCGTCCGGGAATTCATCCTTCATATTCCCAACAACCGATTCTGTTATTGGAATACCCATTTTATTATCTGCAGGATAATTGGACGTGTCGAAATATCGTATATTCTCTCGCATGAAGTTGTAAAAATTTTCTGTTTCAATTTTCAAGATTAAGGAGTCTGTGTCACTGTATAGAAGCCATGATTTACCGACGAAATGTTTCTTAATGCACTCATATAAAAAGTTGTATATGACAACTTTCGACACGTCTAATATAGTGAAACCTAGATATAGTGGTTTGTCATAATGCACTTTGACTCTCCCCATATGGATTGCTACGAAATTTTCGTGGAAAATCTTACATGTCTTATAATTGGGGAGAGCAATCAGAGCATTCGCACCCAACTTCTTTTTGATATTATCCCAGTGTGTGATGAGTTTGATGTCATTTCTCTTATCAACATTTTCCATTGTTTTGCCGTATACTGAGTTGACCATATTCTTATATAAATTCTTATCAGCCGCATTTCGACTCTTATTGCGCATCTCTGTATTGAGGTCTACATACCTTTTCAGCCACGGCGATTGATTGAATTTTAATACTCTATGTATTTTAACCAACACCAAACCATTATCCATTGCTTGTTTCAGGTTTCTATAGTGAACAATATATTTTGTTTTATGAAATAAATTCGGAATTAGTTTTGGTAATTTGGATGATGAATTAGGAGGTATCATTGATTCCACAAGAAATGGCAAATCTGAGTGAGCGTCATGTAATTCTTCGGGGTAGTATACGTCGACTTCAAGGACATACCCGCATGAATTATCATCTGCGATACTCATGAGATCTAAATCTGCAATTTCCTGAGTAGACAGCCACTTAAAATCAGAGGTTGGTAGCGGTTGAGACATGCTATGGCCATATAAATTGGTTGCGTCTAAATACATAATGTATGATGTGGGCTCATTAGGATCGAAATTTGGTGTGAATTTATTGTTTGCCACATGAGATCTTAAGCTGCATTGGCTTATTCCCCCTCTGATACCTTTTTTGAAAAAATGTATCATGTCTATGTCGGTCAACAACTCCAATTCGATTTTCGTATACCTCAACATAGCATCCCACGATAAACCGGGTGCTGTATAATACTGGCATGGGTCGAGTTTATATGTTTGTAAGCAAACCTTTCGGAAATTCTCGAAAACATCGCATAGTAATAGAACATCCGATTTCAAGTAGACGTCTGAGTATTCCCCAAGCGATTTACATTTGAATAAAGCCCATACTGTCTCAGCTCTTCGATAATCCTCATCAGATATATGTTGATTCGAAAGATTGTCGTAGAAATCATCTTTGGTTGGCAATTCATTATAATTCAATTTAGCCATCGAAGTAATGAAACTATATGGGAAAACGCCTTTCTGTGTCATGACATCGAATTGTCTAGAATCTTGAAAATTTCGTGCAGTTTCTACGAGCTGTTCTGTATTTAAGTTTTGTGCCAGTGTTTGTAGGGGTTGCGAAAGAAATTTGTAACTATCTAAGAATCGCAGTTTCAGAAAAATATTATGAGTCTGACCATCTTTGCCCGAATATTCACCCACTAAAATATGTTTAGTGAATGAGATATACTTCTCCTTGGTTTGAGCTACACAATCCACTTTTTCTTCGCGATCGAAAAGTTCCTTGATGAAGAGGTGGCTATCGTAGCCACTCATGTTGTGGAAAAATATCGGAATGAAATTGGGAACCTTGTAATTCAGATTACATGCAGAATGTGCAGCTCCAAACCTTTTTTTTCCGGTCAAATGGCAGTGATCTCTTACTTTTATATCGCCGTATTCGAAAGTTTTATCGCAAATATTACATGCGGTGGCATTAGCAAAATCTGCCTCTTCAGCTGACGTCAATTTCTTCATTGGAACTATATGTTTCAGGTATGAGTTGTAAATATTTTTCGAGTCGCGAACTACGCTAGATACAAATTTCTTTGCTGCATCCTTTCCACGAAATGAAACAAATTTTGTTATAGAATCATCGTATGAGCATTTAATGATATATGCGAAAGAGTATGGCTCATGTATGAATGTTCTATTAGTAAACGATTTTTTCGGATCTGGCTCGCAAGATTGTATTGGCTTCAAGACTGATTCAAAATCGGCGTATATTACAAAAGGCACATTCATCTGTTTCTCGAAATTTTCAAATTTAAGAATATTCTCGGGTATCTCATTACCAAATTTATCAACTTTCAATTCAGTTGTGGGCGTCGTGGTCAATGTGAGATTACAGTCGCTCAATCGATGGCGTAACAACTTAGTTTCATTTGAAAAATTCACCAAACACCCATCACACAAATATTTTTTATGTTCAGTGGAGCTCATTTGACTAGACACTAATCTAGATAGATTCTTTATCCAACAATAATGGCTATTTCCAGAATCGTCTGAGACAAGTAATAGATTAACATGCTTACTGAACCTTTTCTTAGCGTAATGGAGTGGGCCAACCACCTGATATTTCACCCTTTGATTCTCAAATATACTCTCTAAACCATAAACGTTGATGGAACAATCGTTCAGAATCTCGAATTTCGGAATATTTTTTACTTTAACAGGAAACTCTATACCCACCAGATTCAAAACCGTAGAGAAATGCGGGTACGAAGACATCTCACAAGGTTTGGTGTTTGTTGCGTACAGTGCAGACGTGACAGCCCAAGCAAAGCAGCATTCATCCTGATTGCGTACATTCACTACCGCCTTCTTGCTCTCGATGAAACCAGGGAGTTTTATGTAGGAACACCCGCGTAGTGGACTATATTTGTTCACATTGATTTCAAGGAACAGTATCTTCTCTAGAGCCCAACCTGTA
This sequence comes from Phaedon cochleariae, assembly GCA_918026855.4. Classification (NCBI taxonomy): domain Eukaryota; kingdom Metazoa; phylum Arthropoda; class Insecta; order Coleoptera; family Chrysomelidae; genus Phaedon; species Phaedon cochleariae. The sequence goes on along the minus strand of OU896719.1, from coordinate 3,719,499 downwards.
ACAATATCATTATTCAGCTACTATTTTCCATAATCAGATGGGTACTACTCATAGGGAAACAAATCTTGAAATGAATTGAACTTACCGGAATCGCGTTCCTCGAATTCTGTTGCTAGGTTGATAATTATATCCTTGAACGTATCGATGATAGACCCCAAATCCAATGATGGGTCGATTATATGGTTCGGCGTCATGAAGGACTTATTATCACGTATATTCTTGGCTTCAATAACGTATCTACCAAACATTTCCATATTGACTTTGATGGAATGATGAATCGAAAGCATATTCTCCAACAGCAAAGTTATTGTTGATCTATTCTCATTGAAAAATGTATTGTAATCCAATGTTTCACTCCTACATTCTAATCTGTAGCTGATGATGCGACATTTGAATGCGCTCTCAATCACGTATACACCGTTCATGTAATTGGAGCAAGCATTCGTCCGATGTTCCAATGTTCTTTTATGGGCCGCCATCTTATCGGCAGGAATAGTTTTGTCACAACATGCACATATTTCCAAATAAGTAGATGTTGATGGTGTAGCATCTAACCGAGGCTTTTTCGAAAGAGATGGACCAGCACTCCCTATGCATGACACTCTTTGATGGCGTCGTAAGTTATCACTGCGTGAGAACGATTGGGCGCAAACATTACAGAACAACATTCTGGCTGATTAAGATATAAACGCGAGCACTACTCTTAATCGGCGATGCTCAGAAAACTGTGATACATGTGGTTTGATGAAGAATTTATATGTGAAGGAGCTGTGCCATAACGCTCCCTACTACTAACCCACCCCACTTTCACGATAAAGCCTTCAATAGGGGAGGGACAAGGTCGACAACGATTATGCGCATACAAGGTTGGGGGAGGGCATTTCACCAAGGTTATTCCTCTCAAGGTTACTCTTCTTCTCAAGGACACTACACCCCCAAGGTCGACTCAGTCTTCGAGGGCATCAAGCACTCTAATCGGCTACTCCCGAGGTCACCCCAAGATCACCCCAAGGTCGCCTTCAAGGCCACCTCTCAAGGCCACTCCTCTCGCCTTTCAGAGTCACTCCTTTCAAGGTCACTCCTTTCAAGGTCACCCCCAAGGTCACTCCCCTCAAGGTCACTACCAAGGTCACTCCGCCCAAGGTCACCTCCAAGGTCACTCCCGTCCAAGGTCACTCCCGCCCAAGGTCACCTCCAAGGCCACTCCGCCCAAGGTCGCACTCCTCTGGCCTTGGGCGGAGACCCAGAACCGGTGAAAACTATCTACTCTTACCCTATTTGCAAATGCCATAATGCGCACTAAATTCACTAAACAATTACTGAAAACGACTTAAAAAACACTCAGAATAAAGATATACGCTGATATGATATTTTAAGATACTGACAACCCGAAAGTTGCTGGATGACAGACACATTTATTGATATCATGATTTTGTTTTCTAAGCCTACTGAAAAATATTCTATCTGGTTGCGATAATCCAAATTCGACTTCTACGAAGTAAAACATACTTATTAATTCGTGACAACCCAAGTTTCTAGACTAATTCGACCCCGCCGATTCCGAAAATATCAGTTGTCAACTTGAATTGGGACTAGAACTTACCCTAAAATATAATTTTATAGTTATTTGAGGATGTCTATCGATCTATTACGGTATGTATATCTTACGATATACATTACCTAATGCCACTATTTCTTCCAACAAATAGATGTTGTTGGAAAACGAGTTGGTTCATGTATTTTTTCAAAATCTATGATTGCAATTCTGAATTGATATTGAGTGGAAGAAAGAGGCTTCGAGATTGTTTCATTATTATTTTACTATATTTTTGATGTGTTGGATAAATGATGATTCCTCGGTACCTACTGATGTTCCTGTATTCCATTTTTCTTTCAAGTCTATACTGAACCCGGTAACGAATATCTACATAACCAAAACTCCAACTTTAGTGTCTTTCCGATGTGCATATACTAACTCCGATTCTAACAATATACAGTATGATCAAAAGATTGGAAGTTGGTTGGATAAAGGAGAGTTGCAAAATATATTAACGCGCACCTCTCACTAGGCGTTTGCGGAAGTTTAGTTTCATATTTTTTTCGAAAAGTATAGTCATAGGATTGAGTTGGGAAAAACCGCTGTCGACTTGGAACGCTCATGAGTTTTAGCACGTTTATATGAGTGGGATCGTTGATGAGTTGTGTCGTTGATGAGATTTTTTCGGGGGCATATTGTGATTTGTTTGATGTTTTCTGAAAAACATTTTCGAGATGTTTTGCTAGCGGACCTATAATAAGACCACTAGATTTTGTTTACGAACAAATCACATTTTTTGACATAGTTGACTAGTGACTACTAGTTTTGCGATTCGGAGCAATTTTTCGTGTTATTATGTAATTACTTTTCCATAATTATTTTCACATTATTCGATGTATAAAAAAAACTAGTCATAGCATGGGTCTGAAAATTCCCAATTTGATTGAAATATCCATACTGAGTATATTGGTGGAAAAAAATCTTACATCGACGGTAATAATTTCGAATTAGAGGGTGATGAAAAAAATAGTGGTTTTTGAATATTTTTTCGTGGTTGTCAATTTTTTCAATCGATGAATCACTCTGTATATCATGGAACTCATTGGGATACATCCTTCAAAAATATTTTGAATGTCTGGAATCAACCCGATAATACGAGGTGGCCCAATGAACTTTAGGATAGACCAATTATGCAATCAACAGCATTAATGAAACACCATGTATAATTATTATATTTTACGAATTCAATTGATGTAAGAAGAGCATACTTGGCTATAAATCTCATTTTGTAATTGTTATCAATTTGTAGCATTGATATTCAGATATTCAAAAAAACACATTATTTGAAATGAGAATCACCCTGTAATAAAAATCAGTTTTG
>OU896719.1:3693081-3716081 GCA_918026855.4 Phaedon cochleariae | reverse complement strand
TTTTCGTTTAGGGTTATATCATTATGTAACTCTCTGCTGAACGGTTTGGTTTTGATGCTGATGCCAAAAATCTTGAAGGCCAGGTAATAATTCTGATCAGTTTTTTTGAATACTAGTACTTCTGGAAGTAGTGCGTCTAAGTTGACTACTTTTTTGACGAGGAGGTTGAAGGTGAAACTCGATTGACCAGTTCCTGCTTCTCCAATCTGGATGTGTCCATCCTCGAAATACTTTATAGGAAATTCAGAGCTAGTAGTTTCTTCAATTGTATCTACCTCTTCTGAAATATAAGGAATACCTTCATTTGATTTAGTAGCTCCAAGTTCGTTCAACGAGTGATCCTGCAGTGTAAGTGAGATATAAAGCTCTGGATGTCTCCTCTTCTTGTCGCTCTGACATCCTATCAACTTGTGCCATTGTGATTTAACTTCCTGGTTGATATTCTTCTGAGATATTATATGTGCGCTCCTGAGACTCAGCAGGGTGAAACCTACTCTTTCTCTCCTGTTATGTAAATCGATTGTGATGCATTCCACTCTGAGTGGAATGTTTGCACTTCTGATTTTGCGCAGTTCTTTCTTTTCTATTTCCCATACCAGTTCCGTGTTGAACGGTGGACAGTCTTCTGCAGGTATTCTGTCAGATTCTGCAAGATTGAGTACTCAGTGATGTTGCAAGTTGCAAGTTTGCAAAACTTACCCAGTATTCTGTTATTGAAGGATCCAGTGATATGTACACTGTTCTTCAGGAAATCCATTCCTCTTCCGCATTCCACAGAGAGTACCACATTAACGTATTTGCCGCTTAGCTGATGCATATCCGATTAGATGATGTGGAAAATGGAATCCGATTCCAAGAAAGAAATTAGGTTGAATGAATGATTTTGTCAAAGTGACTTATGGAAATAATGAGAAAGACTCGTGTCAGTAAATGACAAATTGGAATGGTTGGAGATTTTCATTGGGATAAGGAGATCAGAGTGTACACAGAGTGATCTCAAAAACGTTGAAATATGTAAGATTATTGGAAGATTTCTGATAGTAGGAGAGTCGGCTACAGATTTCTTTCATTACCCAAATAACATTAACAGTTTTATTGTTAGCTACAGGAGGTTGTTACAGCCTATTTCAAAAGGCTTTTTCAAAACTATTATACTCATTAAAACAATTAAACAACCTTCTCAAAACATAAAGGGCCCACCTTTATAAATGCTGTTACAGCTTCTCTTAAAGTTTTAAAACTAATAGGAATTTATTATAGTATCCTCAAAGCAATAATAAAACCTATCTAAACTACTTCCTTTAAAGCCTTTCAGCACGAGTTCAAACCTGTATGTTTTAAAACGACAGTTCTTATGCCAACATCAAAACTTATTGGCTAGAATGAAAACCTTATCAGTCGCAGTAAGCATTTGTTAAGATAATATAGTCCGTAACGCGTTTCATGATAGTCTTTTTTCAGAACTTATTATAATACAAACATGTCAAAATGGAGAGAGAACAATAGATAGTTATGAAAGAGATTAAAGATGGCGGTATGATATGATAATTCCCTACTGTATGAAATAGTCCTTTTTGTGGATATTGAGGCTGTAAAATGGAGACGATGACGACTTTTTTGACGAAAACATACCAGATATGCTTCAAAAAAAGCAGCGCCCTAGAAATAATGTGTTTTCACCAGTTAGAATTGGATGTGAATTTTATTAACTTTTCAAAAAAGTTGACAAAACTGTGTGAATGTTTGCTGAATAGGGGTGAGTCGTTTGAAAAATGTGGAAAAACAACATTTCCGACGGCAGTATCAATGCATCTTTTTTATTTTTCGCTTAAAATTTTCATTTCTATCAATGGTCGACATCTGTTTGTAGTAAATATGGCGCAAAATATACTTAAAAACCCAATTTTCTTTCTCTAATGCTTGATTAAAACCTTTAGGTAATGATAAGGCATTTTATGAGACGATTTCCTCCTGTTGATGTACTTATTCCATATTCGAATCCATTCTTATGACTATTTGCTCCTGGGTATGACAACGAAGCTCCGAAAATGATAAGATTGATTTGAGAAGGAAATGAGATAATGCCTTCATAAAACTATGAAGCTTTAAGAATATCCTGGCTAGTGCTCATTGGCAGTGTTGCAAAGTGTAGAAGAACGTCATCAACATGATTAACATAACCCTACTTTTTTTGTTTACAGTGTTCACTTTGTGAATTTTGTGATTGGTTTGAAGTAGGAAACATAGACAAACTACACTCAGTGCAATTCGCCTGATATTGTGTTGATTGCTCCATTCTCTCAAATTCATGCTCTACTCGCCATCTGACATAATTTGTGCAAAACTGTTGTCAACTTCCTCGCTTCCTAGTTCCCATTCAGAAGCACGATGATCAGAGGTATTTTCCATTACGTTCTGACTCGTTGATGGTACTTCATGAACAGCAGGTCCTAATGAATTCTTGCTATTTGGTGGATTCAGGTGGTATGAATTGAATGACGCAGTGTTTGGAATTGCTTGGGCTTGAGAATTCTGATTTACTGTTGCTCTCACGACTTGATTTTTGATTCTCAAGTAATTCTCTTCATTTTTTCGATTGAAGTGGCCATTCATTCTCTTAATTTCACACTATTCATTTTCTTGTGAGTCCATTTCAACGTGAGTCGTTTGTAGACAACAAAAATTAGAACAATAATATTATGGGATTCGGGTTTAACACGGTTCTAAATAAAACTCCATAAATCCTATAGATTTTATGATTGACTACGATGAATTCATTGTGGCTCATAGGTTTCAATAATTACTACACACTACTCACATAGCTAGAATAATGCCATTAGGTTTCATTATTGCCTCAGTCAAATCCTAATTGGCCTACCGTGAATTTGGTTTTATGATTGCTTTAAGACGTATTTTCATAGGATTAGTTCAGAACCTCTTGGTCAAATTCTAGACACTAATGAAACTTAAGAGTTTCAAGAGGGTTGTTAAGAGTAAATAGTTTCGATGAAGAATTTCAATGACTCTCACAGAGCTCTCTTAAAACCGAAGTGAGCTGAATGCCAAATTGTTTTATGCGATAGTTCTATCATAGTATCTCAAAGCCTTTTAATAGGATTATATGGACATGAAGGCCAATATGCTTTTTCCAGGGCAATCATAAAACGGTAGAACAAATGAGACCTATCATTTGCGCTCACATAACCTCTTCAAAGTCTCATCGAAGCTATTAGGCATTTGAAATGTTACTTGGGTATCTAATAACAAAATGATAATGTCTTGTGGTAATTTGTACTCGATTGTGCGATTTGATAACGAGAAGAGAATTATGCCATCCGATGACGAATCGGATGGCACAGCGATTTGATTGTTTCTATTATTCCGAACATACTTTCGTCATGTGATAACGAGTTGAGACAAGGAGGAAATGGAAGATCCAAACGTGCCGCAATTCAAACTGATCTAAGTTATTGGCAGAGCGTCAATATTTTCGTGAATATTCCGCCTTCGTCAAAAGATGATATCCGATGGACCAGTGCTCACACCAAAAATATTCTCATCTTTAGAGAGCGGCGACATATTCTCGGAAGTATTGACGCTCTGCCACTAACTTGGATCAGTTTGAATCGCAGCACGTTTGGATATTCGCAAAGGCGACATCATCTCTTTTTATTTGCTTCTCTGCTCTAAATTCGTAATAACATGCCGGAAGTTTTTCCGTGATAGTCATACTACGGGGTGGCACAGGCAATTTGTTGAAATCGAGCATCCAATCGGTATCGGAGGGCATGAATCTTAACTCGTTATCAAATCGTGGAATCTTGCGCAAATTTCCGCACAGGAAAGGGCAATTTTTCAATCATTTTGCTGAGGATAGTGATTGGCACAGGTGCCGTCCGATGAAATACAATGATTCTACTTGCCTTTCGGACATATTACTCACTCAACTGAAAACAATTCATCAGAACTCAAGTGCAGTAAATGCAGGATGTTTCAAAATTCAGTATCAAGATTTCTGGGGCTCATTTTACAGGAAAATAAGACTTCCTATCTTTCGTGTTCGGAAACGATTCAGGGAAAAATCAGTAGATTGTAGCTCGAGGTTGCAGTTTTCAATAGGAATTACACCGGCCATCTTTTTGCAGGCATCTTTGTTATTTTTCTGAACTAATCAAATATATGTCACACTACACTGTTTTACCACTAACCGAACCGATTTTTTAAACCCCTCGACACGTGTTTCGCCAACTATGTTAGCATCTTCAGGAGAAGATTGAAACTCAATATCCTATTCTAGTGTGCTGCTTATATACAAGGTATATGTTAACCCTATTGTGAAGAATACTAAAGCGTCAAGTGAATGTTTTACATGGTTGAGTTCACATGTTAATCTCAATTTTCATATCACAAAACAATATAGAAGACTATATGAAATAGGTCCATTATCCTCATTCATTACTCTATCACTATTCTTAAATATCTCTAAGCTTCCATATGCATCTAATTTTCTGATATAATCAACTTGCTCAACTAATTTGAGGTTAGTTTAATGTATGTTATGATTGTGATTGAACATATGTTCGGCTACACACGATCCATCTGACCTGCTATATTTTAAATGTGCTATGTGTTCTTTGAACCTTGTTTAAATGGGTCTCCTGGTTTGGCCTACATATGTTTTATCACGAACATTACAACGTATTTCTTATATTTCCGACTTTTGAAGTGTGTTCGATGCTCTTGGTGATGAGTGTGGACTGTATTTCGATCGTTGAATAAAAACTGATATTGTTTTAGATGTATGACAAACTGACATTTATCATACAGGGCGTGGAAAGAAATTCTGAATTTCAGACGATATTCATTTTATGCTCAAATTCCTATCGTGTATGTTCAATTGATATAATTCAATGTTCGTCGTGGCATATAGCCAGGAAAGTAGTTGTTTTCTGTTGAATATGCCGAGAAAGAATTAATAATTTCATCACATAGAGAATGCGAATTCTCAATGTATTTATTCAAATGTATCCATTTTTTCATGTTTATAATATATCTGAGAATATTCCTTTTCAAAAACTGATATGATATGAAGAATAAAAGGGAAATTGCAACCGATTGCAATTTCTCTCCCAACTTTATTGATTCAATCTTATGTTTCAACAACACGTCGTCATGATAACAACAAATGAAATCCTATCCTATATAGGGTAATACCACTAGCAACTACCATTATACAGGATCATACAGGTAAAGTACTGGACATACATGGTGTCTTAACTACTTGACCTAGATATAACATAAAGGGTGATGTACAAAGTACCAAACATGCCGCCCCCTTGAAAGATTATAACTTTCAAAATACTAAATAAATAATTACATTACAAATATAACAGGCAATGAATTATGTGGTACATTCTTCTAAGGGCAATACACATATCTTGTTGACTGGACGTTTCAAGGTACCCTCTTGTGTCTTCAGTGTCACAACCCGAACAACATCGTCCATGCCGGGATGAATTTCAATAATGCGCGCCAATTTCCATAACAATGGCTGCACGAAGTCTTCCTTTATCAAAACTAACTGACCAGTCTGCACCTGCTCAGATAAACGTCTCCACTTTGTTCTCTGCTGCAGATGGCAGAGGTATTCTGACGACCAACGTTTCCAGAAGTGCTGGGTAAGCTGTTGAAGCTTCTGATAGTGATTAAGTCGATTTTCTGGTATAATGCATACATCCTCTTGTGGAACAGAAGTCAACATTTCCCCAATCAAGAAATGGCTCGGACACAGAGCAGCTAAATCATTCGGATCACTAGTAAGCGGTGCCAATGGTCTCGAATTGAGCATTGCCTCCACCTGAGTCAGTACAGTATACAATTCTTCATAAGTTAGAGGTACTCTAGATAATATTCTTTTCATATGAAATTTGGCAGATTTTATTGCTGCCTCCCATATTCCACCAAAATTTGGTGCCCGAGGAGGAATGAATTTCCACTCGATTGAATTGTTAAATAAATAATTCTTGAAGGAAATATCATTTTCAAGATTTTTAAAAATGCCTTTCAACTCGTTTGCTGCACCTATATAATTGGTTGTCACTGAATATTTTCCTACATATACCACGTCTGGAAACAAATCTTTTGAGAGCGTTTAAAAATGCAGCCGTAGTATACTCTGTAACTAATTCAATATGAACAGCTTTTGTAGCAAAACAAATAAAAATACACACATAACATTTTATCAGTTTACGATTTCTGGTTTTTCCATCTTTTAGCAAAAATGGCCCAGTATAATCCGTTCCGACTATAAGAAACGGCCTCGAAGGCTTGACCCTATTTTCTGGAAGATCACCCATCAAATTTTGACTACTTAATGGTCGTGCCTTGAAACAAATTATACATTTGCGTAAAATTTTCCGAATCGTATTACGACCGTTTAACGGCCAATACCTTTGTCTAACAGCCACTAAAGTTGTCTGATTTCCAGCATGTAAATGTCTGATATGTTCATATTCTATAACCAATTTTGTGAACAAGTGATTACTCGGTAGAACTATTGGATGTTTATGGTACATGTTAAGATTAGATTTTATCAATCTTCCCCCTACTCTGAGTATTCCGTGATTATCCACGAATGGATTAAGACATAATAATTTGCTTTGATGAGGAATCTGATTCCCGTTTTTTAAAAAATCAATTTCTTGATGAAATTCCCCTTGTACTATTTTCAAAAGAGCCCATGGTTCTACAGGTGTCTACTGAATGGTTAGAGTTGAAACAATTCTTACATAATTTTAATTTATCGATTTCAACTATTCGAGATGAAACAGATAATCTTAAGAAATTTTCACAATAATAAATGTTATGTTGACCTTTACAGAATAAGCATTTTGGCACTGATGAAGCATTTGACTGTGTTTTTTGATATCTATGATATGGCTTGTAGTCATGATTGATTTGACTTGCACTTTTAAAATTTGAATTGGCAGGAATTAGCATTTCTAAAGTGTTGCACCTTTTTGTAAGAAATTCTTTGAATTCGGAATATTTCGGCAACTGGGTACCTATGAGAGATAATTCCCATTCTCTTTTTGTAGCATTGTCTAACTTTTTTGAAATGATGTGAATTAGCATTGCATCCCAACTCTCGATGGGTTGCTTTAATGACGATAACGCATTCAAGTGTTGGTTGAGAGAATCTAATAAATGTCTTAATGCCACGTGTGATTCCTTATGAATGCATTCCAAATCTAAAATAGCAGATAAATGGTTATCCTAGTGTTTTCGAATCGTTCCCTCAAAATCTCGCGTGCTTTTTCATAATTTTCGTTTGTTGCTTCCAACTGATCCAATATTTTACCAGCATCACCTCTCAAACATGATTGCAAATAATGTAACTTTTGAACATCTGATAAGTTATTGTCTTGATGAATAATGGATTCGAATTTGTTTTTAAAACTTGTCCATTTCTTATAGTCGCCGTCAAACAATGGAAGTGTGATATTTGGTAATTTAGTGTTATTAGTGGAGGAAGTGGAAATGCTTGAATTTAGATTGACTGTTTTTGATTTGTTTTCAGCTATCAGCCGTTTGGATATACCTAGGCATTTAAAAAATGATGTTTCAGAAATTGAAAACTCTTCATCAGAAACTTTCGTATCGTCTATTAACTGAATACTTGTATGCAAAAACGCTAAGTCATTTAAAGAGTTTTCAATTTTCTCAACACGAATTTCTAATTCAAAGATGTTATTCTGCTCTTCAAATGTAAAATTTTCGACAAAATTCGCAAATCTTGTTAATTGGCCTTTAATCGCCTTGTATTTTATGATTAAGTCATCCAAGTCTGTCATTGTGACAAATTATTTGAATTATATTGTGAATTGAATATATTATGTTATGTTTTGTTTGGAATATGGAAGGTAGCTCGAATAGGACGTAATACGACTATTATTGATGAATTGCAATATTGAATAATGGTAGTATGTCAAAACTGTAAATTGTACTGACCCAGGAAAGAGAACAATACTGAATTCTACCTTCTTACGATGTGAGATGATGATTTGATTTTGTTCTTCAAACTGCTTGCGGTCGTCTGCTGTGTCTGATTGCTTGGCCCAGCTGCTAGCATAAACCGTTGATCGTCTGGAGAACTCGAAGTTGCTTTCGATGATTGAAGTCGATGATTGAAATTGTTGATTCTTGATCCTGCTCGATAAGACCAATATGTTCGATGCTCTTGGTGATGAGTGTGGACTGTATTTCGATCGTTGAATAAAAACTGATATGATATTGTCAAGATGTACAAATGTCTATGAAATAACTTTCGTTCATTTCTAGATCTTTATTCATAAATTAACTTTTCCAAATTAAAACATCTTGTACAGTGTTTAGATCAGGTCAAAGCGGAGTTCATAGACTCTAGTTCCGGTAAAATTTGCATGAAACCGCTTAGCTTGCGACGCGGGCTAAGCCCGGTATCGAGCATTGCCATTGCGGAAAATTGCAATGTTAGCATCGATTCCAAATATAAATAGATTCCGAATCGATAGGCCATTCATTACTGATCATTACTGATTTTTCATTATTATTGATTCATTATTACTGATTATTCATTAGTGATTACTGATTACTGATTACTAATTCATTACTATTATAATGCATTTCGATAACACTTTACTTGATTCCGTAATTGAGTTACTTATTCACGAGTTGCTGCCAAAATGTGTACCGTCTTCCCGAGTTCGATCCTGCTGGTCAACCCCATGTTAGATGTCATAATGTAAGTACTGTTTTCCATGTTCTATCTGATTTGTTTTATCTGTGTTGTGTTCCGTTTGGTAATTACTATGGTTTGTCTCTGCTACTTTGCCATGTGGCAAGCATTTATTCACGTCTTTCCCATTAAATCAATAAATGTTAATTTTATACGAAAACTATCTTGACTCTTCATTTGGGGATGAATATGGTTGGGTGGTAAAATTATCAAAATCCTCTCATCAAGCCAAGCGAGTAGCCAAGTTGCGATCCATAGGAGGGCAACATCTGAGTTGCGACATGTGGTGGACACGCCGTTGGCCAAATAATCTACCAAAACCATTTGAGTTGCGACACGTGGTGGAGGCGCCTTGCTCCTTCCTATACAGATTAACTCTCCATAGTTAATCTATCAAGTTCGTTCTGATTTGTGATCAATTTTCGTTATTTCAGTCAATTTTGTGTTTTATAAAGCTATTACACCCATCCAACCACGATTCATTTCAAAATATGAAGTTTTCGTAAATTCAATTATCTATTTCAATCATTACTTTTTCAATACTTGCTTTCAATTCACTTTCAACTCAACTTTTTTCCTATTTTCAGACCATAGATTCTCTTGAATTTTCTGAATAACTAATTTTCTTTTTTTTATCTATTGATGCGTAACTTGAAAGGCAAAATAATAATGATATCATTCATACAAACATGCACCATTGTTTCTGAAAATTCTGGGAAATTTTGTGATTTAGAAAAATATTCTCTGGTGTTAATTTGTGTAGTTAATTTCATTTTACGGAGTGTTTTTCTACGAAGTTTCTGGGAAACATGAAATATTTTGATTTTGGTTTTAGATAAGTAAGTTATATAAAGCAATTTTTCCTATTAAGTGGGGTATTTGAGAAACTCATTCGATTTTCATGCAGAGATACAGAGCGTTTAGTTTCAGCTATCCATTTATTAGTATAGGTGATATATCATATATGATTTTTTCAAATATCATATCATATTACGTTAAGAATTTTTTTCAACCAAAATGGAGCACAGCCCAATTTTTTTCTCTCGTTTTTATTGGTATATATATATATTAAGTTGTTTGCGCACTATCAACCCTTATTAACAAAGCATCCAAGTGTACCTAATTATTCAGAGATTTTACCTTTGTCAAAGAAACAGGGCGTCCTTGACAATATTCAGTAATGAAACGGCATAAATTCAACTTTTTATTTTCAATTTTGACATTTTATTTTATCTTTTTTCTCTCATCACGTCACAATTCTTGAGTTATGAATGATTCTGCCCAATACCTGTCTTACTTCAGCTTGGACAGATATCATTGATATTGTCTAATCGTGAAGAATACCTGTATCGTCAGTACCAGCTTCTAAGCGATTACCAATAACATATTTTGAGAATTGTGCACAATTAGAGCCACCCTGAATCAAACCTACTGATTTGTTAATGGTACATACATTCCAATACCTGTCTCGTCAGTATCAGCTTGGGGTTGTGTATCATAAATAAGTCAATGATTACCTAATTGGAGGATAACTGTCCACTTTCAGCTCACTTTGATTTGTAATCATACAGTTGGCACGATACTCAGTCATAGATTTTCTATTCACTTTCCCTAAAATTTCTTTGAATGGCTCGTAATAATTTAAATCGTCGACAATATTTATTGACTAAGGCAAGAAAAATAAAACTAGACTTGGAAGAAACCCAAAAATCACGTTTATTTCAAACTTTTAAAACTAACTATACATTCTACGCCACTGAACAAATGCCAGTACGCCCTGTAAACCCCACAGTTCAATTAACCCGTGAAGAAATAGCACAGCAAAAAATCGAGAAGATTATTTCGTGAATTTTGTAGATAAAAATAGGTACATTTGGAAAAACAGGTTGAGAAATATCTGACAAACGTGTATTTGATTTTCAGAATTCGGATTCAATTCCGAACAATTTTTTGCATACATTCATAATTTTGATAGAGTTTTTTTCGAAATATTAACTAGCAAGTTCTCAGTATTCCTTTAGTATTAGTATACAGGGTGTTTCACAGGTAAAGGGAAATATTTCAATGGTAGATAGGGGTCACCAAGGTGGTTCTGAAAATACCATATTTGATAGGTCTTAGAGTTATCATAACGGAGATACAGGGCGATTTATCGATTCCGAATAATTATTCATTCGTCTATAAGTATTGAACTACCCAGTATATTTTTCTAAAATTTGGCATGGAGCTCAAACTCGGGACGTTGAATTCATTCACCTATCGGGCGAAGAGAAAATCCAGGTTCGGCTTCAGGAAAAATTCATATTTCTTCGAAATATTAAAATAACACACTGTATGTAATAATTGACAGGGTTCATCTAGGGAATCGTGAAGAGGAGGAAAAACTGAACTGGATTTGATGCTTTTTGTTTTCCCCGCCACCAATTCTCATCGTAACAATCATAAACAGAATGCTGAAAGTATGTCAATTTGAAGAGTATTGAAATTATGAAACCAGTGTCAATTATGATTATTCGATCTATTTTAGTCAAAATATCGCTCGAAAGAACCTACTAAGTCGCACAGTTTTTATAACGGAGATACAGGGTGAATTATCGGTTTTGAATAATTATTCACTCGTCCATAAGTTTTCTCAAATATGGTATGTAGCTTACTTGGGACGATGGATTCATTAACCTATCAGGCGGAATTATAATTCGATAATTCACCCTGTATCTCTGTTATAAAGACTATGAGACTTTTCCTGAAGCTGAACCTGTATTTCCATTCTGCCCGTTAGGTCAATGAATCCATCGTCCCAAGAAGTGAGCTCAATACCAAATTTGAGAAAATATTACTGCGATGGGTAGTTTAATACTTATGGACGAATGATAATTCACCCTGTATCTCTGTTATAAAGACTGTGAGACTAAGTAAGTTCTTTCGAACGATCATTTAACAAGAATATATCAAATAATCATAATTGCAAGTGGTTTCATAATTTTAATACTCTTGAAATTGACATACTTTTAGCTTTCTGTTTATGATTGTTACGATGAGAATTGGTGGCGGGAAAACAAAAAGCATCATATCCAGTTCAGTTTTTCCTCCTCTTCACGATTCCTTCGATGAACTTTGTCAATTATCACATACAGTGTGTTATTTTAATATTTCGAATAATTGTGAATTTTTCCTGAAGCCGAACCTGGATTTACACTTCTCCCGATAGGTGAATGCATTCAACGTCCCAAGTTTAAGCTCCATACCAAATTTTAGAAAAATATACTGGGTAGTTCAATACTTATAGACGAATGAATAATTATTCGAAATCGATAAATCGCCCTGTATCTCCGCTATGAAAACTCTAAGACCTATCGAATAAGGTATTTTCAGAACCACCTTGGTGACCCCTATCTTCCATTGAAATATTTCCCTTTACCTGTGAAACACCCTGTATTTTCAGAATTCAAGATAAGATTTTTTTGTTTGGGCAATGAATTAGTGTCTTTAAGAATCATTTTTCCAGCTCGTAGGGAAAAGGGTCGTAGTATTAAATATTTGCTAACATATTTTACTAGTTGATATTATGTCAAGATAACATTTTAGTAAATGCTTTATTCAAAAAATCATTTTTTTTCTCTCGTTTAGGACACAACACATATGTAACATTAGGTTTTAATAACGATCTATAATCGTACATTTGAAAATCATTTCAGGTGTTTTTCCAATACTTTTTTGCTTCAATAATGCTATTTACTGAATTTCCTACAAAAAGTGCTTTCAATTCTAATTATTAAACTATATACTTCATCTTGAATCATACCTACTTTTTAATACAAATACTTATTGAATATTTTGATGGTAAAACATATAGGTATATTCAGCTTGATACCTACTCGACTTTTAATTTGAGTCAACAACATTTTCAGATATCTTCAGTTAGGTAAACGTAGATATTTTTTATTCAGCTATCAAGAACAAGATCGAAGTCAATATTGATTGAAACATTATAGGTTTTTTTTTTCTATGATTCAACGAATAAGTGCAAGTCCGTAGCGTAATGCCCTTAGTAGGCATACCTCTACTTGCGAAATTCAACTTTGCTGACAACAGTTTTGGTTTCTATGAGTTCATAGACCTTGCTTACTTTTAACTGAATAGAAAAATAACAGGCGCTCATTTCCTCGCTCATTTCTATGATGTGTGTAGTATTTACAGATACTAGATCTAGGATTTAATAATGACATCTCGATGAGCATATAGGTAGTTTATTTGAACATTTATATTCATGCATACTTTCCTAGAGATTTCAATGATTTTTTCAGACTGCTATATAATGGTTAGCCACCAGTCACTAAGACTATATAAGAATAATTTTGAAGAGTTCGTAATTTCAATAAGTTGGCATGTACTCAAATATTGAATAATCATATTGGTCGAGTTGGTTTCAGGTGAAATTACTCGAATTTAGCTATAACTTTCTTTTCTTGAGAATTACTAATTATCAACAAAGTGTTGATGAATACACAGGTTATTCAGTTGAGAAATTTGTGAATGAAACATTGATATAAACTTGAGATTGAAATATCTCCCGGCATTTTTTGAATGGTTTTTTAGTTTTTCTAAGTGTCTAATGCATTTTCAAGTATATTTGTTGCATTTCTGCTCTTGTGTATATCTGATACATATATTTTTTGAAACATTTCGTACTACCAGAATATAACAGATGATATGCTCTCATTTTTATCGGGTTATTTGAGCTAGCTAGTTCTATAATCACGTGTGCTTGGCTACTAGACAAATAATTCAATAAATATTCGAAATTCCGTGAAGTTGAATATTGTTGACAGAATGAATAATGAGAATTGAAGAATTGTATTGATTTTATATTGAGATTTTCCCCATAGACGAGTAATTACACAGGCAGACGTGGCAGATGACCCCAAGTATAGGTTGAACGTCCACCCGTGTAGGTTTGTCTATTAATGAGTTGATAATGATGAATAATGAGTATAATTGGTTGATTATACTTTTGAAGAAGCGCGGTATATCAGAGATTGGTCGTGGAAGAATATCCTGATAACTGGATCGAACGACTGCCTCTGATTTGCGTTTTATTATGATGATATGTTTATGAGATGAATATGATATATATGTTTATGAGATGAATATGATTGATATTGAAGCATTGCGGTTTTTGTAGGAATGATCTGATGAAATCAGGTCCTATGATATATTTGGGAAAAGTTGATATATGAGGAATACAGACAGATGAAAAAGTAATGAGCATGTTGTTTTTTATTGAAGAGTGATAAGTAGAGATTTTTTTTTCTGGTGTACGTATTTTGGTAGTATTGTTGATATGAAGTTTTTTTCATGATTCTATAACGAACAAAACATTTTCAAGAGCAGAAAGTTTTATAAAAGTTATTTATACATATATGTCAAATGAAAAATAAAAACCGAAGTTGATGATTCAGTGTGAATGATGAAATGTTTTGTGCATGTGATGAATGGTATAGGTAGTTTGAGAAAAAATAGAGGATTCGAAAAGTAGAATATTAAAAATAATAATTATACTAAGTTCCGCGCTGAAAGGCCTATTTTTCGAATCGCCTATGGATGATAGAATATCGGAATGAATGAGGTATGAAATGTCAAGAGAATGATAACATGAAGAATGAATGAATCGGAATCTTCAAAAAACTGAATGAAATTAAAATGTGCAAGTTATTTTGTGAAAGAAAACAAGATTTAGGAAATTTCAATTTGTATAATGAAGAACCGCATTATAATAATGACTTTCGTGTTAACTAACATCTGAATAACCTGTAAAATAATAAAATAAACCATGAACGAAATTCACAGAAGGAGTATTTTTCGCGAGGCACTAGCTAGAATTTGCTCACAATTCGGCATGCCAAAACCGAATTGCTTCTATATGGATTTTTTTTCCATATAAGGCATTTCTGTTGGTGTATTTCAGTTCGGAATGCTAAAACCAACTGAACTCGGATTAACACAATTTCTGTATTGAATTTAATTCTTCAAAATTAACATATTTTTTTCCTTTTACATATTAAGTATACTTATCTGTTGTAGAAAAAATAAATAAGAGTACCAATTATTTCAAAATAAAACTAAGGGATTTTTATTGTTTGATAATACTAATAATATTTTCCAAGAGGTGCCTAACTATATAGCCAAATCAGAATCGAGTAGTCAACTTATATGAAAATAACGTAACTAGTAGGAGGTGTATGTACATTTAGAATCAATAAATTCATAAATAACAATGAAAATTACTTTCAATCATTGACAAAGCATGTCATGCACTTTGCATGAGTATAGGAATTTTGATTCGAGAGCGACGCAATTTTGAGAAATAAAAAATTAACTAGTTACAGTATAATTAAAAAATATACCTACTGTATATAGCTAAATAGTATATTGCACTCAGCAATACCAAGTCCTATTGAATGACAACTAGTAGTCATAATTAAATTTGGAGATAAAACATATACAAGTGTAAAAAATAATGGAGAATTTTGTCTCTCCCCAAATATTGAACATATTGCGAATATGGACATGACACACCCACACTACCACCTAACTATTCCTGTATGCGTACCTATACTTTTTGTCAAAATAGTTTGTTTTATGTATATGTATTGTTATGTCCAAGACAAGATCTCAATTTTTTATGTAAGTGATTAAATATGTATATGTACTTGGAAATAGAATCTCGGGAAAAATACTGAATATGCGAATTACTAGAACATAACAGAAAGTTGTATCTGATGAAGTAAGATTTATTATGGAGAATTACGTTGAAATATGATACGCTTATGACAGATGATAATGCAAGATAAGAGGGACGCCTCGAAGATGAATAACAACAATAGTTGCAAATCAGCTGTCAAGCCATGGCGTATGAATAAGTGTAAAGATGTTATTTTGTTATTGTCACGTAGTAAATGTGATGCGTGAAGAGAGAGAGATATAATGACGTGAAGGCAAAGTGAGACGATAGATGTATGAAATAATATGTTTTTCTCGCGATATGAAGAGAAATAGGGACAAAGTAAATTGTCAGATTAGAGTAAATAATGGCAGATACAAGGTTAATGATATTCAGGATTTACGAGATGAAGTTTCCACAAAATACCTAGATATTCATCATATGTAATTCAATGCTCGTCGTAGGTATTAGCCAGGAGTGTAGTTGTTTTATGATGAATATCATACAGGAAGATTTGTTTTTTTTCGGTGACAAACCATTTATAATATTAGAAAACAAAAAAACTTAGTAACATTGAGATAACATAGGAATGAGAATTCATTGAATAAATGAAACATTGAAATGAAAATCAAGGATACGGGTGTGTCATTCCTATTTCAAATCGAGGAAGAATCAATTTCCTACAATTCAAGGAGAAATTTAAGATAAAACAAACAATTCCATATATCTATAGTAGAAAAGAGATTCTTGGAAAAGTGATAGCAGTATATAGGTACATCTTTTTCATGAACTAACTTAGGTAGTTTTGTTTTTAGAGATCGCTAATCGATAAAGTTATATCACCAATATTCAATTATTTTATAACTAGTTAGGTAGTTTTATATGTATTCTTTTGTATGAACTTACTGCCGATATTTTTTCTCTCTTGTTACATGTGAAACGAAGAACCACACTTGATGGCACCACTCAGATGCAGCCCAAGAAGTCGACCTGAACCACAAACAGTCATAGGTCCATATACCACGTCAAAGGTGTTTTGGTCCATGAGAAGTTCCATCGTTCCTGGAGTCATCTAGTAGATGAAATTCGAATGGTAGAGAGCCCTGGAAAATTGGAAAATGCAGTTATCACGGAATGAATAAGCCGAGTCGATATATCGCAACTAATATAGGATGCATGCCCCAAGCAACTTACTTTGTATCCCGCCTGATGTGCCTCGAAATGGTAGATACGCTGCCCCGTGAAGAGCTGCCCAATTCGCACGACGATATGCTTTTCCGACGCTACGGGAGCCCAAAAAGCAGCCAAAATCCACGAAACCTAGACGAAATTTCCACGAGGTTATGATGAAAAAGTGCACAATAGACAAAACTTACCAGAGCCCCGACTACAGGAAGTCAATACAGTAACCAAAGTAATGTCTATATTCCCAAGCAATTAAGTTCGCACTACCACTCACTATACGAAAATCACGCCGATTATAAGTGTAGATAGTACCGAACTACCGAAATCATTGCGAAAACGAAGCACTAATAGCAATGGACGACAAACTACTTATTCAGCAATTCCCGTTATCTGCATATAAAGAGACAGAGATACTCTCCTAAATCTCTTCTCGATTTTTCTCCAGAGACGATAGAGCGCAGCATCCAAAGAACGCAGCAATTGCAGGCTATAAGCTGAACCGTACACTGCCATAGAAAACGTCTCATCAGAGAGCTAGTGTTCCCTCCCAGGCGAGATTGGACGCCGTCAGACCTTCTCACAGATCTCACGTGCATCAATCCTACCATGTTATGATCTCAATGTTATGGATGTATCAAGTTACAAGTAAAACAGAACATCGCTGACCTACATTACGAACATATGGAAAATGGAACTGCAACCTCAGATGACTGGAAGGACAGAGTTCAGTGTCAACAAACAATTAAAGTGTAGTGCCGGACCAAATGATTTTCAGTGTGGTCATCTTTGAAACTCTAACATACGCGGAGAAAATAGACTTATCTAATGGACAGTTATCAGAAGTTCTTTTCATTTGTACATTTCCTCTTTTAACTAACGATTTTTTTTATGAAATGTTTTTATTTATCATTGATGTAGATATGATTTTTACACAATTTTTTATTTTTTTATTTTTTCATTCGATCACTTAGGCAATTCATTTGATTGACTCATTATTCGATTTGATTATTGTTTTGTATCATGTATATAGGTAGTTATAGACACTTGAAGCTGTGGGGCCAGCTTCGTCAAACAGGGGAGATGTGTCAAGATGTACAAATGTCTATGAAATAACTTTCGTTCATTCCTAGATCTTTATTCATAAATTAACTTTTCCAAATTAAAACATCTTGTACAGTGTTTCAATCAGGTCAAAGCGGAGTTCATAGACTCTAGTTCCGGTAAAATTTGCATGAAACCGCTTAGCTTGCGACGCGGGCTAAGCCCGGTATCGAGCATTACCATTGCGGAAAATTGCAATGTTAGCATCGATTCCAAATATAAATAGATTCCGAATCGATAGGCCATTCATTACTGATCATTACTGATTTTTCATTATTATTGATTCATTATTACTGATTATTCATTAGTGATTACTGATTACTGATTACTAATTCATTACTATTATAATGCATTTCGATAACACTTTACTTGATTCCGTAATTGAGTTACTTATTCACGAGTTGCTGCCAAAATGTGTACCGTCTTCCCGACTTTGATCCTGCTGGTCAACCCCATGTTAGATGTCATAATGTAAGTACTGTTTTCCATGTTCTATCTGATTTGTTTTATCTGTGTTGTGTTCCGTTTGGTAATTACTATGGTTTGTCTCTGCTACTTTGCCATGTGGCAAGCATTTATTCACGTCTTTCCCATTAAATCAATAAATGTTAATTTTATACGAAAACTATCTTGACTCTTCATTTGGGGATGAATATGGTTGGGTGGTAAAATTATCAAAATCCTCTCATCAAGCCAAGCGAGTAGCCAAGTTGCGATCCATAGGAGGGCAACATCTGAGTTGCGACATGTGGTGGACACGCCGTTGGCCAAATAATCTACCAAAACCATTTGAGTTGCGACAATATGAAGAATAAAAGGGAAATTGCAACCGATTGCAATTTCTCTCCCAACTTTATTGATTCAATCTTATGTTTCAACAACACGTCGTCATGATAACAACAAATGAAATCCTATCCTATATAGGGTAATACCACTAGCAACTACCATTATACAGGATCATACAGGTAAAGTACTGGACATACATGGTGTCTTAACTACTTGACCTAGATATAACATAAAGGGTGATGTACAAAGTACCAAACAAAGTGTGTCCACTTCATCTTTTGGTATTGCCTAATAAATTGCCTAATTTTAACCTAGACTGATAAACGCCTTCAAAACCTGATGAGTCTTTGGAAACCTCATCAAGTCCCTTCGTATATCTGTGATTCATTTTAATCCCTTTATATAGTAAAGTGATATAAAAATTAAGATTAACATGTGAAGATAAAGTGTTTCCTGAATATTTCGAAACCCATATTCTCTTTCATAAAACTAGGGCTGGTTCCTAGTATTACTGATTATATTCTGATTCAATTATATTCGCTCTGTCACTCTACTATAGTGATAAAAAAGCGCAGTTGATATTTTCACTATGATAATCAAAAATGAAGAAGCTGTCCATAGTTGAATGCGCGAAGAAACAAACCCGCATTCTACATCAATTCGTATATTTTGTATCTCACTTTTTTCAGCATTCATGGGAGCAGTATGTTTGAGCATATCCTTCATCACTTCCCCTCTGGTTGTTGCCATCTGCAGAAGGAAGTCTGCGAGACTGGCAGCTCTTCTGGGTGGTTTAGTCATCTCATTAGCTTGTCTGTTCACGTCGTTTGCTGTTCAGTTTCACCAGGTAGGTACTTGAATATTTTTTTTCAATTCGACACCTTGACGCTTTGCGTTTTAGTTAACTAACTGATCTCGCGACAGGAATGCATCTCTTCCCTCCTCGGTGTGTAATATACTATTATACAGGGTGATTCACATAACAACCGACATAAGAGCAATATCGCTATTAGCGAATTTTAGTAAATTACTTGAATGGATCGTTAATCACCAAATCAATAATTACTTATCCAACAAGAACATTTTAACGGAATCACAATTTGGCTTCAGACAAAATCTCAACACAACTGATGCGGCTCTCACGTTCCTGGAGAGGTTACATAATGCTTTGGAATCCAAAGAGTTTCCACTTGGAATATTCTGTGACCTCTCCAAGGCGTTTGACTGTGTCGATCATTCAATACTATTAAATAAATTAGAATTCTATGGAATACGAGGGACGGTCAAAAATTGGTTTGAAACTTATTTGCATGATAGAGAAATGTTGGTTAGAATAGAACACAAGGATCATAACAACGTCGAGTATTACCAGTCAGAAAGGGGCCACATAAGAAGTGGTGTCCCCCAGGGTTCTATCCTCGGACCAACATTGTTTCTCATCTACATTAACGACATAGTCTTTAACTTTCCCGAAATCTCTTTCTCTATTTTTGCTGATGACACTAGCATTATCATCAGCGGCCATTCAGTTGATGACCTCACCTCAAAATCACAAAGTGCGATGGACGGTATAGCAGACTGGTTTTCAGCAAATAAGTTATCATTGAATATATCTAAGACTCAACAGATACTGTTTAACCCTTATAGAAATTTCCAAGATGTTGAGGTAACTCTGAACGATGAAGCAATCTCTTCGAACGAATCAACTAAATTTCTAGGGATCACTATTGATATGAAACTAAATTGGATGGAACACATAAAGCAGCTGAATACCAAACTGAACAGAGCAACTTTTGCATTGCGAACCGTCCAAGCGAACACAAACTTTCAAGTCTCGAAAATGGTATATTTCGCATATTTTCACAGCCTGATGCAATACGGAATAGAATTCTGGGGTAATTCTGTAGGTTCCCAAACCACGTTTATAATTCAAAAACGAGCCATCCGTACTTTGTTCAAATTGAACTATCGAGAATCTTGTAGAGAGTGTTTCCTTGAAAATAAGATATTTACTTTGACAAACACATTCATATTCAAACTTGCCATTCTGATCCATAAAAAACGTGATGTTCTTCAACATTCAGATCATCGTCATCAGTACATGACAAGAACCCATATAATAAAATTGCCCAACTACAGGTATGAAAAAACTCGTAATGGATCCCTGTACACGAGAATAAAAATTTATAACCATTTGCCCCCTTACATGAAGGAACTATCAATAAGAAAATTCAAACACTCACTGAAGGATTTATTGCACCACCATGTATGTTATGATTTAAATGAATTTTTCGCAATACCGCTCCCGCAGTCATAAAAAGAATGTCCATCCTCTAGTTTTTAAGTTTTCAAATGTATAGAGCTTAGACTTTTTTTTCATTATCAAATAATTTTGTTAAATGACACTAATCTTTCCTTATGCCAATGGCTAAATGTACACCTGTTCTGTGTATATTGGAAATAAATGTACTTACTTACTTACTTACTTACTTACTTACTTACTTACTAAGGCAGGGGCATGTAGGGGGTCCCAAAATATGAAAATTTAACGCAACTTACCTCTATATCAAGTTGCTTCCCTGAGGAGTTAAATAGGCATAGCACTAACAGAATGTCAACTTGCTCGTTAAAAGAAAACTTCCCGTGCATTTTGAAAACACTCAAACAACAATCACTCAATTGAACAACTCACTTGCCTCATTGTCAAGTGTGACGTTTATCTTCATAGCCAACTTTTGAATTTTCGATGATTTTAAATGATACACTTAGAGCGCGCGTTTTCAGTTATTCGAGTTTTTGATGAAAATGATGAGGTTTTTCGAAAAATTACTGAGGTAAAAAAAGTTTTTTAATTGAATTGCCCACAAAACAAATCAAAGATTTTTCAAATCCATCAAGTGTTAACAAAATTATGTTGAATATTAATGGTGCGCCACATGGTATATACCCCCTTTACAAATTCCAAATGAACTCTAGTCACTGTCGAGTAACGCCCTAGATACATTCACAAAGTGTACCAAATTTGGTTGCTTTAAGTTCAAGAATAACGAAAATATTGATTTTTTTCAAAATTTATAACTTCACTTTCGAAGCCTATATCTCCTTAGGGGAGCAACTTGGTATAGAGGTGAGTTGCGTTAAATTGCCATATTTTGGGACCTCCTACATGCCCCTGCTCCATGTCTGTTCTTATGTGAATCACCCTGTATATGATGATTGTCGCCCTCCTCATCCTCACAAATCTCAATTCCTCACTAACCTCCACAATAGTTTATTCAGTAAGAGATAATTTCTGTCATTTCTTCTTCATTCATGTTGATTTTACCACTTGCCCTGGCTACATTGAGTGTCAATTATTATACAGGGTGTTTCAAAAAAACCTGACCTCCTTGCTAGGGTTGGTAGAACACTGCAAAATAAGTTGGGTTTGCTCAGTGGAAAAATATCGTAACGGCATCCGTTTTCAAGATACAAGGTGTTGAAAAAATGATTTTTTTACACATTTTTCACGATTATGTCGAAACTACTGGCAACATTGTAATAAAATTTTGTATGGGTGTTTCTTGAAATCTGACACATCGCATGAATTTGTTTTTATATCTGACTCTCATAGAGGGCGCTAGTTACACGGTTCATACCGAGTAGTTTAGAACATAACTTTTTTGAGGTTAGATTTTTCAATCCAAATATGATATGAACTTGAACATCATTCAATTTTACACCAAAAAGGTACTCCTGGTGAAACTCGATACAATGTTCCATTTTCGGAATATTTCGATTTGAAAATAATGGAGTAATAGCTGATGCTGGTACAAAAATGAATTTTATTGAGTTCAATTACCTATTTTTCCAGATTCAAAAACAATGAAATCATTCTTGTACTGAAGTTATTGATGGAACAAAGAATCATGAGTAGAAAATTAAGATATTTGACTAGAAACATGAAATATTAAATCAGTTAGAGTGAGTGTTCAAAATGTCCTACGTTTCGACGAATACACGATTCTATATTCTTTTCTTGAGAATGTATTATTCTTTTAAACAGTTGAGAATCAGCTAGTAGATACTTTGAGTGATGTTCAATTATGTCTCACAACTCTTGACGTGAATTTACCTATGCAGCATAAACTTTCTGCTCAAGATACAACAAAACTGTGAAATCCATGTTCTTAGTCAAATCTGTTTCGATGTTATTCTTATGATTGATTGTTAAATCAATAAGTTCAGTATCAGAAATGTATTGTTGTTTTCTGTTTTCAATAAATAGGTGATAATTTTTCATAATACTCACTCTAATACATATCCTTATACCAGCAACAGTTACTACTTCATCATTTTCAAATCGAAATATTCCGAAAACGGAACACAGTATCGAGTTTTACCAAATTTACCTTTTTGGTGTGGAATTGAATTATGTTCAAGTTCACATCA
>OU896719.1:3673808-3692581 GCA_918026855.4 Phaedon cochleariae | reverse complement strand
TGAAAAGATCTATACCAGAAAACTTCAAACCGTCAAAAGTTACCTATAAAAGAATTAAATCGTTATGTAAACTACAAAATCACCACCAAATATAACTGGGATGCATATGGCCCAAGAGCAAACCATCCCCACCACCAGAATCCATCAACAGCATGTCCGAAACCAAATGTGGTGGAATCAGGGATGGAAGTTGACCCCACAAAACCAAAATTGCGCATCTCGAGAATGAGAGAGAAGTCTCACTTTTTGGTTTTCTCAAAGAGCACACTGTCTCCGGACATCCTGCCGACAAGCCCCAGGGATGCAGACGGGAACAGGGACACACCCACCTCAATTGTCCAGCCTTAGGGAGAAGCTGCTATCCCAACAGTAGTATAGCCACTGTCATGCTGAAATTTCAAAAGTGCTACAAACAGTCCTAGAAGAGGCTGAATATCGTGTTTCATCTACTCATAGATAAAAAAAATCGAAGGATAGGAAAGATAAGAGATAGAAGGGAAAACGAAGGAAGAAAAGCGTTAAACCTGATTGGGAATCAAGATGGCTCAGGAGGATTCATTTGCCACCCGTCTCTAGCCAGTAGTTCATCAAAAAGAACACAGCAGACACTATCAAAAGTCGGTCGGGGAATAACGTTTGAGGAAAATGAGAATAGTTTTTCCAAAGTGCTCTCTACACAACCGACGTACCCGTAGACCGAACTGAGAGGTGCAGGGAATATTCGATATTCTATAAAACAGTTTAGTGAAACTACCCTCTTAAAAAAACAAAAGGAGTGGGAGTTATTCAGCAACAGACCAATGAAGCTTGACAGAGTTCAAGTTGTGCCACCGCTCTAGAGACTAAGGAAAAGATAGAAAAGATAAAAGAGATTAGTACAAGGTATTGTCGCAACTCAGATGGGTTTGGTAGATTATTTGGCAAACGGCGTGTCCACCACATGTCGCAACTCAGATGTTGCCCTCCTATGGATCGCAACTTGGCTACTCGCTTGGCTTGATGAGAGGATTTTGATCATTTCACCACCCAACCATATTCATCCCCAAATGAAGAGTCAAGATAGTTTTTGTATAAAATTAACATTTATTGATTTAATGGGAAAGTCGTGACTAAATGCTTGCCACATGACAAAGTAGCAGAGACAAACCATTGTAAATTACCAAAGGGAACACAACACAAAACAACCATTCAGAACATGGAAAAAACAGTACTTACATGATGGGGTTGACCAGCAGGATCAAAGTCGGGAAGACGGTACACATTTTGGCAGCAACTCGTGAATAAGTAACTCAATTACGGAATCAAGTAATGTGTTATCGAAATGCATTATGATAGTAATGAATTAGTACTCAGTAATCAGTAACCAGTAATAATGAATCAATAATAATGAAAAATCAGTAATGAATTCAGTAATGAATGGCTTATCGATTCGGAATCTATTTATATTCGGAATCGATGCTAACATTGCAATTTTCCGCAATGGCAATGCTCGATACCGGGCGTATAGCTTCGCCCGCATCGCAAGCTAAGCGGTTTCATGCAAATTTTACCGGAACTAGAGTCTATGAACTCCGCTTTGACCTGATCGAAACACTGTACAAGATGTTTTAATTTGGAAAAGTTAATTTATGAATGAAGATCTAGAAATGAACGAAAGTTATTTCATAGACATTTGTACTTCTTGACACATCTCCCCTGTTTGACGAAGCTGGCCCCACAGCTTCAAGTGTCTATAACTACCTATATACATGATACATAACAATAATCAAATCGAATAATGAGTCAATCAAATGAAGTACCTGAGTGATCGAATGACATAAAAAATATAAAATTATGTAAAAATCATACCTACATCAATGATAAATGAAAACATTTCATAAAAAAAAATCGTTAATTAAAAGAGATGTACAAATGAAAAGAACTTGTGATAACTGTCCATTAGATAAGTCTATTTTCTTTGCGTAAGTGAAAGTTTCAAAGAGGACCACACTGAAAATCATTTGGTCCGGCACTACACTTTAATTGTTTGTTGACACTGAACTTTGTCCTTCCAGTCATCTGAGGTTGCAGTTCCATTTTCCATATGTTCGTAATGTAGGTCAGCGATGTTTTGTTTCACTCGTAACTTGATACATCCATAACATTGAGATCATAACATGGTAGGATTGATGCACGTGAGATCTGTGAGAAGGTCTGACGGCGTCCAATCTCGCCTGGGAGAAAACAGTAGCTCTCTGATGAGACGTTTTCTATGGCAGTGTACGGTTCAGCTTATAGACTGCAATTGCTGCGTACTTTGGATGCTGCACTCTATCGTCTCTGGAGAAAGATCGAGAAGAGATTTAGGAGAGTATCTCTGTTTCTTTATATGCAGATAACGGAAATTGCTGAATAAGTAGTTTGTCGTCCATTGCTACTAGTGCTTCGTTTTCGCAATGATTTCGGTAGTTCGGTACTATCTACACTTATAATCGGCGTGATTTTCGTGTAGTGAGAAGTGCGAACTTGATTGCTTGGGAATATAGACATTACTTTGGTTACTGTATTGACTTCCTGTAGTCGGGGCTCTGGTAAGTTTTGTCTATTGTGCACTTGTTCATCATAACCTCGTGGAAATTTCATCTAGGTTTCGTGGATTTTGGCAGCTTTCTGAGCACCACTAGCGTCGGAAAAGCATATCGTCATGCGAATTGGGCAGCTCTTCACGGGGCAGCGTATCTACCATTTCGAGGCACATCAGGCGGGATACAAGGTAAGTTGCTTGGGGCATGCATCCTATAGTTGCGATATATCGACTCGGCTTATTCATTCCGTGATAACTGTATTTTCCAATTTTCTAGGGCTCTCTACCATTCGAATTCCATCTACTAGATGACTCCAGGAACGATGGAACTTCTCATGGACCAAAACACCTTTGACGTGGTATATGGGCCTATGACTGTTTGTGGTTCAGGTCGACTTCTTGGGCTGCATCTGAGTGGTGCCATCAAGTGTGGTTCTTCGTTTCACATGTAACCAGAGAGAAAAAAAATCGGCAGTAAGTTCATACAAAAGAATACATATAAAACTACCTAACTAGTTATAAAATAATTGAATATTATCGACGTACTTTCTCGAGTAATGATCTCTAAAAACTTCCTAAATTAGTTCAAACAAAATTATCTTCTCATGATTTTCCTGCTGCTTATCTTGAGTTCATCAAAAAGATAGGTCTCAGTACAGGAAAATCAAGATATACCTTCTTCTACTACCCTTTTGAAGAATTTCTTTTCCATTCTGTATGAAATTGTTTGTGTTGCCAAACAATTTCTGTTCAAATTATAAAAAAGAAATTATTTCTTGTGTAGGAATAGGAATGACACACCCGTATTAACGATTTTTATTTTAATGTTTCATTCATTCAATTAATTCTCATTCCTGTGTTATCTCAATGTTACCAATTTTTGTTTTCTAATATTATGAATGGTTTGTCACCGAAAAAAAAAACAAATCTTCCTAAATGATATTTATCATAAAACAACTACACTCCTGGCTAATACCTAACGACGAGCATTGAATTACATATGATGAATATCTAGGTATTTTGTGGAAACTTCATCTCGTACATCCTGAATATCATTAACTCTGTATCTACCATTATTTCTTCTAATCTGACAATTTGCTTTGTCCCTATTTCTCTTCATATCGCGAGAAAAACATATTATTTCATACATCTATCGTCTCACTTCGAAACGAATACATCAATTTGCACTTTCGAGTGCCTTCACGTCATTATATATCTCTCTCTCTCTTCACGCATCACATTTACTACGTGACAATAACAAAATAACATCTTTATACTTATTCATACACCATGGCTGACAGCTGATTAGCAACTATTGTTGTTATTCATCTTTGAGGCGTCCCTCTTATCTTGCATTATCATCTGTCATAAGCGTATCATATTTCAACATAATTCTCCATAATGAATCTTACTTCATCAGATACCACTTTCTGTTATGTTCTAGTAATTCGCATATTCAGTATTTTTCCCGAGATTCTATTTCCAAGTACATATACATATTAAATCACTTACATAAAAAATTGAGATCTTGTCTTGGACATAACAATACATATACAAACTATATTGACAAAAAGTATAGGTACGCATACAGGAATAGTTAGGTGGTAGTGTGGGTGTGTCATGTCCATATTCGCAATATGTTCAATATTTGGGGAGAGACAAAATTCTCCATTATTTTTTACACTTGTATATGTTTTATCTCCAAATTTGATTATGATTACTAGTTGTCATTCAATTGGACTTGGTATTACTAAGTGCAATATACTATTTAGCTATATACAGTAGGTATATTTTTTAATTATTCAGTAGTTGATTTTTCATTTCTCAAAATTGCGTCGCTCTTGAATCAAAATTTCCATACTCATGCAAAGTGCAAGACATGCTTTGTCAATGATTGCCAATAATTTTCATTGTAATTCATGAATTTATTGATTCTGAATGTACATACACCTCCTACTAGTTACGTTATTTTCATATAAGTTGACTACTCGATTCTGATTTGGCTATAGTTAGGCACCTCTTGGAAAATATTATTAGTATTATCAAACAATGAAAATCTCTTAGTTTTATTCTGAAATAATTGGTACTCTCATTTATTTTTTCTACAACAGATAAGTATACTGAATATGTGAAAGGAAAAAAAAATATGTTAATTTTGAATATTTAAATTCAATACAGAAATTGTGTTAATCCGAGTTCAGTTGGTTTTAGCATTCCGAACTGAAATACACCACCAGAAATGCCTTATACGGAAAAAAATCCATATAGAAGCAATTCGGTTTTGGCATGCCGAATTGTGAGCAAATTCTAGCTAGTGCCTCGCGAAAAATACTTCTTCTGTGATTTTGTTCATGGCTTATTTCATTATTTTACAGGTTATTCAGATGTTAGTCAACACAAAAGTCATTATTATAATGCGGTTCTTCATTATACAAATTGAAATTTTCTAAATCTTGTTTTCTTTCACAAAATAACTTGCACATTTTTGTTTCATTCGGTTTTTCAAAGACTCCGATTCATTCATTCTTCATGTTATCATTCTTTCGACATTTCATACCTCATTCAATCCGATATTCTATCATCCATAGGCGATTCAAAAAATAGGTCTATCAGCGCTGAACTTAATATAATTATTATTTTCAATATTCTACTTTTCGAATCCTCTATTTTTTCTCAAACTACCTGTACCATTCATCACATGCACAAAACATTTTATCATTAACACTGAATTATCAACTTCGGTTTTTATTTTTCATTTGATATATATATATGTATAAATAACTTTTATAAAACTTTCTGCCCTTGAAAATGTTCTGTTCGTTATAAAATCATGAAAAAAAAACTTCATATCAACAATACTACCAAAATACGTACACCAGAAAAAAAATCTCTACTTATCACTCTTCAATAAAAAACAACATGCTCATTACTTTTTCATCTGTCTGTATTCCTTATATATCAACTTTTCCCAAATATCTCATAGGACCTGATATCATCAGATCATTCCTATACAAAAACCGCAATGCTTCAATATCAATCATGTTCATCTCATAAACATATATATCATATTCATCTCAAAAAATTATATATCATCTCATATCATCATAATAAAACGCAAATCAGAGGCAGTCGTTCAATCCAGTCATCAGGATATTCTTCCACGACCAATCTCTGATAAACCGCGCTTCTCCAAAAGTATAATCAACCAATTATACTCATTATTCATCATTATCAACTCATTAATAGACAAACCTACACGGGTGGACGTTCAACCTATACTTTAGGTCATCTGCCACGTCTGCCTGTGTAATCACTCGTCTAAAATTGTTCTAAAATTGTTCTATGGGGAAACTCTCAATATATAATCAATACAATTCTTCAATTATCATTATTCATTCTATCAACAATATTCAACTTCACGGAATTTCGAATATTTATTGAACTATTTGTCTAGTAGCCAAGAACACGTGATTATAGAACTAGCTAGCACAAATAACCCGATAAAAATGATAGAGCATATCATTTGTTATATTCTGGTAGTACGAAATTTTTCAAAAAATATATGTATCAGATATACACAAGAGCAGAAATGCAACAAATATATTAAAAAATGCTTAGACACTCAAAAAAACTAAAAAACCATTCAAAAAATGCCGGGAGATATTTCAATCTCAAGTTTATATCAATGTTTCATTAAAAAATTTCTCAACTGAATAACCTGTGTATTCATCAACACTTTGTTGATAATTATTAATTCTCAAGAAAAGAAAGTTGATAGCTAAATTCGAGTAATTTCACCTGAAAACAACTCGACCAATATGATTATTCAATATTTGAGTACATGCCACTTATTGAAATTACGAACTCTTCAAAATTATTCTTATATAGTCTTAGTGACTGGTGGCTAACCATTATATACCTAGCAGTCTGAAAAAATCATTGGAATCTCTAGGAAAGTATGCATAAATATAATTGTTCAAAAAAACTACCTATGTTCATCGAGATGTCATCATTAAATCCCAGATCTAGTATCTTTATTGAATACTACACACATCATAGAAATGAGCGCCTGTTATTTTTCTATTCAGTTGAAAGTAAGCAAGGTCTATGAACTCATAGAAAGCAAAACTGTTGTCAGCAAAGTAGAATTTCGCAAGTAAAGGTATGCCTACTAAGGTCATTATGCTACGGACTTGCACTTATTCATTGAATCGTAAAAAAAAAACCCTAAAATGTTTCAATCAATATTGATTCATTGAATCGTTAAAAAAACCCTAAAATGTTTCAATCAATATTGACTTCGATTTTGTTCTTGATAGCTGAATAAAAAATATCTACGTTTATCTAACTGAAGATCTCTAAAAATGTTGTTGAATCAAATTAAGAGTCGAGTAGGTATATCATGCATAATTATCATCCTGTGTATTTATTAAACAAAGCTATATGTTTTACCATCAAAATATTCAATAAGTATTTGTAATAAAAAGTAGGTATGATTCAAAATGAAGTATATAGTTTGATAATTAGAATTGAAAGCACTTTTTGTAGGAAATAAAGTAAATAGCATTATTGAAGCAAAAAAGTATTGAAAAAACACCTGAAATGATTTTCAAATGTACGATTATATTATAGATCGTTATTAAAATCTAATGTTACCTATGTGTTGTGCCCTAAACGAAGAAAGAAAAAATGATTTTTTGAATAAAGCATTCACTAAAATTTTATCTTTACATAATGTAGGAGGGTGAGGTCTTCGGATGAAAATACGACACAAACACTGTAACACCCTATATTTAACTGAACCCGACTAATAGCTTACAAGACAAGTTGTTACTCGAAAGGTACGAACAAGAATGAATCTATAATTCATAGATGGTTATATCATCGACGATAGCTCATCTCCTCTGACTCACTACCTTGTCATGTCTATGACTCGGCATCATCCTGCACGGCCATCCTGGTTTCATTCGTCCTCGAATGTCCATTTTCCCTGTAATGATAAAGGCATTAATTATTATAGCTTTTTTTTTTTTGAAACATTGCCTTCTGAGGGCTGACATATGCCATCTTAGGGCTGATCATAAAATGCCATTACAGGGCCGATATGCCATCAGAAGGCCGAACATAAGCCATCAGAGGGCTGAACATATGCCATCTGAGGGCCGAACATATGCCATCTGAGGGCCGAACATTGCCATCTAAGGGCCAAACATATGCCATCTAAGGGCTAACCTTTGCCGTCTGAGGGCCAACCTTTGCCATCTGAGGGCTAACCTTTGCCATCTAAGGGCCAACCTTTGCCATCTGAGGGCCAACCTTTGCCATCTGAGGGCCAACCTTTGCCATCTGAGGGCCAACCTTTTCACATACCTAATTATTCTGAATCTCGAAACGTTTCATCTGCTCCCCTACTACCACAGCTTCATAGGGGCGACTTGATCTTTCCGTATGACGATCTTCTTTCACTTTGTAATGGTCATTAGGAAGAACTTCTACCACTTTGAATGGACCCCGATACTTTGGAAGAAGCTTCTTGCTTTGATTGTTTGCAGGGAAGCTAGTAACTTTCGTTAATACTACATCACCAACTTCAAAATTTGTCGGAGGTCCCCTCTTTTTATTGAAGGCAGTGTTTTGTTTCGCTCTGTTATCGTCTAACCTTCTTGATGCTTCTGCTCTGATTTTAGTTACGTCGATTGGACAGGCTTCGTCACTGCTGAATTTATCGTTGTCTGTTCTCAATTGGTAGCCGAAGTGTAATTCTGCAGGCGTGCTTTTTGTGATTCGGTGTTTGGTGCTGTTGATGCCTTGTTGAATTTGTACTAATTTCACATCCCAATTGTCGGAAGCTGTACTTGCCCCTGTTGTAGCAAGAGCATCCAGAATTGTTTTGTTCATTCGCTCAGCTTGGCCGTTACTTCTTGGCATCCCAACCGCCGTTGTGAACAGTCTAACTCCTTTGTTCTCAGTGAACTTTCTCAACCGTTTTGATGTGAAAGCTTTTCCCGCATCGGTTATTATTCTCCTTGAGTTTCCCAGGAGAGAAAACAAGTCGTCTAGTTTTTCGACAACGTGTTTCGCTGAAGTGTCAGGAACTGCTTTGAGGTAGACCAATTTTGAAAATCCATCTACTATGACTAAAAGGTACTGATTTCCAACTCTCGTTTCTACAAATGGCCCCAAGTGGTCCATGTGTAAAGTATGGTGTGGTCGAGCGTACTTGGGAAGTGAATGAAGATAGCCTGGCTTCCTTCCACTCAGATCTTTATGGTATAGACAGTGCAGACAAGACTGTATGTATTTTTTGACAAACCTTCTCATTTTAGAAAACCAATAGTGCTGTTTTATTCTCTCTAGAGTTTTTTCCATAGCGAAATGACCGATTTCATCATGGTTGGCTTTGACAATTTGCCACCTGCATTTTTTTGGCACCACCCATCTTCGTCCATGGGTTGTTAGTTTGTACACCTTGTTGCCCCGTAAATCGTAATTTTCAAAAATATTTCTGTTATTCTGAACATCGCCGCTAAGAAGAATCGTTTTTATCTCTTTAATATTTTTATCTTGATCCTGAGCTTCACGTAAATAATCATTTTCGCTAATTACAAGAACTCCATTGGAGGGTGAATCATCCTGGAAATTACGACTAAGGGCATCAACGTGCTGTATTTGAGAGCCGGCTCTATGTTCGATCTTATAAGAGAAATCCTGTAAGAACAGAATCCAGCTAGCGATTCTTGGAATTATGCTTTGTTTATTCTAGGCATTTTTGACCGCATTACAATCGGTGATGATCGTAAATTCGTATCCCGTCAAGTAATATTTGAAACGTTCTAAAGTTTTCACGATGGCTAATAATTCTAGTTCGAATGAATGATAATTTTTCTCTTGGTCGGTGGTTTGTTTACTGAAAAAGGCTACTGGTTTTTCTTTGTTATCAACTTTTTGCATAATAATTCCGGCAAAACCTTCCCTACTGGCATCAGTGTAAACTAATGTGGGTAAACTTGGGTTGAATGTCGTTAGAATTGGCTTGGAAGATATTTTATTTTTCAACTCATTCGCAATTTCGTTATGAACTTTATTCCACTCCCAGGGGCAGTCTTTTTTTAGGAGTTTCGTGAGTGGGGCCGTTTTACGAGCGAAATTTTCTATGAATTTGCGAAAATATCCCACTAGACCTAAAAATTGTCTCAATTGGTGACGGTTTTTTGGAGAAGGAAATTTTTGTAACGCTTCTATTTTCGACTTGCTTGGGGTAATCTGATTGTGAGAAATTTCATATCCTAAATAAGTGACTCTGTCTACTAGAAAGGAAGATTTGGATATCTTTATTGTCAACCCGTAATCTCGCATTATACTGAGGACTCTACCTAAAAGTTCCAATCCCTCGTTAATGGTTTTAGAAGGAATTAATATGTCATCTAAGTAGGGAATGATATTGTCTTGGCGTAAGGGTTGAAGTATTCCGTTCATGAATTTTTGAAAAACTGCTGGGCAGTTGACTAGACCAAAGGGGGCTCTCAAGTATTCATAATGCCCCTCAGGGGTGACAAATGCTGTGAAGGGGGTTGATTTTGGATCCACTGATATTTGGTGATACCCTGATGCCAGATCTATTGTAGTAAAATATTTGTAACCGTTTAAACTATCAATAATTTCTTCGATAACAGGCATGGGAAAGTTTTGCTTTACTGTAACCTTATTCAGAGCACGGTAGTCTACCACCATCCGTTTTTCACCATCTTTTTTCTTCACAAGTAAGGCGGGGCTTGCATACGCCGACACACTTTCCTGTATGATTCTCGCATCAAGTAATTCTTTGGTAATATTTCTCAGGATTGTTTTGTCATTCTCAGAAAACCGGTATGCTCGATGAGTAACCGGTTTGTCGGTTGTTAATTCAATTGACAGTGAAACTGAATGTGCCTTACCCAGTGCATTCAAATTTTGAAACACGCAGCTTTCGAAAGTGGAAAGTATTTGTTTTAAGGAATTCTTCTCAGACGTGGATAAGGTACCATGATTTATGTTTTCCACCCATTCTGGTAGGTTCGTTTTATACTTGAATGATAGCCTTTCATCTATCCTGTAGTAAATTATATTTTCGTTCTCTGTGAAATTTCGACCTATCAAAACTTCTGAATTTAATCTTTCGTCTTCGATGACATAAAATTTATTAACCAGCTTTACCTCGTCTATTTCTGTTGAAGCTTCTGCATATTTTGTGACATTTATACCTATTCCCAAAAACCCGGACAGTGCCACTTCTTCCTCAAGAAATTGTATATTCAGTCCTATAGTCTGTGCAAAAGAATGTGATATTAACGAGCAATCGCTGCCAAAATCTATGAATGCAATGCATTCTACCCCATTGATGAAAGTTTTCTTGTGAAACTTCGATGAAGCGTTTTCATTATTTTTTATTAATTTGACATTCTCGATTTTTCTTGGTTGCCAACCAGTTTCCTGTTTTGACGTATTGGGGTTATTTCTATTGGGTTCTTGTTTTTTGTGACAAACTCTCTCAATATGACCTTTTTTTTCACAGAAATTACAAATTTTTTCTCTAAGCCTACACGTTCTTCTCTCATGTCCGTTTTTACCACATGATTTACAAGTTAAATGAGTTTTATTGTATTTCACCTGAGAGTAATGTGACTGGTTTGTACTTGGACTGTTCATATTGTTCCTGTACTTAGGTTGGTCTTCTTCTGGAGAATAGACTTTATTTTTCAAATAAGTTGCTAGGATATTTGGGTCACTTATATTTGAAGCTTCAACAGCAGATGAAATATTCTTATCGTTGATGGCCCCTATCACGAGTGATACTTTGTCGGCGCTAGAAAAATTCAAATTCAATTTATTTATTTTTGCCAAGTGTTGAAAATGAAAATCGTACAACGGGTCACCTTTTTGTGGTCTGTGATTGGCAATATCCATTAATAGTTCGTAAGTATTTCGAGTACTTTGGAAAGTATCATTCAATAATTTTTTCCATTCCTTCCAAGTAAGCTCTGACCAACCTTTTTCGCTCTGAATGAAGCTATCATACCACGTTTTTGCAGTTCCTTTCAATTTATTCAAAACTTGATACACAATGAAACTATCTGACCATTTATAAGTTCTAGCGTGATGGTGAATAATTTCCAACCAATCTTTAATATCCGCTGTTTTTGGGTCAAATTCGGGAATAATAGATGAAATGAAAGAACCTGAGTTAGACTGTACATGATGAATTTGGGGATGAAATTCTCTTCTCACAGTTTCGTCTCTCCGTTTGGATTTTTTTGATCTCCTTCGGTACTCTCCGCTTGACGTTGATGTTGATCTGGAACGCTCTCTCCGGCTTCTTTTCCTGGATCTTGGCATTATCAACAAGCACACACAACACAGTAACCACTTCTGATGTAGGAGGGTGAGGTCTTCGGATGAAAATACGACACAAACACTGTAACACCCTATATTTAACTGAACCCGACTAATAGCTTACAAGACAAGTTGTTACTCGAAAGGTACGAACAGGAATGAATCTATAATTCATAGATGGTTATATCATCGACGATAGCTCATCTCCTCTGACTCACTACCTTGTCATGTCTATGACTCGGCATCATCCTGCAATAATATCAACTAGTAAAATTTGTTAGCAAATATGTAATACTACGACCCTTCTCCCTACGAACTGGAAAAATTATTCTTAAAGACACACAAAAAATCTTATCTTGAATTCTGAAAATATACTAATATTAAAGGAATACTGAGAACTCGCTAGTTAATATTTCGAAAAAAACTCTATCAAAATTATGAATGTATGCAAAAAATTGTTCGGAATTGAATCCGAATTCTGAAAATCAAAAATCAAAAGTTATAAATAAAAATTATTGAGCCTACACGTTTGTCAGATATTTCCCAACCTGTTTTTCCAAATGTACCTATTTTTATCTACAAAATTCACGAAATATTCTTCTCAATTTTTGCTGTGCTATTTCTTCACAGGTTAGTTGAACTGTGGGGTACTGGCATTTGTTCAGTGGCGTAGAATGTATAGTTTCATTTTTCTTGCCTTAGTCAATAAATATTGTCGACGACTTAGATTATAACGAGCCATTCAAAGAAATTTTTAAGGAAAGTGAACAGAAAATCTATGACTGAGTATCGTGCCAACTGTATGATTACAAATCAGAGTGAGCTGAAAGTAGACAATTATCCTCCAATTAGGTAGTCATTGACCTATTTATGATACACAGCCCCAAGCTGATACTGACGAGACAGGTATTGGAATGTATATACCATTAACAAATCAGTGGGTTTGATTCAGGGTGGCTCTAATTGTACACAATTCTCAAAATATGTTATTGGTAATCGCTCAGAAGCTGGTACTGGCGATACAGGTATTCTTCACGATTATACAATATCAATGATATCTTTCCAAGCTGAAGTAAGACAGGTATTGGGCAGAATCATTCATAACTCAAGAATTGTGACGTGATGAGAGAAAATAGATAAAATAAAATGTCAAAATTGAAAATAAGAAGATGAATTTATGCATGTTAATTATTGTTAATTGTCAAGGACGCCCTGTATCTTTGAAAAGAGTAAAAAATCTGAATATTTAGGTACACTTGGATGCTCTGTTGATAAGGGTTGATAGTGCGCAAACAACTTAAAATATATATACCAATTAAAACGAGAAAAAAAAATTTGGTTGTGCTCTATTTTGGTTGAAAAAAATTCTTAACGTAATATCGCTGCCCCAGAAGAATAATGACGTAACTGCAATTTTTTTCTAAATGAGTTACACCCATCAGCAAGTAGAGAAAAGTCGCCTCTATCTGGAAAAAAATTGTCAGAATTGTAGTAAAATATTTGACCGCTAGATGTAAGTTACGTCGTTATTGAATTCGTGTCATTTGGCGCCATGTTAACGGAAGAAAACCGCCGCAACGGTCAGTTGTGAGAAGTCTTCTGAAGTGAGTGGATGCGCATTATTTTTTTCCGGTGAAAAAACGCCATAAATGCAACTTGCGTATATCAGATGTGATGTTTGATGCATAATTTTGGAGAAATAACGACGTAAGTGTATTTTGTGTCATTGATCTTCCGAAAATTCTTTATGTTAATTGACGTAAGTGTAACTAACATTCCGTGCTACAGTAGAAGAATGACTCAAATGTATTTTGCGTCATGTTTCTGCTTCAATAATAGAGAAATAATGACATAACTATCTCAAGCGTCGTTTTCTCCTCTGAAATAACATCTGGTTCTCACCCTAATTGAACTTTCAGTCTATATAACTTCGGATTATCGAGATTCTGAACGACCTAAGTGTTCTTTCGGACAATTCATCTAAGAACTTGGAAGCTCCCATCTGTTATTTATGTGACATAAAGAAAAATGATAGAAATTATAAATGGAATTTCAACTTTTTCATTATGATTCTTTGTACATGTAGATGATTAAAATAATGTTGTTTGATTCCTCATGGAAGAAAAAGTAGAAGTGATTATCATTGATGCTTTAAAAATATAGATATTGATATCCTCCACTCATTTTAGTATCAACGTGGATTTGTCTACCAGAAAATCATGAGTTATCGAGCGGATAAGATATTCGAAGCACTCGAAGAACAAAACCGAAAATTGCACAAGCATGTTGAAGAACAGGCTAAAACAACACCAGCAAACCGATACGACAAATCATTTGATGCGGAAGTCGTGTTGCTAGGGCCAGATCAAAGAAATAATAATCCTGATCTCAATCAAGAGAATGAATCGAATACTGAGCAACCTGTTCGTGATGATATTTTAGACGGCTCAGATCAACTCAATGATATGCAACATATGACTGAATTTTCATCAGAAACAATCAGCAAACCTGGTGTTAGTAAACTATCATTACAGGATGATAGTACTGAGAGCAATGAAGTTGGGACTAAGCTGTCGTTTCGAAAAATCATAGTATCATCATACAACGAAAATAGCGGTTCATCAGAAGAAGATCCATTCTCCTCAGGTTCAAGCGATAATTATGAACCGTCTAGCGAAAGTGAGTCGGATTCCGAAACTGTCGAAAGTCCTGATACACCAGTGCCGGCTGAGGAACCCAAAAGCACTTTTTCACGAGTGCTTATGCCTGCTGAGGAACCGAAAATCGCCGATCCACCAGTGCCGGTTGAGGAACCCGAAAACACTTCCTCACGAGTGCTTATGCCCCCTGTAGAACCCAGAATCGTTGATCCTGCAGTGCCGGCCGAGGAACTCGAGAGAACTAATCCGCAAGTGTCTATGCCTGCTGAAGAACCCAAAATCGCTGATCCACCAGTGCATGTACCTGCTGAGGAACCCGAGTTCCCAGTAAAAGGCAAAAAGCGTGTCAAGAGGGTTGA
This sequence comes from Phaedon cochleariae, assembly GCA_918026855.4. NCBI lineage: Eukaryota > Metazoa > Arthropoda > Insecta > Coleoptera > Chrysomelidae > Phaedon > Phaedon cochleariae. Next base: position 3,677,630 of record OU896719.1, on the reverse strand, counting down.
GACATGGGCCAAAGAAAAGACAAAGAGACAGAAAAATTCTGGAAAAGAATACCAGTCGAAAAGTGGTAATATTGTTCAGGCAAAAAGCATGAAACCACCGTGTCCAGTCAGGTGTGTTCTAAAGTGCGCTGACAAATTTTCAGAAGATTTCAGAAGGAAACTCTTTGAAGATTTTTGAGAATTGGCATGCTTACAGCAACAGCGTGATTTTTTAGGTGCATGTGTTGAGCAACTAGAACTCAGTTATAGAAGAATTTCCGCAGCTAATCCAAGGAAACCAAACTGTGCATTCTATTTACGTAATAACGGTGAGAAAATGAGAGTCTGCAAAACATTCTTATTGAATACATTGGGAGTATCAGAGAGAACTTTGCGAACCGTAATTTCATCAAAATTAAACGGATCTGGAATGATAGTCACAGACAAACGTGGAAAACATTCTAATCATAAAAAAACAAGTGACGAGATTTTGAATTCAATCAGAAACCATATTGATAGCATTCCGAGGATTGAAAGTCACTATGTAAGGAGCGATACTTCTCGGCAGTATATAGATGGAGGGCTCTGTATAGCTGAACTACACAGGAACTATTCAGAAGAGAGAACCTATTGTAATAGAGAAGTTGCATCTTACGATACATACGCTAAAGTTTTCAACACGGAATACAATATAGGGTTCTTCTCTCCAAAAAAAGATCAATGTGATCTATGCGAATCATATAAAAACGCGAGCAATGATGAAAGAATCAAATTAGAGGAAAAGTACAACAAACACTCAGAAGAGAAGGATCTTAGTAGGAAAGTTAAAACTGAAGATAAAGAGAAGGCAAAAGAACATGGAGTAATTCTGGCCGTTTATGATTTGCAGGCCGTTCTGCCTGTACCCATGGGCCAAACATCCGCATTTTTCTACAAAAGTCGCCTCAATTGTTATAACTTCACGGTGAGTATGAAATTCTGGAACTGTATACGCTAACTGAGTAGTTTCATTTATGTTTTCAGATCACAAACATAGGTAATGACCAAACAAAATCATTTTTCTGGCATGAAGGACTCGGTCACAGAGGAGCAATAGAGATTGGGACTTGTGTTCTGAATTATCTTCAAGAAATATCAGAAAACACACCTGGAATGGATGTGATCTTTTATTCAGACAATTGTGGAGGACAACAAAAAAATAGGTTTGTGAAGTTTTTTCGAATAATGCTTGATCAAAGAAGACTGTGATTCTCTTATTTATTTCAGGTTCCTCATCGGTGCATATTTATATGCAGTAGGACGATTTAATATCAAATCAATAACACATAAATACTTAATTCGCGGTCATACTCAAAATGAAGGAGACGCAATACATAGTGTCATAGAAAGGGCTCTAAAACGATCAAAGAAATCTGGACCCATCTACGTGCCAGACCAGTACATCACAGTCATTCAAAATGCTAGGAAGAAGGGAAACCCAGTCGAAGTTAAAGAAATGGGATATGCAGATTTTGTTGATATAAAATCGTTATACGACGACATGGGTATCAATATCTCTAGAGATATAGATGGTAATGATTTCAAAATCAACGATATTCGAATTATGCAATTTGAAAGAGGTGCTGACGTATTCCGTTTCAAGACAAGCTACAAGCAAGAGGAGTGGAGTTTTGTTTCTTTCAGGCCGAGAAGAAGACGTTCTGAGTTGAAAGATATTGAAACAGTTACCCTCAAACATGCATATTCTGAAAATATAAAAATTTCTGAGAACAAAAGAAAAGATCTCGAATCTCTTATCGAAGCAAATATCATTCCCAAATTTTACAGATATTTTTATGATACAGTTACAAACTGATAACGATACCCTGTTTCTTGTTTTTTATTCACGAATGTTCAGATTTTGAAACATACCTATGATCATTCGAGTATTGTTTTTGTTTCTTGAAGATGTTTGAAAATCCAGAGATAGTTTTAGTTGTTAAAATCACGATTATACCCTACTTGAGTGCAATTATCGTATCGGAATGACTGGTATGAGTATCTACATGATTAAAAAAATATTCTTGATTTGTTTCGAATGTATTTTAGCAAATTCTAGTTCCTATTCTTGCTGCCAAATGTATTCTTGCTACCAAATGAACAGAATATCTCATTTTAAGTTTATCCTTCTTTATTTTTGTTTTCATCACCAAGAGGAAATACATTGAAGTATTGACCTAACTATCTGATGTTTTTTATTTATTCTGCATGGATAACGACATAACTTCAAATATGCATATCAAATTTCATGATATGAGATTTTTAATAATACTACAATGAAATAAGAAGGTATGCCTCCAAAATACCAGAGATTCAAACATATAAATGGAATGGTTTGTTAGGAAATCGATAAATTGAAATTCGAATTTCGTTTTTTCCTTCTCCTGTGAAATTACCTTTTTTACATTTGCGTCAGTATTCTTCTGGGGCAGCGATATGATATGATATTTGAAAAAATCATATATGATATATCACCTATACTAATAAATGGATAGCTGAAACTAAACGCTCTGTATCTCTGCATGAAAATCGAATGAGTTTCTCAAATACCCCACTTAATAAGAAAAATTGCTTTATATAACTCACTTATCTAAAACCAGAACTAAAATATTCAATGTTTCCCAGAAACTTCGTAGAAACACACCCCGTAAAATGAAATACAATACACAAAATATCACCAGAGAATACTTTTCTAAATCACTTATTATACCATAATAGCAACATTTCCCAGAATTTTTAGAAACAATGGTGCATAGTTGTATGAATTATATATCATTATTATTTTGCCTTTCAAGTTACGCATCAATGGATAAAGAAGAAAATTAGTTATTCAGAAAATTCAAGAGAATCTATGGTCTGATGATAGGAAAAAAGTTGAGTTGATAGTGAATTAAAAGCCAGTATTGAAAAAGTAATTATTGAAATAGATCATTCAATTTATGAAAACTTCATATTTTGAAATGAATCGTGGTTGGATGGGTTTAATTGTCTTATAAAACGTGACAAAATTAATGAGAAGAAAAAAAATGAACTGAATAGGTTAACTATGAAGAGTTAATCTGTAGGAAGGAGCAAGGCGCCTCCACCACGTGTCGCAACTCAGATGGGTTTGGTAGATTATTTGGCAAACGGCGTGTCCACCACATGTCGCAACTCAGATGTTGCCCTCCTATGGATCGCAACTTGGCTACTCGCTTGGCTTGATGAGAGGATTTTGATCATTTCACCACCCAACCATATTCATCCCCAAATGAAGAGTCAAGATAGTTTTCGTATAAAATTAACATTTATTGATTTAATGGGAAAGTCGTGACTAAATGCTTGCCACATGACAAAGTAGCAGAGACAAACCATTGTAAATTACCAAAGGGAACACAACACAAAACAACCATTCAGAACATGGAAAAAACAGTACTTACATGATGGGGTTGACCAGCAGGATCAAAGTCGGGAAGACGGTACACATTTTGGCAGCAACTCGTGAATAAGTAACTCAATTACGGAATCAAGTAAAGTGTTATCGAAATGCATTATAATAGTAATGAATTAGTAAACAGTAATCAGTAATCAGTAATAATGAATCAATAATAATGAAAAATCAGTAATGAATTCAGTAATGAATGGCTTATCGATTCGGAATCTATTTATATTCGGAATCGATGCTAATATTGCAATTTTCCGCAATGGCAATGCTCGATACCGGGCGTATAGCTTCGCCCGCATCGCAAGCTAAGCGGTTTCATGCAAATTTTACCGGAACTAGAGTCTATGAACTCCGCTTTGACCTGATCGAAACACTGTACA
>OU896719.1:3656831-3673308 GCA_918026855.4 Phaedon cochleariae | reverse complement strand
ATGGCGGTGCAAAATTTCATTGGTTGGAAGCAGGTTGAAGTATTGATTTTTTGAAACTGACATACGTATTGAAGGCGCGTTTACAAGTAAGCGATCCGCGTTCAACGTATCAAATCCTCATTGGTGGATAGATTGACAGCCGTCGCGTAAATGTATGTTTACTCAATCACAACACGATTCTACAAAACTAGGTGGACATTGTGAATCCACCTTAGAATAGTTTGTTTACATGTATTATTGTATTGTCAATGGAAAAATAGTAATTAATAATTTAGAATCAGAAACATAAGCAGGTCATGAGGATATTTTGTTTTTGTGAACGATAAATCATCATTTACCTATGTGCAATGTGAAAGGACCCCGCACTTTTAGTACATAAAATGGCTTTCGGCTAAATTTTCTGAAAATTTTATATGTTTATGACATTATCGTCCTTATCACACAGTCCAATTTATAGATCGATCCTATGACCAGTTTTCGAGCTACAGGGTGTCAAACATTAGATTTTGGCTGTTTAGAATATATTGCATCAATTTGAATTATGTGCTCTAAGTCGTGATTATTCTTCAGTAGGAATGAACTCTTCACGTCTAATATCTACCTCATGAATCCCTCTATTCGGTTAGAGGATAATATCACATACAGAGTATTGCATTCCATCATGACAAGGTAATATTCTTGGCAAAAGACAAATATTGAAAACATCAGAATTTTGATTTTAACTCAATCACTGAAAACTCGAAAACAAACGGCTAGAATCGGCCAATTATGTGACACAGTATGGGTCTTGATCATAAACATGAGGATTCATATGATTACCTCTGATACCATTTACGGTTGGCCATATATAGGGTGATGACAATTTGAAAGCTTATAGAATTGATGTAACTCAGGTACAAAATGAGATACATTTCTATAATATATGAAGTGGAAAATGAAATGTCTCATGAAATAACCCACCCCCACCAAGCCCCTGATGAGTCACAACCACCCCAATGCATATCATCTCAATAGTAGCCCCTACTTCTTGTGATACCTCATTGAATAGCTTGGTGAAAATACATTTCAGTGGTATTATTCATATCTCGAACTGGGTGAACTTTCAAAAAATATTTATTACAATCACAATAAGTAGGGACTACTATTGAGATGATATGCGTTGGGGTGGTTGTGACTCATCAGGGGCTTGGTGGGGGTGGGTTATTTCATGAGACATTTCATTTTCCACTTCATATATTATAGAAATGTATCTCATTTTGTACCTGAGTTACATCAATTCTATAAGCTTTCAAATTGTCATCACCCTATATATGGCCAACCGGAAATGGTATCAGAGGTAATCATATGAATCCTCATGTTTATGATCAAGACCCATACTGTGTCACATAATTGGCCGATTCTAGCCGTTTGTTTTCGAGTTTTCAGTGATTGAGTAAAAATCAAAATTCTGATGTTTTCAATATTTGTCTTTTGCCAAGAATATTACCTTGTCATGATGGAATGCAATACTCTGTATGTGATATTATCCTCTAACCGAATAGAGGGATTCATGAGGTAGATATTAGACGTGAAGAGTTCATTCCTACTGAAGAATAATCACGACTTAGAGCACATAATTCAAATTGATGCAAAATATTCTAAACAGCCAAAATCTAATGTTTGACACCCTGAATCTCGAAAACTGGTCATAGGATCGATCTGTAAATTGGACTGTGTGATAAGGACGATAATGTCTTGAACATATCAAATTTTCAGAAAATTTAGCCGAAAGCCATTTTACGTACTAAATGTGCGGGGTCCTTTCTTTTTGTAATTTTAGGTTAGGAACAGATTTCAGGATAACTTCCAAATGAATGTCTTCAATTCATCTTATTTTTCCATAAGCTGATTCTGCTAAGTCTTACTGAAGGAAATGGAATGAATTTATATATAATTTATAAGAAATTCCTTGAAATTATATCCTTAAGTATTGAAGGTAGGTTTTAGGTTTGCACATATGAAATAAAAATAACCATGATTTTGAATGAAGAATTTAATCAAATTATGAGAATTACTCAATTAAGAAATGATCAATATTTTGACTACATCCATCACTTTCATCAGCTTCTTCAGGATATTGATTTTCTAGTCCTGGGCTTCCAATTTGGCAGATTTTATCTAATTTCATTTGTCATTAAACCAATTGAGAAATGGCCATTTTTCGCAAACAGAAATCGTACATGCATCCTCATTTTTAAACACCCAAGAATGATATAATAATCATACCAAAATCCTAACAAACTTGTATTCATTAAGGTTTCAGTAGTTAAGTCCTGTTTATAAATGTGTTTAGTACATAAATCTTCAGGAGGCTTAATAGCCAATGGAGTAAGGTGCGTGCCTGATAAGCTATAGGTCCCGGGTTCAATCCCTACTCGACCTAATTTTTTTTTCTTTTGTCGAAGGGGTGTCCTTGGGATGTTCTTGGGACGTCGTAGGAATATCCTTTCTTCGTACTTGGTACATCTCAGGGACGTACCAAAAGGACATTCCTTGGAAAAATGAGGGGCATTTCGAATGTGTTTCGACCTATTTTTATCCATCATCAATGTCTTTTCGAACTTCCAAAAAAAAAAAAGCCACCAGTTTCACTCATTTATGATCATACAGTGTCAACTTGATGAAATAGTTATTCAATACCTACAGAAAAGTGAATAAAAAATATTTCACTACATCATTCGATCAATGCAGGGCCTAAAATAGTTGATGAATTCTTACACGAATTACTTTGACAATACCTAAAGAGACATTCATAACAAAAAAGTTCAAAATGATAACCATTATTTTATGAACAAAGATATCCTCTTCTCACAGTTGCTTGTAAGACATTGCTAAGCATTTCTGGGGTTATTCTATTGAATGCTTGGAAGGACTGTCCCTTAGTTCTTCTTCATCATCAAAGTTATTTGCGTATACAAAGTTTGAAGAAAAAATCCAGCTGTGTCAAATCAGGTGACCGCGCTGGCCAAGGGACTGTAGAATGAGTACCAATCCATTCTTCTGGATAAAAACGCAGGATTTTTTGCAATTTTCAGGAATTTTTGCAGTTTTTGCAATTTTCAGGCATTTTTGCGATTTTTGCAATTTTCAGGAATTGAAATTTTTACAATTTTACGGAATTTTCAAGCATTTTTGCAATTTTCAGGAATTTTTGCAGTTTTTGCGATTTTTGCAATTTTCAGGAATTTCTTGAAATTTTTACAATTTTTGTCTTTTTTGCGATTTTTGCAATTTTCAGGAATTTTTTGAAATTTTTTTAATTTTCCGGAATTTTTGCAATTTATGCAATTTTCAGTAATTTTTGCGATTTTTGCTATTTTAAGGAATTGGGCATTCCAATTGGAAAAATTGATTGAGATGTTACCAGATCTGGTAACCCAACCTAAGATATGTTACCAGATCTAGTAACCCAACCTGAGATATTTTACCAGATCTAGTAACCCAACCTAAGATATGTTACCAGATCTAGAAACCTAACCTAAGATATGTTACCAGATCTAGTAACCTAACCTAAGATATGTTACCAGATCTAGTAACCCAACCCGGGATTTTTGCAATTTTCAGGAATTTTTGCAATTTTCAGGCATTTTTGCGATTTTCGCTATTTGCAGCTATTTTTTCAAATTTTTACAATTTTCAGGAATTTTTGCGATTTTTGCAAGTTTCAGGAATTTTTGCTATTTTCAGGAATTTTTGCAATTTTCAGGTATTTTTACGATTCTTGCTATTTTCAGGAATTTTGCAAATTCTGCTATTTTTGCAATTTTCAAGCATTTTTGCAATTCTCATAGATTTCCGAAATCTTCAGGAATTTTTGCAATTTTCAGGAAATTTTCCATTTTTCAGGATTTTTTGCAATTTTCAGAAATTTTTGCAATTCTTAGGAATTTTTGCAATTTTTGTCATTTTTGCGATTTTTGCAATTTTTAGGAATTTTTTGAAATTTTCACAATTTTCCGGAATATTTGCAATTTTCAGTAATTTTTGCAATTTTTACTATTTTCAGGAATTTTTGAATCAGAAATGCTTCAGAGAATATGCAAATATACTGGGCATTCCAATTAAAAAAATTGATTAAGATGTTACCAGATCTGGTAACCCAACCTAAGATATGTTACCAGATCTGGTAACCCAACCTAAGATATGTTACCAGATCTAGTAACCTGACCTAAGATATGTTACTAGATCTAGTAACCTAATCTAGGATATGTTACCAGATCTAGTAACCCAACCTAAGATATGTTACCAGATCTAGTAACCTAACCTAAGATATGTTACTGGATCTAGTAACCTAACCTAGGATATGTTACTAGATCTAGTAACCTAACCTAAGATATGTTACCAGATCTAGTAACCTGACCTAAGATATGTTACTAGATCTAGTAACCTAATCTAGGATATGTTACCAGATCTAGTAACCCAACCTAAGATATGTTACTAGATCTAGTAACCTAACCTAGGATATGTTACCAGATCTAGTAACCTAACCTAGGATATGTTACCAGATCTAGTAACCCAACCTAAGATATGTTACTAGATCTAGTAACCTAACCTAGGATATGTTACCAGATCTAGTAACCCAACCTTAGATATGTTTACAATTTTGAGGAATTTTTGCGATTTTTGCAATTTTCAGGTATTTTTGCGATTTTTGCTATTTTCAGGAATTTTGCAAATTCTGCTATTTTTGCAATTTTCAAGCATTTTTGCAATTTTCATAGATTTCCGCAATCTTCAGGAATTTTTGCAATTTTTGCAATTTTCAGGCATTTTTGCGATTTTTGCAATTTTCAGGAATTTCTTGAAATTTTTACAATTTTCCGAAGTTCTCAGAAATTTTTGCAATTCTTAGGAATTTTTGCAATTTTTGCAAATTTTGTCATTTTTGCGATTTTCGCAATTTTCAGGAATTTCTTGAAATTTTTACAATTTTCCGGAATTTTTGAAGCAGAAATGCTTCAGAAAATATGCAAATATACTGGGCATTCCAATTAAAAAAATTGATTAAGATGTTACCAGATCTAGTAACCTAACCTAAGATATGTTACTAGATCTAGTAACCTAACCTAGGATATGTTACCAGATCTAGTAACCTAACCTAAGATATGTTACTAGATCTAGTAACCTAACCTAAGATATGTTACTAGATCTAGTAACCTAACCTAGGATATGTTACCAGATCTAGTAACCCAACCTAAGATATGTTACCAGATCTAGTAACCTAACCTAAGATATGTTACCAGATTTAGTAACCTAACCTAAGATATGTTACTAGATCTAGTAACCTAACCTAGGATATGTTACCAGATCTAGTAACCCAACCTTTGATATTTTTACAATTTTGAGGAATTTTTGCGATTTTTGCAATTTTCAGTAATTTTTGCAATTTTCAGGCATTTTTGCGATTTTTGCTATTTGCAGCTATTTTTTCAAATTTTTACAATTTTCAGGAATTTTTGCGATTTTTGCAATTTTCAGGTATTTTTGCTATTTTCAGGAATTTTGCAAATTCTGCTATTTTCGCAATTTTCAAGCATTTTTGCAATTTTCATAGATTTCCGCAATCTTCAGGAATTTTTGCAATTTTCTGGAAATTTTCCAATTTTCAGGAATTTTTGCAGTTTTTGCAATTTTCAGGCATTTTTGCGATTTTTGCAATTTTCAGGAATATCTTGAAATTTTTACAATTTTCCGAAATTTTTGCAATTTTCAGAAATTTTTGCAATTTTCAGGAATTTTAGCAATTTTTGTCATTCTTGCGATTTTTGCAATTTTCAGGAATTTCTTGAAATTTTTACAATTTTCCGGAATTTTTGCAATTTTCAGAAATTTTTGCAATTCTTAGGAATTTTTGCAATTTTTGTCATTTTTGCGATTTTTGCAATTTTTAGGAATTTTTTGAAATGTTTACAATTTTCCGGAATTTTCGCAATTTTCAGTAATTTTTGCAATTTTTGCTATTTTCAGGAATTTTTGAAGCAGAAATGCTTCAGAAGATATGCAAATATACTGGGCATTCCAATTAAAAAAATTGATTAAGATGTTACCAGATCTGGTAACCCAACCTAAGATATGTTACCAGATCTAGTAACCTAACCTAAGATATGTTACCAGATCTAGTAACCTAACCTAAGATATGTTACCAGATCTAGTAACCTAACCTAAGATATGTTACTAGATCTAGTAACCTAACCTAGGATATGTTACCAGATCTAGTAACCTAACCTAAGATATGTTACTAGATCTAGTAACCTAACCTAGGATATGTTACCCAGATCTAGTAACCCAACCTAAGATATGTTACCAGATCTAGTAACCTAACCTAAGATATGTTACCAGATTTAGTAACCTAACCTAAGATATGTTACTAGATCTAGTAACCTAACCTAGGATATGTTACCAGATCTAGTAACCCAACCTTTGATATTTTTACAATTTTGAGGAATTTTTGCGATTTTTGCAATTTTCAGGCATTTTTGCGATTTTTGCTATTTGCAGCTATTTTTTCAAATTTTTACAATTTTCAGGAATTTTTGCGATTTTTGCAATTTTCAGGTATTTTTGCTATTTTCAGGAATTTTGCAAATTCTGCTATTTTCGCAATTTTCAAGCATTTTTGCAATTTTCATAGATTTCCGCAATCTTCAGGAATTTTTGCAGTTTTTGCAATTTTCAGGCATTTTTGCGATTTTTGCAATTTTCAGGATAATCTTGAAATTTTTACAATTTCCCGAAATTTTTGCAATTTTCAGAAATTTTTGCAATTTTCAGGAATTTTAGCAATTTTTTGTCATTCTTGTGATTTTTGCAATTTTCAGGAATTTCTTGAAATTTTTACAATTTTCCGGAATTTTTGCAATTTTTCAGAAATTTTTGCAATTCTTAGGAATTTTTGCAATTTTTGTCATTTTTGCGATTTTTGCAATTTTTAGGAATTCTTTGAAATGTTTACAATTTTCCGGAATTTTCGCAATTTTCAGTAATTTTTGCTATTTTCAGGAATTTTCGAAGCAGAAATGCTTCAGAAGATATGCAAATATACTGGGCATTCCAATTAAAAAAATTGATTAAGATGTTACCAGATCTGGTAACCCAACCTAAGATATATTACCAGATCTAGTAACCTAACCTAAGATATGTTACTAGATCTAGTAACCTAACCTAGGATATGTTACCAGATCTAGTAACCCAACCTAAGATATGTTACCAGATCTAGTAACCTAACCTAAGATATGTTACCAGATTTAGTAACCTAACCTAAGATATGTTACTAGATCTAGTAACCTAACCTAGGATATGTTACCAGATCTAGTAACCCAACCTTTGATATTTTTACAATTTTGAGGAATTTTTGCGATTTTTGCAATTTTCAGGCATTTTTGCGATTTTTGCTATTTGCAGCTATTTTTTCAAATTTTTACAATTTTCAGGAATTTTTGCGATTTTTGCAATTTTCAGGTATTTTTGCTATTTTCAGGAATTTTGCAAATTCTGCTATTTTCGCAATTTTCAAGCATTTTTGCAATTTTCATAGATTTCCGCAATCTTCAGGAATTTTTGCAGTTTTTGCAATTTTCAGGCATTTTTGCGATTTTTGCAATTTTCAGGATAATCTTGAAATTTTTACAATTTCCCGAAATTTTTGCAATTTTCAGAAATTTTTGCAATTTTCAGGAATTTTAGCAATTTTTGGTCATTCTTGTGATTTTTGCAATTTTCAGGAATTTCTTGAAATTTTTTACAATTTTCCGGAATTTTTGCAATTTTCAGAAATTTTTGCAATTCTTAGGAATTTTTGCAATTTTTGTCATTTTTGCGATTTTTGCAATTTTTAGGAATTCTTTGAAATGTTTACAATTTTCCGGAATTTTCGCAATTTTCAGTAATTTTTGCTATTTTCAGGAATTTTCGAAGCAGAAATGCTTCAGAAGATATGCAAATATACTGGGCATTCCAATTAAAAAAATTGATTAAGATGTTACCAGATCTGGTAACCCAACCTAAGATATATTACCAGATCTAGTAACCTAACCTAAGATATGTTACTAGATCTAGTAACCTAACCTAGGATATGTTACCAGATCTAGTAACCCAACCTAAGATATGTTACCAGATCTAGTAACCTAACCTAAGATATGTTACCAGATCTAGTAACCTAACCTAAGATATGTTACTAGATCTAGTAACCTAACCTAGGATATGTTACCAGATCTAGTAACCCCACCTAAGATATGTTTACCAGATCTAGTAACCTAACCTAAGATATGTTACTAGATCTAGTAACCTAACCTAGGATATGTTACCAGATCTAGTAACCTAACCTAAGATATGTTACTAGATCTAGTAACCTAACCTAGGATAATCTAGTAACCCAACCTTAGATATGTTTACAATTTTGAGGAATTTTTGCGATTTTTGCAATTTTCAGTAATTTTTGCAATTTTCAGGCATTTTTGCGATTTTTGCTATTTGCAGCTATTTTTCAAATTTTTTACAATTTTCAGGAATTTTTGCGATTTTTGCAATTTTCAGGTATTTTTTGCTATTTTCAGGAATTTTGCAAATTTTGCTATTTTTGCAATTTTCAAGCATTTTTGCAATTTTCATAGATTTCCGCAATCTTCAGGAATTTTTGCAGTTTTTGCAATTTTCAGGCATTTTTGCGATTTTTGCAATTTTCAGGATATCTTGAAATTTTTACAATTTCCCGAAATTTTTGCAATTTTCAGAAATTTTTGCAATTTTCAGGAATTTTAGCAATTTTTGTCATTCTTGTGATTTTTGCAATTTTCAGGAATTTCTTGAAATTTTTACAATTTTCCGGAATTTTTGCAATTTTCAGAAATTTTTGCAATTCTTAGGAATTTTTTGCAATTTTGTCATTTTTGCGATTTTTGCAATTTTTAGGAATTCTTTGAAATGTTTACAATTTTCCGGAATTTTCGCAATTTTCAGTAATTTTTGCTATTTTCAGGAATTTTCGAAGCAGAAATGCTTCAGAAGATATGCAAATATACTGGGCATTCCAATTAAAAAAATTGATTAAGATGTTACCAGATCTGGTAACCCAACCTAAGATATATTACCAGATCTAGTAACCTAACCTAAGATATGTTACTAGATCTAGTAACCTAACCTAGGATATGTTACCAGATCTAGTAACCCAACCTAAGATATGTTACCAGATCTAGTAACCTAACCTAAGATATGTTACCAGATCTAGTAACCTAACCTAAGATATGTTACTAGATCTAGTAACCTAACCTAGGATATGTTACCAGATCTAGTAACCCAACCTAAGATATGTTACCAGATCTAGTAACCTAACCTAAGATATGTTACTAGATCTAGTAACCTAACCTAAGATATGTTACTAGATCTAGTAACCTAACCTAAGATATGTTACTAGATCTAGTAACCTAACCTAGGATATGTTACCAGATCTAGTAACCCAACCTTAGATATTTTTACAATTTTGAGGAATTTTTGCGATTTTTGCAATTTTCAGTAATTTTTGCAATTTTCAGGCATTTTTGCGATTTTTGCTATTTGCAGCTATTTTTTCAAATTTTTACAATTTTCAGGAATTTTTGCGATTTTTGCAATTTTCAGGTATTTTTGCGATTTTGATATTTTCAGGAATTTTGCAAATTTTGCTATTTTTGCAATTTCAAGCATTTTTGCAACATTCATAGATTTCCGCAATCTTCAGGAATTTCTGCAAATTTCAGGAATTTCTTGAAATTTTTTACAATCTTCCGGAATTTTTGCAATTCTTGTCATTTTGCGATTTTTGCAATTTTTAGGAATTTTAGAAATTTTCAATATTTTCCGGAATTTTTGCAATTTTTACTATTTCAGGAATTTTTGAAGCAGAAATGCTTCAGAAAATATGCAAATATACTGGGCATTCCAATTAAAAAAATTGATTAAGATGTTACCAGATCTGGTAACTCAACCTAAGATATGTTACCAGATCTAGTAACCTAACCTAAGATATGTTACTAGATCTAGTAACCTAACCTAGGATATGTTACCAGATCTAGTAACCTAACCTAAGATATGTTACCAGATCTAGTAACCTAACCTAAGATATGTTACTAGATCTAGTAACCTAACCTAGGATATGTTACCAGATCTAGTAACCTAACCTAGGATATGTTACCAGATCTAGTAACCCAACCTTAGATATGTTTACAATTTTGAGTAATTTTTGCGATTTTTGCAATTTTCAGGAATTTTTGCAATTTTCAGGCATTTTTGCGATTTTTGCTATTCGCAGCTATTTTTTCAAATTTTTACAATTTTCAGGAATTTTTGCGATTTTTGCAATTTTCAGGTATTTTTGCGATTTTTGATATTTTCAGGAATTTTGCAAATTTTGCTATTTTTGCAATTTTCAAGCATTTTTGCAACATTCATAGATTTCCGCAATCTTCAGGAATTTTTTGCAATTTTCAGGAATTTCTTGAAATTTTTACAATTTTCCGGAATTTTTGCAATTCTCAAAAATGTTTGCAATTCTTAGGAATTTTTGCAATTTTTGCAGTTTTTGCAATTTTTGTCATTTTTGCGATTTCTGCAAATTTCAGGAATTTCTTGAAATTTTTACAATCTTCCGGAATTTTTGCATTTTTTGCAATTTTCAGAAATTTTTGCAATTCTTAGGAATTTTTGCAATTTTTGTCATTTTTTGCGATTTTTGCAATTTTTAGGAATTTTTAGAATTTTCAATATTTTCCGGAATTTTTGCAATTTTTACTATTTTCAGGAATTTTTGAAGCAGAAATGCTTCAGAAAATATGCAAATATACTGGGCATTTCCAATTAAAAAAATTGATTAAGATGTTACCAGATCTGGTAACTCAACCTAAGATATGTTACCAGATCTAGTAACCTAACCTAAGATATGTTACTAGATCTAGTAACCTAACCTAGGATATGTTACCAGATCTAGTAACCTAACCTAAGATATGTTACCAGATCTAGTAACCTAACCTAAGATATGTTACTAGATCTAGTAACCTAACCTAGGATATGTTACCAGATCTAGTAACCTAACCTAAGATATGTTACTAGATCTAGTAACCTAACCTAGGATATGTTACCAGATCTAGTATCCCAACCTTAGATATTTTTACAATTTTGAGGAATTTTTGCGATTTTTGCAATTTTCAGTAATTTTTGCAATTTTCAGGCATTTTTGCGATTTTTGCTATTTGCAGCTATTTTTTCAAATTTTTACAATTTTCAGGAATTTTTGCGATTTTTGCAATTTTCAGGTATTCTTGCGATTTTTGATATTTTCAGGAATTTTGCAAATTTTGCTATTTTTGCAATTTTCAAGCATTTTTGCAACATTCATAGATTTCCGCAATCTTCAGGAATTTTTGCAATTTTCAGGAATTTCTTGAAATTTTTACAATTTTCCGGAATTTTTGCAATTCTCAAAAATGTTTGCAATTCTTAGGAATTTTTGCAATTTTTGCAGTTTTCGCAATTTTTGTCATTTTTGCGATTTTTGCAAATTTCAGGAATTTCTTGAAATTTTTACAAACTTCCGGAATTTTGCATTTTTGCAATTTTCAGAAATTTTTGCAATTCTTAGGATTTTTGCAATTTTCGTCATTTTTGCGATTTTTACAATTTTTAGGAATTTTTAGAAATTTTCAATATTTTCCGGAATTTTTGCAATTTTTACTATTTTCAGGAATTTTTGAAGCAGAAATGCTTCAGAAAATATGCAAATATACTGGGCATTCCAATTAAAAAAATTGATTAGATGTTACCAGATCTGGTAACTCAACCTAAGATATGTTACCAGATCTAGTAACCTAACCTAAGATATGTTACTAGATCTAGTAACCTAACCTAGGATATGTTACCAGATCTAGTAACCTAACCTAAGATATGTTACCAGATCTAGTAACCTAACCTAAGATATGTTACTAGATCTAGTAACCTAACCTAGGATATGTTACCAGATCTAGTAACCTAACCTAAGATATGTTACTAGATCTAGTAACCTAACCTAGGATATGTTACCAGATCTAGTAACCCAACCTTAGATATTTTTACAATTTTGAGGAATTTTTGCGATTTTTGCAATTTTCAGTAATTTTTGCAATTTTCAGGCATTTTTGCGATTTTTGCTATTTGCAGCTATTTTTTCAAATTTTTACAATTTTCAGGAATTTTTGCGATTTTTGCAATTTTCAGGTATTCTTGCGATTTTTGATATTTTCAGGAATTTTGCAAATTTTGCTATTTTTGCAATTTTCAAGCATTTTTGCAACATTCATAGATTTCCGCAATCTTCAGGAATTTTTGCAATTTTCAGGAATTTCTTGAAATTTTTACAATTTTCCGGAATTTTTGCAATTCTCAAAAATGTTTGCAATTCTTAGGAATTTTTGCAATTTTTGCAGTTTTTGCAATTTTTGTCATTTTTGCGATTTTTGCAAATTTCAGGAATTTCTTGAAATTTTTACAATCTTCCGGAATTTTTGCATTTTGCAATTTTCAGAAATTTTTGCAATTCTCAGGAATTTTTGCAATTTTCGTCATTTTTGCGATTTTTACAATTTTTAGGAATTTTTAGAAATTTTCAATATTTTCCGGAATTTTTGCAATTTTTACTATTTTCAGGAATTTTTGAAGCAGAAATGCTTCAGAAAATATGCAAATATACTGGGCATTCCAATTAAAAAAATTGATTAAGATGTTACCAGATCTGGTAACTCAACCTAAGATATGTTACCAGATCTAGTAACCTAACCTAAGATATGTTACTAGATCTAGTAACCTAACCTAGGATATGTTACCAGTTCTAGTAACCTAACCTAAGATATGTTACCAGATCTAGTAAACCTAACCTAAGATATGTTACTAGATCTAGTAACCTAACCTAGGATATGTTACCAGATCTAGTAACCCAACCTAAGATATGTTACCAGATCTAGTAACCTAACCTAAGATATGTTACCAGATCTAGTAACCTAACCTAAGATATGTTACTAGATCTAGTAACCTAACCTAGGATATGTTACCAGATCTAGTAACCCAACCTAAGATATGTTACCAGATCTAGTAACCTAACCTAAGATATGTTACCAGATCTAGTAACCTAACCTAAGATATGTTACTAGATCTAGTAACCTAACCTAGGATATGTTACCAGATCTAGTAACCCAACCTTAGATATTTTTACAATTTTGAGGAATTTTTGCGATTTTTGCAATTTTCAGTAATTTTTGCAATTTTCAGGCATTTTTTGCGATTTTTGCTATTTGCAGCTATTTTTTCAAATTTTTACAATTTTCAGGAATTTTTGCGATTTTTGCAATTTTCAGGTATTTTTGCGATTTTTGCTATTTTCAGGAATTTTGCAAATTTTGCTATTTTTGCAATTTTCAAGCATTTTTGCAACATTCATAGATTTCCGCAATCTTCAGGAATTTCTGCAAATTTCAGGAATTTCTTGAAATTTTTACAATCTTCCGGAATTTTTGCATTTTTGCAATTTTCAGAAACTTTTGCAATTCTTAGGAATTTTTGCAATTTTTGTCATTTTTGCGATTTTTGCAATTTTTAGGAATTTTAGAAATTTTCAATATTTTCCGGAATTTTTGCAATTTTTACTATTTTCAGGAATTTTTGAAGCAGAAATGCTTCAGAAAATATGCAAATATACTGGGCATTCCAATTAAAAAAATTGATTAAGATGTTACCAGATCTAGTAACCTAACCTAAGATATGTTACTAGATCTAGTAACCTAACCTAAGATATGTTACCAGATTTAGTAACCTAACCTAAGATATGTTACTAGATCTAGTAACCTAACCTAAGATATGTTACTAGATCTAGTAACCTAACCTAGGATATGTTACCAGATCTAGTAACCCAAACCTAAGATATGTTACCAGATCTAGTAACCTAACCTAAGATATGTTACCAGATTTAGTAACCTAACCTAAGATATGTTACTAGATCTAGTAACCTAACCTAGGATATGTTACCAGATCTAGTAACCCAATCTTTGATATTTTTACAATTTTGAGGAATTTTGCGATTTTTGCAATTTTCAGTAATTTTTGCAATTTTCAGGCATTTTTGCGATTTTTGCTATTTGCAGCTATTTTTTCAAATTTTTACAATTTTCTGGAATTTTTGCGATTTTTGCAATTTTCAGGTATTTTTGCTATTTTCAGGAATTTTGCAAATTCTGCTATTTTCGCAATTTTCAAGCATTTTTGCAATTTTCATAGATTTCCGCAATCTTCAGGAATTTTTGCAATTTTCTGGAAATTTTCCAATTTACAGGAATTTTAGCAGTTTTTGCAATTTTCAGGCATTTTTGCGATTTTTGCAATTTTCAGGAATATCTTGAAATTTTTACAATTTCCCCGAAATTTTGCAATTTTCAGAAATTTTTGCAATTTTCAGGAATTTTAGCAATTTTTGTCATTCTTGCGATTTTTGCAATTTTCAGGAATTTCTTGAAATTTTTACAATTTTCCGGAATTTTTGCAATTTTCAGAAATTTTTGCAATTCTTAGGAATTTTTGCAATTTTTGTCATTTTTTGCGATTTTTGCAATTTCTAGGAATTCTTTGAAATGTTTACAATTTTCCGGAATTTTCGCAATTTTCAGTAATTTTTGCAATTTTTTGCTATTTTCAGGAATTTTTGAAGCAGAAATGCTTCAGAAGATATGCAAATATACTGGCATTCCAATTAAAAAAATTGATTAAGATGTTACCAGATCTGGTAACCCAACCTAAGATATGTTACCAGATCTAGTAACCTAACCTAAGATATGTTACCAGATCTAGTAACCTAACCTAAGATATGTTACCAGATCTAGTAACCTAACCTAAGATATGTTACTAGATCTAGTAACCTAACCTAGGATATGTTACCAGATCTAGTAACCTAACCTAAGATATGTTACCAGATCTAGTAACCTAACCTAAGATATGTTTCCAGATCTAGTAACCTAACCTAAGATATGTTACTAGATCTAGTAACCTTACCTAGGATATGTTACCAGATCTAGTAACCTAACCTAAGATATGTTACTAGATCTAGTAACCTAACCTAGGATATGTTACCAGATCTAGTAACCCAACCTTAGATATTTTTACAATTTTGAGGAATTTTTGCGATTTTTGCAATTTTCAGTAATTTTTGCAATTTTCAGGCATTTTTGCGATTTTTGCTATTTGCAGCTATTTTTTCAAATTTTTACAATTTCAGGAATTTTTGCGATTTTTGCAATTTTCAGGTATTTTTGCGATTTTTGATATTTTCAGGAATTTTGCAAATTTTGCTATTTTCGCAATTTTCAAGCATTTTTGCAATTTTCATAGATTTCCGCAATCTTCAGGAATTTTTGCAATTTTCTGGAAATTTTCCAATTTTCAGGAATTTTTGCAGTTTTTGCAATTTTCAGGCATTTTTGCGATTTTTGCAATTTTCAGGAATTTCTTGAAATTTTTACAATTTTCCGGAATTTTTGCATTTTTGCAATTTTCAGAAATTTTTGCAATTCTTAGGAATTTTGCAATTTTCGTCATTTTGCGATTTTTACAATTTTTAGGAATTTTTAGAAATTTTCAATATTTTCCGGAATTTTTGCAATTTTTACTATTTTCAGGAATTTTTGAAGCAGAAATGCTTCAGAAAATATGCAAATATACTGGGCATTCCAATTAAAAAAATTGATTAAGATGTTACCAGATCTGGTAACCCAACCTAAGATATGTTACCAGATCTAGTAACCTAACCTAAGATATGTTACTAGATCTAGTAACCTAACCTAGGATATGTTACCAGATCTAGTAACCTAACCTAAGATATGTTACCAGATCTAGTAACCTAACCTAAGATATGTTACTAGATCTAGTAACCTAACCTAGGATATGTTACCAGATCTAGTAACCTAACCTAAGATATGTTACCAGATCTAGTAACCTAACCTAAGATATGTTACTAGATCTAGTAACCTAACCTAGGATATGTTACCAGATCTAGTAACCTAACCTAAGATATGTTACTAGATCTAGTAACCTAACCTAGGATATGTTACCAGATCTAGTAACCCAACCTTAGATATTTTTACAATTTTGAGGAATTTTTGCGATTTTTGCAATTTTCAGTAATTTTTGCAATTTTCAGGCATTTTTGCGATTTTTGCTATTTGCAGCTATTTTTTCAAATTTTTACAATTTTCAGGAATTTTTTGCGATTTTTTGCAATTTTCAGGTATTCTTGCGATTTTTGATATTTCAGGAATTTTGCAAATTTTGCTATTTTTGCAATTTTCAAGCATTTTTGCAACATTCATAGATTTCCGCAATCTTCAGGAATTTTTGCAATTTTCAGGAATTTCTTGAAATTTTTACAATTTTCCGGAATTTTTGCAATTCTCAAAAA